>OZ023156.1:37035162-37462662 GCA_963678695.2 Diplodus puntazzo | reverse complement strand
TCAAGGTTGCCTAGCGACGGACAACACACACCGATCCTGCTCACAAAACCCGCGCTTTTTAAAAATGTCCAATACACCCGAAACTCCACCACGTCCTCACAAGCGAAAACGCTTGCAAAAGTACAGACGTGAGTGGGAAGAGGCACATCCTCGGCTGGACTGCATCACTGGAGATGTTTACAAGGCAAATTGTAAAATGTGTCGGCGAGGGTTTTCAGTGGCGCACGGTGGGCTGTCTGACATCAGACAGCATGCAGCAACAGGAGAGCAACACTGCAGACACGTAAGAACACAGAAGACCCAAGCAGTGTCACAGTTCTTCATACCCCCATCATCTCTTGAGACTGATATGGTCCATCCATCCATCCATTTTCGTCCGCTTATCCGGGACCGGGTCGCGGGGGCAGCTGCCTTAGCAGGGACACCCAGACTTCCCTCTCCCCGGACATTTCCTCCAGCTCTTCCGGGAGGATCCCAAGGTATTCCCTGGCCAGCTGAGTGACATAGTCACTCCAGCGTGTCCTGGGTCTTCCTCGGGGTCTCCTCCCGGCGGGACATGCCAGAAACACCTCCCGAGGGAGGCGTCCCGGGGGCATCTGAAACAGATGCCTGAGCCTCCTCAGCGGAGGAAACTCATTTCAGCCGCTTGTATCCGGGATCTTATTCTTTCGGTCATGACCCAAAGTTCATGACCATAGGTGAGGGTAGGAACGTAGATTGACCGGTAAATCGAGAGCTTCGCCTTTCGACTCAGCTCTGTCTTCACCACGACAGACCGATACAACAACCGCATTACTGCGGCCGCTGCACTGATCCACCTGTCAATCTCACGCTCCATCCTTCCCTCACTCGTGAACAAGACCCCAAGATACTTAAACTCCTCCACTTGAGGCAAGAACTCTCCCCCAACCTGGAGGGAGCAAGCCAACTTTTTCCAGTCGAGAACCATGGCCTCGGACTTGGAGCTGCTGATTCTCATCCCAGCCGCTTCACACTTGGCTGCAGACCGCCCCAGGACATGCTGGAGGTCCTGGCTCGTTGGAGCCAACAAGACCACATCATCCGCGAAAGCAGAGATGAAATCCAGTGGCTCCCGAACCAGACCCCCTCCGGCCCGTGGCTGCGCCTAGAAATTCTGTCCATAAAAATAATGAACAGAACCGGTGACAAAGGGCAGCCCTGCCGGAGTCCAACATACACCGGGAACAGGTCTGACTTACTGCCAGCAATGCGAACCAAGCAATGTCCCCAGTCGAAGTCAACAGCTCCCCACCTCCACTGTAAACAGTGTTGGTGGAGGACTGCTTCCCCCTCCTGAGGCGCCAGATGGTTTGCCTGAACTTTTCCCAGACCCGAGTTTTTGCTTCCGCGACTGCCCGTGCTGCCGCACGCTTGGCCTGCCGGCACCTGTCAGCTGCCTCAGGAGTCCCCCGGGCCAACCAGGCTCGATAAGACTCCTTCTTCAGCTTGACAGCATCCCTTACTTCCGGAGTCCACCACCGGGTTCGGGGATTGCCGCCACAACAGGCACCGGAGACCTTATGGCCACAGCTCCGGACAGCCGCGTCAACAATGGAAGCGGAGAACATGGTCCATTCGGACTCAATGTCCCCAGCCTCCCTTGGGATCTGGTCAAAGCTCTCCGGAGGTGGGAGTTAAAGACATCCCTGACAGAGGTTTTCGCCAGACGTTCCCAGCAGACCCTCACAATACGTTTGGGTTTGCCAGGTCTGTCCAGCTTCCTCCCCTGCCAGCGGATCCGACTCACCACCAGGTGGTGATCAGTTGACAGCTCAGCTCCTCTCTTCACCCGAGTGTCCAAGACATACGGTCGGAGGTCAGATGACACGACCACAAAGTCGATCATTGACCTCCGGCCTAGGGTGTCCTGGTGCCACGTGCACATATGGACACCCTTATGCTTGAACATGGTGTTTGTTATGGACAAGCTGTGACTAGCACAGAAGTCCAGTAACAAAACACCACTCGGGTTCAGATCGGGGAGGCCGTTCCTCCCAATCACACCCCTCCAGGTAACACTGTCGCTGCCCACGTAAAAGTCCCCCAGTATAACATCGGAGTCCCCGGTTGGAGCACTCTCCAGTACCCCTCCCAGGGACTCCAAGAAGGCCAGATACTCTGCACTGCTGTTCAGCCAATAAGCCGAGACAACAGTGAGAGACCTTTCCCTGACCCGAAGGTGCAGGGAAGCGACACTCTCGTTCACTGTGGTAAACTCCAACACATGGCGGCTGAGCTGAGGAGCTATAAGCAAGCCCACACCAGCTCGCCACCTCTCACCGCGGGCAACTCCAGAGTAGAAGAGAGTCCAGCCTCTCTCAAGGAGTTGGGTTCCAGAGCCCAGACTGTGCGTGGAGGTGAGCCCGACTATCTCTAGCCGGTACCGCTCAACCTCACGCACCAGCTCAGGCTCTTTCCCCCCCAGCGAGGTGACATTCCATGTCCCCATGGCTAGAGTCACCGTCCGGGGATTGGGTCGCCGGGGTCCCCGCCCACGACTGCCACCCAAATCCCACTGCACCGACCCCTTCTGAACTCTCCTGTGAGTGGTGAGCCCACTGGAGGGTGGGCCCACGTCGCTTTTTCGGGCTGGGCCCGGCCAGGTCCCGTGGGCAAAGCCCCGGACAACATAGCTCCTAGGATCATACAGGTGCTGAAACCCCTCCACCACGATAAGGTGCCGGTTCAAGGAGGATGGTATGGGACATTATGTTGAATGACATTATGAGTGATTTCCTATCTGGTTGTGCTTTTGCCAGAAGATGTCAGTGCATGGGCATAGCCTATTTTAGTAAACTATTGTGGTTTGATTGATTGTTTAGGATGTTGAGTTTTAAAGTTGAATGAACGATCATTTACTTAATATACAGTAGTATTAGCCTATATACATATTATATATGACCATTTAAAGAACAAATCATACTAATGGATAAACACTTAATAAATAAATACATTTGTTTAGGGAAAATATTTATTCTTTAATATATATACACATTTCCTAGATTAAAAATGTTTGTAGACCTTTCTGTGTATTCTTTGTCAAAATGTTTATATTTTTGAGGAATACATTGTTCAGTGATCATTACATAAATTCTATTATTAGTAGGGGTGTTCCAACAAGGGTACCTCACAATTCGATTCAATTACGATTATGGGAGCTTCGATTCTTCAATTCTTCGATGATAACGATTGTCGATTCAATTCGATTATTGGTGCCACGATTCTTCGATTATTGCTATTTTAATGCTTTTTTCCATACACAATTCAATTTGTCTTCATCTGTGGCTAAATTTGTAAATAAATACCCTATCAATTAACTCAAAAAGCTGCCATAGGGAACAAAAGTGCATTCTTTAAAATTAAATAATTCAACTTATTCAGTCTGGAATATGGATAGTAGTGATCGACCGATTCATCGGCCGGCCGATTTTAGCGTTTTTTACGTGTATCGGCCGATGCCAGCTTCTGCGTTCGCTGATCCGGCATTATTTACAGACAGGCGTCCACAGGCAGCTCTCTGTTGCTGGAGACGCTGCAGTGCACGTGCAGACCATGCATAGCCCCTCCCCCACTAGGAGAGTGCTGGAAGCCTGCTCATCAACACAACGGTAGGTTTTAAACTTTCAAAGTTTAACTTAGCTGAAATATTGCCATACACATTGAAAGTGGAAACATGAATGCCAAATGCATGCTCTATATGTGTTTTGCTTGAAACTATAGCTTAGCAAGTTTGTGGGTTCAAATGGTAAACAGGAATACCAAATGCCTCGTCTATAAAACTGCTTGCCATTCTGGCTATATGTTTCATACGGTAGCTGTTACAAACGTTGGTCATAGGATTAAGTAATGCCGACGTTGTTCCGTGGTGTTGTAGCAGTTTTATATAGTGACCACCTGGCTGGAGGTTTGAAGGTGTGTGTGTGTTTCTCTCTCCCTCTCCCTAACGTTACTTGGAGCGGGGTGTGTGTGTGTTTCTCTTTCCCTACTTGGAGCGAGGCAGAGTTCCCTTGCCATCGCGGTGATATCATAGCGCAACCCCCCCTCAAGAAGAGCTTTAATGATGAGAGATATGTTTTATACGTTGTTGAATATTAATTTGTGTTAACATTTATCATGTACCAGACAAGTGCAACGTGATGGCCTTACTAGTGTTTAGAGCCGTGTGCACACGTTAGCATTAGCAATCCAGTTCAATGGTGGTTAAGTTTTTCAGTCAGCGTCAGCTACCAAACAGAAGTTTGTGTGTGTGTGTGTGTGTGTGTGTGTGTGTGTGTGCATCTCAGTCAGTGGGACACACACGCATCACAGCGATATATGAGAGTGCTGCGCCGACTGAAGGAGAGCTTTTAAAACTTTGAGAAACAGTTTTATACTTGGTTGAATATTTATTCCTGTTAAGGTTGATGAAATTTAGAAGAGAAACTTGAACAGTTTGTTGCTTAATGCGCATCTGACATCACGTATTTTCCTCTGCTAATTTATGTTCTGGGGTTGCCATTCTGGCAGCTTCTTTTACATTTTCGTTTAGACCTACTAGTGTGTTGTCTTTGCATATTAGGTGGCATAGTAGCCTAAGACATGCTCCTTTTATTTCATGTAGAAAAATTGAAACCATGGCAGTCTTCAATTACAAATCAAGCACTTTATTTCAATGGCTACTTATTTATTTATTGTTTTCTTAAATTATTTAAATGTGTTGATAAAAGACATTTTGTGATGACCTGATTATATCAGCAAAAAATGCATCATCAAGTCTGTGTTGTACATGTGGAAGCCTTTCACCCTTGCACAGTTAACCATATGCACCCATCCATATGATGCACACATAATGTGAGCGATATGAATGTAAGATGATTGCACAAGATTGACACTGATCTGTGTTTTTGTTTATTCTTTTTAAAGAAATGGCAGAGCAGAAAAACCAATCCAGTGTGGCAGCACTTTCACAGAGCCTACTCCTGGAAAGGCTCGAACTCTACCTCTCACCTGTTTTTAGTATTTGTTAAATACTGTTTACTTGTTCTTGTTCTACCTCACCTTTTTTAATTTCAATAAATGTTCCTATTTTTAAAAAACTTGAGACTTGTAACATTTGTTATCATCATTGTGTAATTTTTTTGTTTGCCAAGCTTTTACTCTTTCAAATAATCAAGCATCTACAGAACTTTTCAGCAAGCTATTTTTCTACTTCTTCTCATCATCATTATCATTAATTATTATTAATAATAATATTGTTAAAGTGAGCCTTTTATCGTTTAACAGAAAATTCATCATACAAACAGCAACTTTTGCAGTCTTGTCAGTCTTATGGCGAGTTATCACCTTTCTGTCATCACTATACTGTTAATAATTAAAGAAGCTTTGAGGCTTTACATTTGTTCTATGTGTTACAATACAAGATTTCTGTAATGAGCTACAATCAGGCAACATTTATGATTTTGTACAGTCAAACTAACCAAAAACTTGTTATTGATAATCATTATAATATTTCAGGGCGTTCCTGTAACCATGGTAACTCGCGGTGTCAGAGGGGAGGGAGTGACGCTGACTGCAGCCGTTTACACAGATACACTGCAGACAAAGTCCAGACTATAGTTGTTATTTCACACGTATAGCACACAACAGGAGACTCTCTGTGTCAGACGAGTTCGCACGTGTTGACTAAACTCAATTGGTAACCAAGCAACGCGACGAGTCCTTGCTAGCTAAGCAGCTAAACATTAGCGCCGCTAATGTGAGTGTGACAATCTGTCAATAAAGATCAGCCAACACTTGTTCTCATCTGATCTACACTGATCGCATAAGCCACCTCTGTGAAGTTTGAATGACGGAAATCCGTTGTAGCGACGGAAAACTTTAATCCATGTGAACTTATTCAGTCTGGAGCTTCAGTACAGTGAGGTTAACACTGGGGATGGGATGAAATATCGTTAGGCGAAATATCGCGATACAAAACGTGACAATACGCATCGAGTTTGAAAAAAAAGGATCGCGAAATTAAGACTAGATGGCACTGCCTAATGATCTGTGTACTATATAAATAATTTAGTGTGTGTGTTTGTGTGTATATGTGTGGGGCAGGCATACAGTCTATGGTGGCAGGCTGGCAGCACCATCTGCTGGGGTCAAGCAGGGGAAAACTAAATGAAAAAAAAATTACATCCGGGGAACGGCGCAGGTCAGGTCACAGCGCATGCTGCAACAACAACACTGTACAGCAAGCTAACAAACATTAGCACCAACTACCTTGCCTTCAAAACGCCGAAAAATGGAGTCGAATGAGGTCGAAATTGAGGACGCTCCGCCTGGATACAGGTCATTTGTCTGGCAGTATTTTGGCTTTCTCATTAAAAAAGACAAAGACAGCAATAGAGTAACTGACAAGACGAAGACTGTGTGTAAGCTATGCTATGCCGTCACTCCGTACACCACCTCCAACACAACAAACATGAACCACCACCTTCAACGTCACCATAAAAATGTGAAGACGGCCCCAGAGAAAACAAGCCTACCCAAGGGACAGCTGACCATGAAACAAGCAGTAGTGACTCTACCCCTGTCAAGTCCGCGTGCAAAACAGATAACCAGGCTCATTGGCGAGTTCATAGCGGACTATATGGCTCCATTTAACATTCTAGAGAACAGAAAATTCATCCAAATGTTCAAGTTGCTGGAGCCCAAGTTTAAGATGCCATGCCGAGGACATTTTTCAGAGAAGGTAATCCCGGAAATTTACAATGAAACCAAACAAAGCGTGAAAGAGTGTCTCAAAAATGCCGACTGCATCGCCCTGACCACCGACGGCTGGACGTCGCGTGCAACACAGAGTTATATCACCGTAACGGCACAAGTCATCGACGAGAAATGGGAGAGTAAAAGCTTTGTGTTGCAAACTCGTGAGTTAAGTGAAAGTCATACTGGTGTTAACATAGCTGGCGTGTTGAGAAATGCACTGAGAGAGTGGGAGCTAACGAGGCCACAAACAACCATCGCTTGTGTCACAGACAACGCAAGCAATATGGACATTGCGATGAGAGAGAGTGGTCTCCATCCTCACATCAAGTGCTTGGCGCACGTTGTGAATCTGGCCAGTAAGCGAGGCCTGGCTGTATCCCGCGTCGCGCGCCTTCTTGGCCGTGTGCGAAGAGTAACTACATTCTTTCACAAGAGCACCACGGCCACCGCCGTCCTGGCCAACAAGCAGACCCAGTTGGAGCTGCCTCGACATAAGCTCATCACCGATGTCCAGACCAGGTGGAATAGCACGTACGAAATGCTCGCGCGCTACCTGGAACAACAAGCAGCTGTCTCAGCAGCGCTGAGCAGCCCAGAAATCCGAAGGAATGCGAGAGAAATCGACACCCTGGATAACACTGATATATCAGATGTAGAAGACATAGTGAAACTGCTTAAGCCACTGAAGACAGCCACAAAAGTTGTCTGTGATGAAAAAGAGCCCACTGTTTCACTTATAATGCCACTGAAGTACATGATCGAGCAAAGCATGTCACCAGACGAAAATGACACACAGACCATCGCCAGCATGAAAAGCGCAATCCTACTCGACATCTCGGACCGGTATTCTGGGGACTGTAATGATATGCTGCAGGAGTGCATAGCGCTTGACCCACGATTCCGAAGCCTGTCCCATCTGAATAATGAACAAAGCGAGTCCGTCTATGCCCGGATACGTGAGAAAGCTGCAGGACTTCATTTGCAACGCAACCAGGTAGACTAACTTTCATTGAAAAGGTGTGCTGTGCGTGTGTGTAACTGTGTATGTGTAGGCTACAGCCTGAAAACTTATTTCTCATATCGATTGTTTTTTTTTAATTAGTTGATCCGAGTGAATGAGAGAGAGAGAGTGTGTGTGTGTGTGAGACAGAGTGAGAGAGATGGAGAGAGTGTGTGTGTGTCTGTGTGAGAGAGAGAGGGAGTGAGGGATTGAAAGACAGAAATGTTTGAGCTAGTTTTTCTATTTTATTTTTTTAGACCAGTGATACTGATGAAAGAACAACTAGGGCCAGTGCTTCAACATCAGGGGCAGCAGCAGCAGAGCAGGCCGTGGTCATGATTGAGACAGCACAGGGAGCAGAGCAGAGCCAGGAAGAGCCAGTAGAAGGAGAAAGGCAGATGCAGGACGTGACACAGCCTCCCCCACCAAAGAAGACAGCGCTAGAAGATCTCCTTGGGAGCTCCTACACTACTCTTGAGACAGTGCAGCCCAGCAGAGGGATTGAAATGGAGATACTCTCCTACAGAAATGGGATTCCTATCCCACTCAACAGTAGTCCACTTGAGTGGTGGAAAGTTAATGCATATGCTTACCCCATACTTGCCCCCCTTGCCAAAGCCTACCTTTGCATTCCTGCTACGTCAGTGCCCAGTGAACGGGTCTTTTCCACGGCAGGAGACATTGTGTGTGCTCAAAGATCACTGATTACACCAGAACATGTTGATATGTTAGTTTTTCTGAAGAAGAACCAGTCCTAGGCCAGGGCCATGACTTAAGAGAGGCTGAGATAACTTAGTCTAGGGTTAGAGCACTAAGGGAGTGTTCTTGTTTGTGTTTGAACTGTTGGGCTGTGTGTTTCCCTGTGTGCAACTGAAACAAAAATAAATAAGTTGTAATTACGCAGTAATATTTTCTTTTTTTCTTTTTTGATATCGTATCGTGACGTATCGTTTCGTGACCCTGGCATATCGAGGTGCATCGTATCGTGAGTTGAAGTGTATCGTCCCATCCCTAGTTAACACAACACAAACACAGTAGTGCAGAGTGGCACTCACACTCATCGGTGAGGGAGTTTGTGGCGCGGCTCCATGGTGCGCACCACAAACCGAAACTAACGTTACTGCTCCATTTGTTGTGGTCCCACTCACTAAACATTCCGGGCGGCGCGCGCGCTAAGGTTCCAGTTACGTGTTTTTTTTCCGGTCTTGCGGCAAAGCATCGACGTTAATTAATCGATGCCAAATCGTCACGTGAGGCATCGCGATGCATCGCCACATTGATGAATTGCACCCACCTCTAATTATTAGTGTGGTTTAAATGTTTGGATAACCTGACTTCCTTTCAAGTCATAAGACAGGCAACAGACAATTTTCTTTAACCTCTCGACACCCACCCGCCCGCCGACGGGCGATTTCAGACAAGTGACTGTATGTCTACACTACGCAGTGACGTATCCCGCTTCAACTTTCATCAATATGGACATACTTAGAATCTCCGCAATTCATTCATCCAGTTGATTTTGCAGAAATCATGAGCACCAAACCATAAATCATTGATATTTACCAGCATGGTAAACGTGAGATACAAGAAACACACAGCGACTCCCTACCTTTGACGAGGCCATGAAGCCGTAATATGTGTCCATTCCTGTGAGTAGAGTAAAAACGTTCAAAGAAAGTCCTTATAGTTATGCACTTAAAAAGTTGCATTAATTTCTCAGTTTATTTAGTTTCTATTTTAAAAGTTCATTGTTGCACACTCCACACAAACAGATTTCATTCGAGATTTAATTAAATGCACTTTATAAGAGAATTTGTTCATTAGTAATAAAGCATTTCAAGCTTTAAGTATGACTAATTGCTCTCGTGATTACCCCTTTACTAAAAACACCAGCACAAAATAAAACATACCACTGCTGTGGGCGCCCTGCCCCACAGGAGTCGGGCCCGTGGTGGTCATAGCCCGAGGAGCCGTGGTGGGCGTCCCTTATTTTAATTTCTGAAAGGTGGCAACTCTTTGCGCAATACCGATGTAAATTTTCTCAATATGCAGTAGGCCTATAACATTACAATATTTCATGGATGCAAGCCAAGACAATCAGTCTATAGCCCACATGACAACACACACACACTTAACAATGTTTGATAATCCGATATGCTATAGCAGTGTTTCCCTATTTTTTTTTTTTAGCAGCGGTGCTCTGAGTCGGTAATCTAGCAACACTAGGGGGGTCCGGGGGCATGCCCCCCGTAAGAATATTTTGAAAAATAACCCTTTAAATGGTGACTACACTACACGGTGACTAAAAAATTCATTTTCAGTATTTCAGAATCAGAATCTAAGACGTGAGACAAAATAGTGTAGAAGTTGACATTGCTGCTTGAAAATATGTTAACCTCTTGAGCATCTGATAACTTTTTGACCATTATTCTCTTTATTATTATATATTTTTTAAGGAAACAGAATCTGTTTTAGAAGTCACTGGGTCACATGACATGGAAGATGGAAAAAATCATAGTTTCTGCACATTAATATTCATATAAAATAGAGGAAGCACTAAAATACGATAAAAAATAGCTGTGTCTCATTCATCCAGTTTAGTAAAACAATCTGCTGCTGGCTTGGAGTCACTGGGCCATATGACATGGAAGATATTGAAAAAACTGCAATTCTTTTGTATTAATATATTTATGCTAATTAATTTAATGACGGTCCCTAAATCAGTTTCCAGCGATTCTGCGCAAGGCACTGTGAGGTGAGCCACCCCCCCCCCCCCCCCCCGGATCCCTCCGTATTTCGCACACTGGTGGCAGTCTATCTGACCACAGTGTGTGACACCAAACCGAGGAGAACACTGACTAAGTACAGACTGAGTGAGCACAACCTGGCAGTGGAGGTAGGCCGGCACAGACAGACCTGGCTGCCAAGAGTGGAGAGGTCGTGTTCTTACTGTGACCAGGGAACAGTAGAGACAGAGCTGGACTTCCTAACTCACTGCAACCAATATGAAAGTCTCAGAGACCAATATTTTGCAAAAATAATAAAAATATTACCATATTTCCTCTAAGTGACCCAGAGAGACTTCCGGTCCTACTGGGAGAGAAGGAGGACTGCTGTAGACTAGCAGCAAGATATGTAGCAGCCTGCCATGAGCTCCCTAACTCTGAGCCCCCGTCACACATGGCCAATAATTAATCAATTGGGAGACTTCCAGTGTAGCGGCTGGTGGAGTAGGACACGTCTCTCTGAGTTCCTGCAACAACCTTTAAAAACTCGATTGTAGGCATACTTTTTGTATCTTTTTTTGGTGTGTACCTTCCCCATCACTACAACCTTATCTTAATCCTGACTTTTTGCTGATCGAAATGCCTCAAAAAGGTAAAACATCTACACAACTGCAGCGGCCTGCTTCCTGCGCCGCATCCCCGTCTTGAGGTGACCCCCCCCTTCTGCCCAGACGGAGCCGCAGGCGGCACTGCTCCTTCCGACTTTAAGGCTGGTATATGGCTTCAGGCGATGAAAACACATATTTCTACTATAAATGAGCCCGATTGGTCAAAAAACATGGCCGCCACGGACCAATGTATCTTTGCAATAGGCGGGGCTTAGAAATGATTGGCCATAACTCCCACACCCTTTGACCTATCATCACAAAACTTGGTGGGTAGGTTCACAACTGTTCTGGGATTCTGCCTACCAAAGCATGTTGAGCTCAACCTATAGGGGGCGCTATAAATGCTACACATGTGTATCTCAAAGACCATTGGATGGAATTCCACCAAATTTGGTATGCATGCTCTAGGGGCGAGTATTAACTAATATCTTGAGTGCCATGTTGATTGGTGAAAGTGGGCGTGGCCTATTCGTCATTAACCATCATTGTTTGCGTTTTATTCATTTATGGCAAACTGGAAGTACCCAGAGAGACGAAACTTGGTACGTTGAGTATAAATGACGCCCACATGCTGCTCCAAAAATTTCATCCCGATCCGTCAGATGGGGGCGCTATAACATAGGGTGTGAACTTCGAAAGGCTCTCCCCACCAAGCCATAAGTGCTATTGACTTGACATTTTTCAAACATGTCCTCCTGACAATCCTCTACAAAAAAGTCTATTGCACTAAGAAAACCGCTACTACATATTTTTTGCTAATTTGCATGATGGTAAAAACAGTAAAATGAATAGAACTTTTGAAAGATTGACTCTATCAACACCAAATTTGTTATACGGCTTCGGGGAATGAAAATACATATTTCTACTATAAATGAACCAGATTGGTCAAAAAACATGGCCGCCACGGACCAATGCATTGTCGCAATGGGCGGGGCTTAGGAATTATTGGCCATAATTCCCACACCCTTTGTCCTATCATCACAAAACTTGATGCGTAGGTTCAAAACAGGACTGGGAATCTGCCTAACAGAGCATGTTGAGCTCAGCCTATAGGGGGCGCTATAAATGCCATTAGCATGTAGCCGAAAACCCAATTTGAAGAAATCTGGGGCTTATCATGCCTGTGTGTTGCACAGATCTTTGAGGAACACGGTGGCTGATGTCATCAACTGCGGGGGATGAGGGTCAGGGTGGCTGGTTTGGGGCAAAAGAGGTTAGAACCCGCGGATTGCCGCTTGCGGCTATATTTTTATTTGGGTTTACAAAGAGTACAAAGAGTGCAGGATTTAACAAGTACAAACAGCAAACAACAATCAGCAATCCCCCACCCCACCCCCCCACCCCCCCATCAGTACTGAAAGCGTTTAAAGGTCCCATATTATGGTCATTTCTGCCTCTTGATATGGTTCCTTGAAGTCTAAATGGAATGTTAGTAACATGCTTTGGTCGAAATAAACTGAAGGATTAAGCACAGCAGGGTTCTTGATACACCAGTTTCACAGCCCTGCTCCAGGCTACCGGTTTCAGTGCCTTTCCCTTTAAATGCTAATGAGCTACTGCGCGCCGCCCACGGTGCCGCCCACCTCCTCCGGCCTGCGGAAGACGTGAGGATGGCATCATGTGACCATGGCAACGGCGGAGTTTCTGGGAGTAATGGCTGCCGGACAACAGACTGCGGTCCGACCCAGAACAAGAGGCTCCAGAAGAAAGTAAGCAGCCAAGAATGAACATTGATGTTTCTCAGTGGTCAGTAGTTAAGTTTGTTACCTCGACATTACTTTTATGTTACTGCAGACTAACGAAAGTTTTACGAGCTTACTGGCCGTCTGCCCCGCGTTGTTTCAAATAACAGCCCCCTTCTCCTGCCTCGAGTGTTTACATCATGAAGCTTAGCGAAACTTCGGCTAGTGTTTACTTGTGTTCAGTTGCAGTAACGCGGATGCAATTTAGCAACAGCCATTACAAGACACAAGCGTAACCCCATATTATTATTTACATTTATGTAGCCAGGTAAGTTGATTGAGAACCTCTTATTTGTAGTGACGACCTGTGATTAGCTACGGCCAGCAATTTTCAAGTTTTCAATAAGCCACAGTTGCCTCCCATCACCTCTCTACCGTCAGAATTGTTTTTGTTTTTGTTTTTTTTGTTTTTTTACCAGTTACAAAGGTTTATAAACTTAAGATATATTACCAAAGAAACAATGCGACGTGATTAGCGATTATAGTTTCCAATGAATAATACAAATTCTGCATAAAAGTAGGTGTTCCTGTGGCAATTGTGTACAAATGCCTACATAACCTGAGCACATCTGCTGTATGGAAATACCACAATGAAGTGTGAACACTGGGCAAACATGGTCGTCATTTTGCTGTCTCTCTTTTCTCTAATCTATTGTTACTCACTTACCTCTCATAATTTCTAGGTTACACGAAGACTACAGCAGCATCCCGATACACTATCATGCATGGTGGACCCTCCTGGCCTGTAACCTGTCTGCCTGAATGTATCTGCACTGCAGAATGCACTGAACATTTATCGGGCAGACTATGAATCTTTACGTCTGAGGGGAATAGTGCAGTAAGCTTTTAGTCACATAAATACTATTAACTCATCGCAAAAGTGTTATGATGAAAAGTACATAACTGATTCCTCTATCTTTCATTGCTTATAGTTTATCTTTTACTTATTACCATGAAAATTACATATCAAACAATGAAAACACAGAACAGTTAGGGAAGATGTTTTATTCTAAGAAACATTTGTAAACATGTGTTGACATGAATGACATAATAACAAGAAGAAGAAAATATAAAGTGAAACAGTTTGACTTTATATATCAACTTCAATATCAATATGAAAATGATAACAAAGAAAGTATCTAGTTGCCATGGGTGTAAACATTCAGTGCTGACTTTAGACTGAATTGTGTTCAGCCAATATAGCCTACAGAAGCTTTGCAAGCTGGTGCTGGGGCTCTCTGGGGTGGAGAGTGAGAGTTGTGCTGCCTGTCTGTGTGGTCAGAGAGGTCTTCAGGGCTTATGAGTTTCAGCACCTCCTTCACATATGGGGCAGGGTCCTGGAAAACCTTCTTGAAGATCAGGTCCAACAGAGCATCACCGCAGTCTGCAGTGCAATAAACAAAAATGTATGTTTACAGGAAAATTGCAGTAGAACCAAAAAGCCTTGTGCTGTACTGTTGTGAAGTTTCTCTTATGTCTCCTAATTACTTCTTATTTATACATTCTCCTTATTATTTATTTTGAAAAACCATCTTAAAATAATTCAGATTTTAAGTGTTCGTGTTCAACCTTTTGTGTGATGCCTGTGTGTCCATTTTTATTTTAATTTTCAAGGTTCAAATAAAAGATTGTAAAACTTACGGAATGTCGCCTCTGTCTTCACGGGTTTGGCTCTGCACTCCCCCTTCCAGGACTTTGGAAAGCTCAGTTTGTAAAGAGGATCTCCTGATAATGTGGTGGCTTGTCCTCTATCAGCCTTCTCACTGTAATGCAGTGCAGCCAGGTAGAGTCTTGAACAGTAAAAATACAATAATACATGAAAACAATTGCAAGAAATGGACAAACAATTTGAAATGTTCTCAACAAGTAATCACAGTTTAATTATCCTGCACCGAATTCCCAGATATGGATAGGATAACACATGACAGCACTGTTACAGTATAATTCAAGCACTAAATGCTGCAACGCGCTACGTTACTCTAACCTGACCTTTTTATTTCAGTAACAAGTAATCTAGCGCCTTAACATTTCCAAACCAGTGATCAGATTAAAGTTATGTATTCAAGTCACTGTGCATTACAATTATTTTGGTCATTTTCCTTAGTACAAATATATACTTTTGCTTTCTTCTTGCGTCTCAGGGAGTGATGTCACGTACGTCTGAAGTCATGTTTTGGCCATGAGGATAACTCACGTGTAACACCACGCAGCAACACAAAAATGGAGGGAGGAGAGAGATGCACGTTTTCTAGCTGTAAATATGGTCATTATTTTGAGTTATTAAAAACAAAAATCACGAATACTTGGTCAGGGGCCCGGCCCGGCCCGGCCTGGCCGAGGATAGCGGCGGGGTCGGGCTCGGGCAGAGAATCTAAACTGTGTAAGTTAGCAAGCAACATCACACTCGTGTTGCCCCGGCCTATGCCAACATATTGCAGCTTAGAAAACGTTTTCAAATGCATTATATTTCACAAAATCCTGAAAACTGTGTGTATGTACCGCTTGACCGTCCGGGTCTCTGGGTTTACATGTGGAGACCGTGTTGATGCGAACTAGAAGCTCGCGGTTAGCATTAGCTTGGAAGATCGCGGTTAGCGTTAGCTGGTACTATGTGACACTGCTTAGTTAGTTCGTGTAAAATTGCTAAATAAACACAGCTAAATACTTGCACATGCAGACATTTCCCTAGGACACGCATTACATAATGTGCAAGATCAGAAATGTAATACACACAATGACTCTGCTGTAGCACTAACTTGTGTGGTCAGAGAAGCTAACGTTAGCGGTTAGCCGCTAACCTTACCTTGTTCTCAATGGCAAAACACACAGTACATCACGCACGAGTTCAGCTTTATCTGGAGAAACACACAGCACATTTGTATACTTACATGTCCTTGGTCTGCAAGTATTCCTTTGAGTATAAGTCTGCCGACTACTCCTGCCTTGTACGTCAAATGCGGGTAACCACTAGCAGCAATGCCAAATAGAGCTAGTGTAGGGCTAGGAACGAAATCCCTGCCCAGTATTTTAGATAAGGTATTGAAAACATTGTTCCAGAATGTTTGTATTTTGGGGCACAACCAATACATGTGAAAGAGGGTACCATCGTTGGTTTTGCATTTGTCACAGATTGGACTTAAGCTAGGGTAAAAACTAGACAACTTAACCTTAGACATGTGGGCACGGTGGACAATTTTGAATTGGAGAAGACAGTGTCTTGCACAGAGTGATGTTTTGTGTATTGCCCGTAATATAGAGTCCCATTTGTCATCAGACAAGGGTCCCAGATCCTGTTCCCAGGCCAATCTGATCCTGTCCAGGGATGGGCGCGACAATATTGATATGTTCCTGTATAATTTAGACATTGAACCTTTAGATAACGGGTCAAAAGAGAGAAAGGCATCCATCGGGTTGATGTCCGGTTTTGAAGGAAAGCTAGGTAGGTGGGAACGGATGTACTGTCTAATCTGTAAAAATCGGAAAAAGTGGGTTTTTGGTAGGTTGAATTTCACAGACAATTGATTGAAGGAGGCGAAGTGTCCGTCCAGAAACAGGTCTGCAAAACATTTGATACCATTATTGTGCCATGTCTTAAAAGTTGGGTCAGAGCACGAGGGAATGAAGAGGTGGTTAGAGGCAACTGGGCTTAGGGGGGAGAGGCATCTTAGACCAAAGAACTTCCGAAACTGGGCCCATATCTTAAGGGTGTGACGCACCACCAGATTGTCTGAAGGTTCTGGGGAAGGGCCATCGAGGGATGAACCCAGGAGTGCCTCGAGAGAGACACCTTTACAAGAATTGAGCTCCATGAGGGTTCAGTCTGGACCCCTAACCCGGAGATGAGGATGGGTCCAGAAGGCCATGCAGCGAATGTTAGCGGCCCAATAGTAGTAGCGGAAGTCAGGGAGCCCCATACCTCCATCTTTTTTGGGCCTTTGAAGCAGGGTTTTGTTAAGTCTAGGCCTTTTACCTTGCCATATATATGAAGAGATGATCGAATTGAGTGACAGAAAAAATGAATTAGGAATAAATATTGGAATGCACTGAAATAGATATGTAAATTGCGGGAGGATATTCATTTTTATAGAGTTTACTCGACCAGCAAGTGATAGCTTGAGGGGGGACCACTGTGTAAGCAAAGTCTTTACCCGATTTAGCAAGATGAGAAAATTTTCTCTCAGAAGATTTTTGAATTGTCGTGTGACTGCTACTCCCAAGTAAGTGAACTGTACTCTTTCAATTTGAAATGGTATATTGCTATAATCAAGGTCAAGCGCCTCACTGTTGATTGGGAACAACTGACTCTTGTGCATGTTAACCTTGTACCCAGATATCGATCCAAACTGTTTGAGCAAGGCGAGCACTGTGGGCAGAGATGCAATCGGATCTGACAGATATAATAAGAGATCGTCTGCATACAGCGAGACTTTATGTTCAGTGTCTGCTCTCGAGATGCCGGGGATGGTTAAATTATTTCGGAGGGCCACTGCAAGTGGTTCAATCGCAAGGTCAAAAAGGATCGGGCTCAGTGGGCAGCCCTGACGGGTTCCACGGCTTAGGGTAAAAGGTTGAGATATTGTACTGTTTGTTTGAACTTTTGCGATGGGAGAGGTATACAGTAACTTGATATAAGCTGTAAATGACGGTCCGAATCCGAACTTCTCCAAGACCCTAAATAAGTACACCCACTCCACCCGATCGAAAGCCTTTTCGGCGTCTAAGGATATAACACACTCAGGTGTGTTGTTTGAGGTGGCATACAAAATGTTAAATAAACGTCGGACATTAAAGAATGAGTGGCGATTCTTCATAAAACCCGTCTGATCTTGTGCTATTATTGAAGGGGTCACATCGTCCAATCTATGTGCTAACGTCTTAGCGAAGATTTTCACGTCCGTGTTCAGGAGAGAAATCGGCCTGTATGAGGCGCAGTGAGCAGGGTCTTTTCCTTTCTTTGCTATGAGAACTATACGGGCCTCATTCATTGATGGGGGGAGTGAGCCCTGTTTAAGGGATTCATTTAGGACCGTTGTCAAGAAGGGAGATAGAAGTGTTGAGAACTTCTTGAAAAATTCGGCCGGAAAACCGTCCGGGCCTGGGGATTTCCCAGATTGCATTGATGACACTGCTTGGGCTATTTCTGTCTGGGATAAAGGTGTCTCCAATCCCCTTGCCACCTCAGGGGAGATTGTTGGGATGGGCAGTGGGTCAAGAAATGCCTCGATTGGTGCAACGCCTCCATCGCATTGGGAAGTGTACAGATCAGAGTAGAAATCCCTAAAGGTGTCATTTATTTTAGTGTGATCTACAGTTACCTCTCCACTTCTAGTGTTGATACTCTTTATAAGTTGTTTAGCTCTTTGCCCTTTAAGTTGGCTAGCCAACAGTTTTCCGCATTTCTTGCCGTGTTCATAGTAATTACTCTTATTTTTTAACAGTATGTTCTGTGTTTGGTAGGTGGTAAGAAGGTCGAACCTAGTTTTTAGTTCCAGACGTTTGTTATATAGTTCAGGAGTTTGGGTGCATGCATATTGTTGATCAATCTCTTTAATTTTGGATGTCAAGTCTAGTTGTTCTTTCTGAGAAAGTCTTTTCTTATTTGCTGTGAATGCTATAATTTCCCCCCTTAAGTAGGCCTTAAGTGCATCCCAGATCACGAGAGCAGACACATCTGGAGTGATGTTAGTTTCAAAAAAGAAGCTGATTTTTTGTTCAATAAATTTGACAAATTCGCTATCAGAGAGTAGGGTCGAATTAAAGCGCCATTGCCTCATGGGTTGTGGGATGTTAGGGAGACACAGTGCCTTAACTACAGGGGCGTGGTCAGATATAACGATACCGTGGTACGTACAAGAGCGAACCTGGGGGATCAGTCTGTTGTCGATAAGGATGTAGTCTATTCTCGAGTTCGAATGGTGGGCGCTGGAGAAGTTGAATACTGTCTGTCCCGCGGGTGGAGGAACCGCCATTTATCGGATATCCCAAACTCTGAGAGAAAGGACTGAATATACAAGGCCGATTTGCTCACTGCTCCAGGTCTGCTAGAAGAGCGATCTAAAGTTGGGTCCAGCCAACAGTTAAAGTCCCCCCCCGAGTATTAGGAAGTGTGAGTCAAGGTCTTGAAGGAGAGAGAAGACACGGTCAAAAAAACTGGCATCATCTACATTTGGAGCATATATATTAGCAAGGATAACTTTTGTATTAAATAGCTTCCCAGAGACAATTACAAATCTTCCATTTTTATCTGCAGTAACATTGTTTGGTACAAATAATATGTGTTTAGCTACCAGGATGGAGACCCCTCTTGCCTTTGCCTGAAAGGCGGAGTGGAAATGCTGCCCCGCCCAGCACGCCACAAGTTTGGAGTTATCAGAAGAGCGCACATGCGTCTCCTGTAGGAAGATGATATCTGTCCCAAGCTGTTTGAGATGGGTGAATATTTTCTTTCTTTTTACTGGGTGGTTTAGGCCCTTGACATTCCAACTCACGAAATTAAGGGGGCTACCCATGAATCCTGTATAAAATGTGGAGTGAAAAGTTTCCAAATGAAACAGACTCCGTGAGGTAGCACCGCCGCAGCCTCCCTGAAAAAACACAGTAGGGTGCCTAGTTTGGGGCACAGTAGCACATCCCTCAGTCTCTGTCCCAAAGAGACTCCCAAAAATCCCCCAAAACCCCAAAACAAGAACAAAATGAGAATATCATACAAATCCCAGATAGCAACTGCAACAGCCAGTTGCAAGCTCTTCCTAACTTTTGCAGAACTGTACATTAACTTCCTGTGGAATTACCTCAATCCCATATGATAACAGGTGCCTCAAATAAAAGCTGTCTTTTTGAACACTCATCTATCAGATGCCACTAAGGTGGATGGACAGATGCAGAGCCAAGATAAAACTAGTAGTAATAGAGCAAACCAAAAAATATTACTAATAATAATAGTCACAAAGACAGTGAGTAACAAAAAGTAAAGTATAGATTCAAGGTGCCTCAAATAAGAGCTGTCTTTGGGTCAATTGTCCGTCAAATGCCACTAAGGTGGATGAACAGATACAAAGCTATAATGAAAGTAATGGTAGTAAAACAGATTCGAAGATATTACTACTAATAATAATCACAATAATAGTAAGTGACAAAGAGCAAGGTAAAGAAACAAGGTATTTTAGATATAAGAAGTTGTTCACAATCAGTCTTACTGGAGTTGTGAGGAGCCTCAGCCAAGTGCAATGTAAGGTGGCTGAGCTCACAGTCACATGTTGCTGTTGCTATGCAACAGTATGAAACAATCTCAGTGTAAACAACAAACATGGCGGTCCCCGTAGTAGCCATGTGGAAATGTTACCACCATAGCTTGTAGCAACAAAGAGAAAAACAAAAGTAGGTAACAGACGACAGGGCAGCCGAATGTACAAAAACATCATCGTAAAGACAGTTCAGAGAAAACATGGAGCCCATGTGTAGATTGTATTGTGCATTCAAAGTATTATTAAAATGCCTACTAGGTGTAAACAGAGAGAGAACGAACGGAACATTCGTTGTAAACATTAGCTTGTCATGCTAATATAACGTTACTCAAAGAAGATAGCAGCTTTGCTCTAGCATCAGCCACCCTGAGTGAGTTACCGCCTTTCCTCAGCTGGTGAGTGTGGTGCATCATCACTGCGTGTCATGAAAGCCTCGGCATCCTCCACTGATGAGAACGTCTTTTTCCTCCCGTCTTTGGTTGTGATCCGTAGCCTAGCTGGGTACAACAGTGATGGCTTCAGGCCTTGTTGGTACAGCTTGGACATCACCTCCCGGTACGCCGTGCGTTGTTCGATGACCTCGGGGCAGTAGTCCTCGAATATCGCCACCGGTTTACCCTGATAGGACAGCTCACCTCTTCTTCTTCTGGCCTACTGGATGATCGTTTCTTTGGTTCTGTAATGGTGGACACGAGCGATTACCGCTCTAGGCCTGGACCCCGGGGCTGGTTTTGCTGTGAGCGCTCTGTGGGCACGGTCGAGCTCCGGAGGTGCATGAAGGATCTCTTCACCGATAATGTCTACCAGTAGCTTGGAGAAGAATGTCGTGGGCTGCGCACCCTCGATGGATTCCGGTAGGCCGACTATTCTTATATTGTTGCGGCGGCAGCGAGATTCAAGATCGATGGTTTTAGCCTTTAGCTTAGCGTAGCTCTCCTCTATAGCCTCATATTTAGCCTGTAGCATCCCCATTTGGTCGCTTAGTTGGTTAGCATTCTCTTCGAGTGAAATCAAACAGTGTCCGTGGTCGGTGACCGTGGTTTGAATAAAGTCCAATTTCTGTTCCAGCGGTGTAATAGCCGATTTGAATTCGAGCGAGAGGGCCTCTTTATGTTGCTCGAGGATGCTCATCATATTAGCCATGATGTCTTGGGTGGAAACCGGGGCGGGCGAGGCCAAGGCCGGGGCGAGGGCGGATGAGTCCTTCTTTTTGTTGGATTTCGCAGCCATTTCTGTTGTTTTTCGGAGAAAAAAGGTTCTCTGTGCATCAATTGTTTGGTTCAGTTCGATTACATATGCAAGTGAGGCTCTGAAACCGATGTTTATGGAGAGTTGTGCGGGAGCTTTAGGAAGTCCCCCCTTCAAAATGAACATTTTGCCCAAATTCATATTTTTGTTCCATTGTCTCCCAATCTTCCTGCCAAAACATTTTTTGAAACAATTTGATCAAACTATTTCCGACTTCTTATGGTGCGGAAAGGCACAGGGTGTGGAAAGGCACAGTCTCGTGTTTCGTCCTCCCTAACTGCTCTACTTACCTCTTCTATTCCATTCAACCTCTCTGGCTTTATAAATAACCAAGTGGCTCGTTCCACACTTTTGGTATCAATTTAGTATCAATTCAGGCGGCACTTCAAATTTAAGTCAGCATCTATTTTCGCTCCTTTACTGAGGAATCATTTGTTTCGACCTGCGCCTACAGATTCAACCTTTTTTGCATGGCATAATAAAGGCCTGAAATGTTTTAATGACCTATGTAAGGATGGTATTTTTTGCAGCTTTACGGATCTCTCAGTAGAATTACATCTCCCTCCCTCTCATCTCTTTCGATACTTTCAAATTAGACACTGCGCTAAAGCTTTGTTTCCAGTTTTTCCCTCCTCACCACCAAGCCTACAGTGGGAGGAGCTTCTGAGTCATGACCCACTTCAGAAGTCACTTATTTCTAAAGTTTATAATGTGATTCTGTCTTTTGATTTGATGCGCCCGTCTCACACTTATACAGTTTAAAGTCCTGTTTAGAGTCCGTTTTTTCCAAATTGCGATTGTCACAAATCTATCCCAACATCACTGACAATTGCGACAAATGTCATGCTTCATCCTGCAACTTAACCCATATGTTTTACTCTTGTCTGTCTCGCTTTTGGCAGAATTATTTTGATACCATGTCAAAAATACTTTCAACGATCATTAAAATCTCTCCCCATGTCGCCATATTTGGGCTCCCAGAAGACCATAATCGATTTACCTCTAATCAGTTAGATATTTTAGCATTTACCTCCCTACTGACAAGACGCCACCTCCTTCTTCATTGGAAGTCCACTAAAGCTCCGTCTAGCACTCAGTGGCCCAATGACACTATGTCTTTTCTAAAGCTGGAGAAGATCAGATATTCAGTGAAAGGTAATTCTAATAAATTCTAAACAAAATCTAAACAAGTTTCTTTCCTTCTTAACATTCTTTCACTCTCTGCACCCTGATTGATGGACTCCTGCTCCCATTTCTTTCTTTCTTTCTTTTGTTTGTTTTTGTGTTATTTATTTTTATTTTATCTTTTTTTTCTTTCTATTATTATTAGTATAATTATTCTTATTCATTCATTTATTCAGTTATTTCACACAAGTATCTTTATTTATTTATTTGTTATTCTTTTTGAATTGTGTATCGTTTCTTGTTTCGTCCGCTTACGTTCTCACAGGCCACAAAACTCAAAAATCTCCTAAGAGGTTGACTGTATGCCTTGCCCTTCATTCCTCAAGATGCACAGTATTTCTATTGTATTGTATTGTATCAATGTCTATTATTTTTTTATTATTTATTATTTATTATTTATTTATTATTTATAATTATATTCTATTGTGATATGAATGAGATGTGATACTCAATGTTAATATGACATTGATTTCTGTTCTAAAGTAAAAATATGTAATAATAATGATAATAATAATAATAATCAATTGGTAAATATATTTATATCTTATGTTACTCTTACCTACCTACCATAGTCCCTCTTGTTCTCCATGCCCTTTTCTTTTGTTATTGTTTATTTTGTCTATTTATGTTTATTATTACTGTTATAGTTTGTATTACGATGCTTTGGCAACATTGTATTGCATGCAGTCATACCAATAAAGCCACTTGAATTGAATTGAATTGACTGAGAAAGCCAAACGTTCTGTGACATCACATGAAGCTTTTTGGAACACTGTCAAATCATGCTGTGACAACACGAATCAGCAGGTTTTACCCTAACTTGTGGAGTCCATGCAATTGGAGTGCATACTGTGTGCGTCATTGAAGCAAAAGGTGGACAAATGAAATACTGAGATAATCTCACATTCATGGACATTTCTTACTCAAACCGTTTACTGATATTATCATTTGTGATGAATAGGGCTGCAGCTATCGAATATTTTTAGAATTGAGTATTCTACCGATTATCCTATCGATTAACCCTCTCGGGTCGACAGACGTGCCAGTGCGTCAAAACCACGTGTCCGATTTAAGATGACGTGGAAGCAAGATGCAGCCTCAGTGAGTCTCTGTTTGTGTGTGTTGGTGCAGCCTTCAAACTACATGCCCATTTTTAAATTGTGTTGATAGGCAAAGTAAAACTGGACTTAAAATAAATAATGTACGCCATGCATTTTCGCGAATATTGCCGTCACGTTTGGTGCGCGTTTGGTGCAGGAAGAAACGACAAAAACGGGCAAGCAGGAAGTGCTTGCAAAAAAAACAAACGGAGTGGCACACCCACCAGGCCCAGATCTCCGCTAGCTCAGGCAGCAGAGACACGCCCTAGCTCTGAGCCCTGGAAGACAGCGGAGGATGATGACACTGCCCCAGCAGTAAGCAGGTTCCAGCCGTGGAGACCACCAGGAGTCCAATTAGAGACACTTCACCCCTACAGTCCAAAAGACCTGTTCCTGTTGTGTTTTGCCACTGACACCGTCAGGACAATCTGCAGCAACACAAACAAAAAGGCTGCAGAAAAAAATCAATAGGCAGTAGATATAAATGGAATGACGTGGAGATGGAAGACTTGTACACGTTTTTTGGCTCCTCATCTACATGTCGTTGGTGTCTCTGCCAAGTGTGGTCCTGAGGAGGATGCACAGAATGAGAGAAGGGGACATCAGGCCATGACAAACTGTTCAGAGTCAGGCCTCTTTATGATAACATCCTCAGCGCCTGCCAGGCTTATTACCACCCGAGGAGAGAGCTGATGGTGGATGAAAGGACAGTGACGACTAAGGCGTCACTAAGCTTTTTGTGCTGGCTGAGTCAAGCAGTGGCTACACCCTCAAGATTCCAGATATACACTGGAAAAACAAATACTGCAAGTGAGCATGGGCTGTCTTATGATGTGGTCATGAACCTTGTTCAGCCATCCTGTCTTGGTACTGGGTACCATATTTACATGGACAATTTTTACAGCAGTCCCAAACTGTTCATGGACCTGGCCGGGATGAAGTTTGGAGCATGTGGTACAGGCCCAGGGACAGCCGAATGGGATGCCCAAGAGGGAGGACAAATGCTCTCACCATGAAATGTAAAAGAGGATCTGTGAGATGAATCAGAAAGGGCCCACTCGTCTTTGTGAAGTGGATGGACACAGGAGAGGTGTCTGTGTGCTCCACCATCCATCCTGCATTTTCAGGTGAGACAGCACAGAGAAGGGTGAAGGATGGAGCTGGACACTGGGCTGTGAGAGACGTTCCCTGTCCCACACCGATCATGGCCTATAACAAGAACATGGATGGGGTTGACCTGTCTGACCAGCTCATCCAATACTACTCCACCCACAGAAAAACTGCGCGCTGGTACAAGACAGTGATGCTGCATTTCCTGGACATTGCAACAACAAATGTCTTCATCTTGCACTGGGAGATGAGAAGTGCCAAGCAGGTGCAGCCCATGGCACACAAAGACTTAATGGTGGAGCTGGTGTGTCAGCTGTGTGGCATTGACAAGGCAGGTGTTCCCCTGAGCAAGAGAGCTGATCACCTTCCTGTGCCCATGGACACAGCCACTGATCCTAGCCAAAAAGCCACCAAGGGCATGCTGAGGTGCCAACACTGCCACCAGGTGGCGAACAGGAGGAGGGACACACCCTGGAAGTGTCAGGCCTGTGATGTGCCATTCTTTCTTGTGGTGGACAGGAACTGCTTTCTGGAGTGGCACAAAAAATGTGGTGGCATTTTAGTGTAAATAGTTGTATATAACTTTGCTGTTTGCAAATTTTCTACATAAGTTTTGAAGATTACAATTTATATTTGCATCCTTAGTGATAAAAAGGGTTCGTTAAACATGTTTGTGGTTTTCACATTAAAAATACAACTTTTTCCTACTCAGATTTTAGAGTGAATTTTGGTCCAATGTGTTAATACAGTATGTTGTCAAAATGAAATAATAACTTTAAATTCAAACATGTGAGGTTGTGCTGAAAAAATGACACCAAACAAGGCAAGATAAATAGTTTTTAAGGTGAAATATAAAGGTAAAATCAAAAGTACTCAAAAATGGCCTACTATACCCCAGACCCCAGAGGGATTAATCGAGTAATCTTTTTTTTTTCAAGCATATGTTTATTGGCATTTTGATTTAAAGATACAGAGTACATTAACATACAACACGAACAACAACAACCTCAAGCATCTCATCCGACAAGGTCCATAGAAAGAAAAACAAGAGAAGTAAATAAATATACTGGAAATAAGAAAAAATAAGAATACATAGAGCTATAAAATCAGACACAATGCAATGCCACTACAAAAAAAGAATGCACAGACATCAGAGCAACAGCACCTAGACAGTTACAGAGATAGTGTAGAGCAATCAATTTCAAGGGTCAAGAGCACATTGCAGATCCGCGCTTCCAAGAAAATGCAAGAAAAGGCCCCAGATTTCATAAAATTCACCAAGCCTATGTTTAATACTATAAGTCAGCTTCTCCAAAGCCAGACATAATGATAATTCTCTAAGCCAATGGCTAATAGGGGGACATGACGTATTTTTCCAATACATGGAAATGAGACGTTTTGAATGAACAAGGCAAAGATTGATCAATTTGATTTCATGCGATTTTAAGGAAAGATTTTCAGGATAGAGGCCCAAGATACAGAATTTAGGGGAGACAGAAATGGGTTTGGAAATTATTTGGGAAATTATATGTGTTACTTCCTTCCAAAATGTTTGCATTTTCTCAGATTCCCAGATGCAGTGGAAAAGGGTGCCCCTATGAGTTTGACATTTCACACAGGTGTCTGGAATGTCTGGGTTGAATTTATTCAGCTTTACAGGGGTAATGTAGGTCCTCATTATCCACTTATATTGTATCAATTTAAGTCTAGAATTAATTGAAAGGCTCTGGGCCTTTGAACCAATTTGACTCCACTCACCATCCAGCACACGTTCCTGTAGGTCCTCACTCCATAACATCCTCTTTGAGTCCGATGACTCTTTAGCATGAGCTGAGAATATATTGTAAAGTGTAGAGATCTGGCCTTTGCTTTGCTGATGCTGGGTTGCAAACCATTCTAACACTGTTAATGGGGGACAATTAGATCAATGATTTAGTTTAGAGTGAATAAAGCTTCGCAGCTATAGATATTTAAAAAAGTGAGACTGTGAAATGTTGAATCCATCTTTGATTTCGTTAAAGGATATCAGTGTATCACCATTATAGAGGTCTATGATCCTTCTAATCACTTTGAGTGACCATTGTTTGAATCCCAAGTCTTTTGTACCAGGTTTGAACTCTGTGTTCCCCCAGATAGGTGCAAGGCAGGACAAAGGAGGGATGTCACCTACAGCATTATGAGCTTCATGCCATATCATCATGGTATTTCTAACAAATGGATTTAGTGTATCTTTCTTCAAATTCTTTAAAGAGTCAGAATATAAATATGAATCTAACGGCAGTCCTCTAGTGGACAATGTTTCCATTTTTACCCAAGGTAACTCTGGAGATGATGAGAACCACATGTGGGCGGCTCTAAGCTGGGCTGCCCAATAGTACCATACTAGGTTTGGTACCCTTAGGCCTCCTCTATCAAATGGAAGGTACAGTACTGTAAGTCGGAGTCTTGGGCGCCTATTTTTCCAAATAAACTTTGTAAGAGTTTTTTTCATATCTTGGAAGAAATTAGGAGGAGGCGGGAGTGGGATTGACTGGAACAGATAAAGGAATTTGGGAAGGACATTCATCTTGTAAAGACTTATATGTCCAATCTCGGACAAGGGAAGTGAGATCCATCTGCTTAGAGATTCTCTGAATTTTAAAATAACTGGATCGTAGTTGGCAGAGAATAATGAGTTTAGATTAGGAGTAATAAAGATACCAAGGTACCTAAATCCTTGAGGCGTGTTCATAAACGGGTGCTGGACCGTAGGATGGAGCCTTTCCCGCTCATTGAGGAAGAGAACAGAGGATTTAGTTTTGTTAACTCTGTAACCAGAGAATTTCCCAAACCTATTAATCACATCAGCAAGGGCTGAGAAAGACTGTTCCAAGTTTGTCAAGAAGAGTAATGTATCATCTGCAAACAAGGCTATGCGATGCTCTACATCTGCAACCTGAATTCCTTTAATAATAGGGTGATTTCTAATGGAAATGGCAAAGGGTTCTGATGCTAAAATAAAAAGCAGGGGGGATAAGGGGCAACCCTGTCGGGTCCCATGATGGAGATTAAATGGCTTGGAAATAATGTTATTGGTCATAATCTCTGTGCATGGTCCTGAGTATAACAGTTTGATCCATTGCCTAAAGTAAACACCGAAACCAAAGCGGGAGAGCACTTCAAATAGGTATGCCATTCGACTCTGTCGAACGCCTTTTCGCCGTCCAGTGACAGAATACATGAATCTTTTGTTACTTTTTTTTTTTATAAATTATATTTAAGATTCTTCTAATATTATAATATGCCTGGCGGTTATAAATGAATCCATTCTGATCAATATTTATTAGAGATGGGAGGCATCTCTCCAGCCTTAACGCCAAAACTTTAGCTTTTATTTTTGTGTCTGAGTTCAAAAGAGAGATAGGTCTATAGGATTCACATTTAGAAGATTTATCTGGTTTTAATATCAAGGTAATAAGTGCGTTACTCAAAGAGGGGGGCAGGGACCCCTTCTGAAAAGATTCTTAGTACATATCTTTCAATGGACTTATCAGTTTATTTTTAAATAATTTATAAATATCAATTGGGAGTCCATCGGGACCTGCTGATTTCCCCCCTTTCATGTGATTTATCGCCTCTAAAATTTCCTTACTTTCAAGTGTTCGGTCCATCCAGGATTTATTGTCTCCAGATATGGTGGGGACTGGAAGTTGGTTGAAAAAGGTAGTTTGATCATCCTCCATTTCTGATAGTTCTGATTTATATAGGGTTTGATAGTATGCAGCAAAAGTATCATTTATCTCTAAAGGATCAACAATTATATCACCGTTTGGAGATTGGATACTATTGATGGCTCTTTCTGTATCTATTTTTTTATTTGCCAAGCTAGTAGCTTTCCACTTTTCTCCCCTTGTTCATAAAATGTTTGTTTTAATCTAATTAAGATATTTTCTGCTTTAGAGGCAGAAAGTGCATTACATCTGGCCCTGAGGGTAGCTAATTCCTGTGTATGAGGATTTGCTTTGTCTACCTCCCTCTCAAGCTGTTTAATTGATTTGTCTAGAGTTAGCATTTCTAAATTTGTTTTATTAGTTATTGAACTCGAGTAACTAATCATTTGACCACGAATATAAGCCTTAATTGCTCCCATCTCATAGAGGCCGTAGTCTCATTCTTATTGATATCAAAAAAGTAGTCTGTGTTCCCACAAATTTCAAAAAGCTGGGATCATTCAGCCATTTCGGGTGGAGCCGCCATCTCCGAGCACCCCACACAAGTTTTTGATCGTTGTATACAAGAGATGCTGGACCATGATTTGAGATTACAATGGAGTCATAAACACAATCAGTTATTCTTGGGAAAAGATCATTGGACACCAAATGGACATTAAATGAGATTCTTGTAAAAATATAACTGTTGATTTAAGATGTTTAAGCCTTGTCATAACCTGCTTAACTTTAGATAGTTTCCCTAAGCCTCTCACGTTCCAAGTAGTTATCTTTATGCTAGAATCAGCATCCGTCATTTATCATAAGTGATATAGTGAGTACTGCGCTGAGTGTCGCCTGAACATAAACAGTAAAAAAAGGATGTAGCATAATTGAAGTGAGGACAATAAACATCTGATAGCTCTATGACATTAAATTGAATTTCAATGAAGGATGAGAAAAACCCTCCCCTCCTGCCAACGAGAACTTGACAACATTCCCCGCTAACCCAACTGGATGAAAACACAACATAGCGCTGGTCCAATCCTACAGAGAGGCAGACGAAAAGTGTCGATCCCCCGAGTGCGACCCAACAGGCAGGAGAATAACTGCTCCTCAAGCCTGCCTGTTAGGTCGCACTCGGGGATTGACACTTTTTGTCTACCGTGACGGCGGCACGCCGGAGATCCAGCTCCTACGGTGTGTAGTTCAAAAACCTTCTTTTTAGTAAACTCTGTGTACACAAACAAATGTTCTCAATGCTCGTGTTCATGTGTAGAGACCCTGGTGGTACTACGAGCAAAGTTTCATGTTGTTGAGCCTTCTTAGTGTTTTAGAAATAGCGATTTTGATGCTAGCATAAGAGTGCCCCTTCACTCCATTGAAAATTAGCTTGTCCGAAACTGAAACTACGGTAAATCTTTCATCGTAATTATGCATTTACACAAAGGTTTGACTCATATTCAATCACGAATAAAGCCTCGGTTGCTTTTTGGTGCGAGTTTCACTTTAAGAAAACGCGTTGCGGTAAGTTGTGTAATGTGTTTTGGCTGTGGATAGGCTAACGTTAGCCCTGTTATAACGTCATAAACAACTGTCAAAATGTAATGTACATTGCTTTGGAGTAATTTATTGTCACACTGCAGCCTCACACACACACATACACACACACACACACACAGTCAGTGAACAGCAAAGCACAGTCACCATGGTGGAGAAAAAGTAAAGTGAATTTCAGTAAATAAAAGAATTTATAATAAACAAATGTTTTTTTTTGTTAGGCACTGAGCATGTATTCAAATATTTAAGTCACAGAGTATCCCACCGTCATGTGTGTTGTGGTGATGAATCTGTCTTCATGGATAATTTTCCCTGTAGCCTCATTGATATTTTTTTTCTGTCAACAGAGGGTTCACCCCAACAAAGAGACGAGGTACACAGACTTAATAGAGTCTCACAGAAGGCGAAAATCCTCCTCTTCTGACGAACCTCCTAAAAAGAATGCGAAGATCACTAATTGCTTCGCTGTCCCTCCACAACAGCTCTGCCATAAATTCTGTCTTTACAAAGATAAAAAAGAAGTGGCTAAATTTGCCTAAATTTATGTTAATTTATGTTTTATGTAATGGTATTTAGGGTTAGGGTTAGGGGTTATTTTGTAAAAATGTAATTTATTATTGTTTTAGTTAAAGAATGTGCACTTTGCTTTTTTATGTTTTGGTCTATTTGATTACATTCATTCTCTGATAATCGAAAGAATAAATCAGAAGTTACTCAGTACTTGAGTAGTTTTTTCACTAAATACTTTCTTACTCTTAATTAGTAATTTGGATTGGATGACTACTTTTTACTTTTACTTGAGTCATACTATTCTAAAGGAACAATACTCTTACTTGAGTACATTTTTTGGCTACTCTACCCACCTCTGAGTCTAATAATATAATTTAACTAAGAACTTGATTCTGCTTGGTTGAGGCATTTCTTCCTAAACTCAAAGCTAGACTTAATGTCTCTCTTTAAAGTTGCTTATATCCATCAACACCTAACTCCCAGTCTAACGTGTGAAGACATGCACTGCAGTAGTATCAGCTGCGGTGATAAGCAATTCAAGAGATGCACCAGCATCAGGAACTGCTGTGGTAGAGTGTACTATAGTTTTTTATGGACAGAAATAGATCACAAGAAGACTGAGAAGCAAATCACCATGCTGAAGACTCTTGTGGAAATAATCAGAAGATTAATTTATAATGAAAATAATCGTTAGTTGCAGCCCCACTAAATATTGGGAATAAATAGTGCCACTTTGTCTTTTGGCTCAATAGGAAATGTTTATTACTCAACCTGAAAAGGTCTAAAACTTTTTGCGTTCTGAAAGGCAGAAATCAGCATGGGATGAGTTATTGTGAGCCTCATTACCTTGTTCTGTGGGATAGAAATAAGCATTCAGGACAGGGCTCAGAGTATGTGACAAAGAAGTGGAAGTGCCTGCTTGTATCCCACACACAAAGCGCTCAACCATGCCAAGGAGAAGCACTGAGTCTTAATTTAATCCTGGGCAGCCCTGCCTACAGGATGATGTGGAGGACAACCTGTTATGCAACACTCAGAATGCTGCTGCAGCACAAATGTCCATTACACGCCGGCACACTTAACTGCACACAATGCCACAAGCAGTACCACGGACATAACTGCACAATGCCACTCAGAAATGGCTGCAGCAGGCAGCAAAGTGTAGCCTCAACAGCAAGACACACACCTGAACCATCAACTGCACCTGTGCACACACACGTGCAAAGCCTAAGAAACATACCATTTAAAAAAAAAAAAAAAAAAGAATAATGATTCTGCTACTGACAATACGCAGTAACAAGAGTGCTGATGATGAGAGGAAGCACAATGACAACACAGAGGGGATGGAACTTTGCTGGCTGGGATTTAAATCCGACATTCTTCTTCAAACGATTAAGCAACGAGTTGAAAACTGTAATTAACTTTGAATAGCCTTTTACATATTAGAAACAAAAATACACACAATACAACATTAATATATATATATATATATATACACACAATACAACATTAATATATATATATATATATATATATATATATATATAGATATATAGATATATAGATATATACATACATATATATATATATATATATATATATATATATATATATATGTATATATATATATATATATATATATATATATATATATATATATATGAAAATGTTTTGTCGATTCGTGTCAACTTGTTCCCTGGATTTTTAAAAGGAACCCAGCACCATTCCTCGAAATACGTAGTTCATTGTATGGTGGAGCAGACTTTAAACTGCGCTGCAAATATATAGCCCGCCTTTCTTTCATCATAATGTCAGTACAATAAAGCAGCACTTTTAGCAATTATTGTTAAAATTGCTGAAACACCAGGTTAGTTCTCCGGCAGTCGTTCATCGGGACAGCTAGGGTACCAGTGTGAAGGAACTAATGCACAAAAATGTAAGTGTTAGTGGACTAAACTGTCACTTACCGTCGTAGCCATTAGCAACCTCCTGACTGCAGCTGTACCTGGATCCACAGCGACTACAGGAGGACGCGTTTACATCACATGTCTGACGCAGATTCCCCAAATTCCGTCAAATATCCTGATTCATTGTGGTCCGGAAACGCTATTGGCTAAATCCTCTCTAGATGAGTGAGCGCAGCAATCCTGTCTGATCAGCTGAGTCACACGGAGCCCCCCCAACACACAACACACACACACACACACACACACACACACACACACACACACACACACACACACACACACACACACACCTGTGATAATCAGCGGTTAATGGGTCTAATTAATTACCATACACCCCCAGCCTACTCACAGATTCAGAGACTATGTTGGTAGGTAGAGGAATAAAGTTTGGTAAAATTTCATTTTAATGTAAGCAATGAATCAGTGAACTCCTGATGCTGATGTTGTAGCCTAAGGCTGTTATACCCTACAAACATTTGAACATGTATTATAAGGTGTATTATTATATGTTTTTCTATTCCAACATAAATGTTTGTTATTTCACATAAATTCATTTTTTCTGACAGTAGCTGGTACTGGATGATAAAGTGCTTAACTTTACTGCAGATGTAATATACATTCAGAACAGTTCACCTTACCTCACCTGCCTACACAATGGATAGTTTTATTTCTAACACTGCAATCTAGTGGCCCAAAAAAGACACATGCAAACAGTGGAATGGGAAACTGGTTCATATAATGGTATAAAAATTAGTTGATAGTGTTGTTGAAAAAAAAAGTGTCTCACTAACAATCTTGAAGTGTTACAGAATGTCAGTGTTAGTCATGTTACAGCTCAGGAAGTTAACCATTTACAGATTTGAAATTCAGATACATACGTAATGAAAGTGAAGTACCAATTACTAAATACACAAATTATACAATTCTTACACATTGCAAGAAAATAGAACACAAATGAATGAATAAAAACAAACATATGAAACTGAAATTCTAAGTTGATTAAAAATTAGGTATGCAAAGTAAATATTGGACTGATAAATTATCAACCTGACAAAAAAATGAATATATAAATCATGAAAAGAGCCAATAATATGAAGCAAAATTGCTTTCATTGACTTAATTAACAACAAAGAGCCTGTGAGTTTTACCAGCAAATCTTATTAGAGCATTGGAATATTAAATCATACAAAAATTTGAATAGATTTTGGCCTTTCTTGCTCTCAATCATGAATAAACTGCAGGTTAGGAGCTTCTTTTTTTTAAATACAAAAATGGGAAATTATCGGTTATCTTGTTGGTATCAGCCATGAGATGCAGGTAATTATCAGTTATTAGTATTGACTAAGAAATAAATCTGTATCACGCATCACTATTAAATACATTTTTTTAAAAATAACTTAATCTTGCTGTAGCATGTTTTCTTGAAGCAACCAGGAAGCAGTAGTGATCTGAACTGTGAACTTACTAGACTGTTCATAAAGTGTCTCACTGCCAATAAAGTACAAAGTGGAAAAAAAAACATTCATAAAACAGTGACAAACGAGTTGAGAACCAACATGGCACAACATAGGACAGGAAAATGAAAATATAATTACAAATTGGAAACACAATAAATATGTGTTAGATACATGAAGAAGATTTTTCTTCTGTCTCGTGCGCTTGAAGACATTCAAGTAAGAATTGCGCACGCGCAGCCGAGGGTGATCCGTGGAGCGCACGAGCACGCTCTTGGCATGAGCGATGAACTAGTATCATGTGTCCAAAAATAAGTTATATGAAACTTAGTCTCAATTTTCAAAATAAAACTCAGGTTTTAAATTGATACAAAACAACAATTGATAGAAATTTCTCCGCAAAATATCCTGAACAATGGTTGGACAAGGATGCAGAAATGCTCTGTATGTTATTGGCTACTCTGTCCGACTGGAATGCCACTAATTTAATACAATGTTCCCTCTTAATATACTGGGTTTTATTTTGAAAGGCAGAACCGGAGGCCGTGCATGTAATTGTCGTTACCTCGACAGTGGTGTCGTTACTCAGTAACGCAGCTGTTTAGGGACAGAGACTGAGGGAGCTCGGGTACCGTTATTACGGCCAGTGTTAGTCCTTTCCCTCAAGTTTAGCCGAACAAACCCGGGATACAGAGGGGCACAAAGCATGGGAAATAATCCAGGGCAAATGTGGAACCGCTCAGTTACTGGAGTGAAACAGGGAATATAAGCGTTGACGGCCAAGCCACAAAACACGTCGGGCGGCTCTTTCTCCATCTCCACCATTTTGGTTGTCAGTGATGGAGCACATCCGGACACCGAAGGTAACAACACCCTGTTTAAAGGCCAGCTCATTCTGGGCTTCGTCTTTGTCTCTCCGCTCTCGCAGTATCCATTCGTTTATCCTTTATTCGGTGACACGTTCGCTCGGTGCTTCTACGAGCTCTACCTCCAACCATGTCTCCATCCCACCTCTGTGCCTCCGTCTCACCGCACAGTGTCCAAAGTATAAGTGAGACACCCCAGAACTGACGCCTCGCTGTTAGGCCAGCCTGCACGAACACGTCCCTTGCTGACTTCCTGTTAGCAGTAACGTAGCGTGTTGTGTCACCGTGGACTTTAAACCTTGTGTGTGCTCAGGCTGTATGTCTGCCCTACAGGGAAAACAAGCTGAACGAGGCTGAAACCCTGTGTCCGATAATGGACCCAGCCACCGAGTCTGACTATTTATAAACACACCTGCGCATGTGGCTGTTAGGATGCTCACGCGCTCCTCCCTCCTGCCTCCACAGGCGTTCGGTTATTATTTTATTTATTAAGGAATGTTGATATTCATCATACAGACGAGATATTTTACTCTTGCACACCTGCCCAACCATGACGTAACATTGTGCTGGTAACCACCATTTCCTCCTGCCTGCCATCCTGGCACACGCACACGGGCCTCATATGGACCCCATCCAACTTTGTAACTATACCATTGTGGTCTGACTGTTTATACAGGACATAGACGGGTTAACAGGGAAGGTGGAGAATGCAAAATCTGTAATGGCACATGCATAGCCGGCATCCTCATAGGCTCCCACACTTGACAGATGAGGCTAAAACAAAACCATGACTTATTGAATGACCTTGATTTTCAGACACACTTTGAATTGAGCTCAGTGAATACTGTAATCTGCTGAGTCATGCCAAAGGATATGACAGGCTGTTGTTACATTTAAATAATCTGTGTTGTGTTTATGCGCACATGTTGGTGAGTGAGAGAAATGTCATATCTTATCTTCCTGTTCATTGTGTTTGATCTGCATGTTTTTCCATCTCGGATTTTCGCTTGTGTGATACTGGCAGGTTGAAAATGTACGTCTCCTGGACTGGTCATCGGGCCAGAGAAAGGCCATTGTAGGGACTCTGTACCTGTCTGCCACACACACCATCTTTGTAGAGAACAACCCTGAGACACGCAAGGAGACATGGGTAAGATGGAAGTCTAACATAATCTTATAACACTTCATATGTCACAGTCTATTTGGATCAATCAATATATTATTTGAATAATATTATTGTTATCCATATTATAGTATTTCTCCTCATCCATCATCATATCGCTGATCACATCTCAAATAGCTTCCTCCAAACTAAATCCCGGCTTTCTTCTTAAATTTGCTGACTCATGTTGACAATTCTTAGACAACATCCTACAGACATGCAGACAGATTCAAAACGAGAAGTAAATGGGAATATGAAGACATGTTGTTACAGAAATATGACCGAGGAGCATTCGTTTGACAGTTGAACCGGCTGGATATGTTACAGAAACATCCAAATAGTTTCTCCCAGCAAGATATCAGACATAGTTGTTTGAGTTATGTGAGTACGAGCTGAATGACAATGAAGAGGTGAGACAAGATAATTTGATCTTTTCATCCTTTGACTGTTGAAGTAAGGCTAAATAAACAATGTAGCGTAGCTGCAGGTGACATCAGGCCGCAGTCAGAGTGATGTTACTGCCAAAAAATAATTGTAAAATATCATGTTTATATGTATATACAAGTCTATTCTATGTCTAACCCTTGTATCATATTGTTTGTTTTTTACTATTATTACTGTTTATTGTAATATTACTGTCCTTTTGCTGCTGTGGCAAAGAAATTTCCTCGCTTGCGGGACAATAAAGGAACTCTGATTCTGATTCTGAAAAATGTTCTGAGACAAATTCAGGAAATACATTTGTTTATTACTCAGATAAGAAATAAAAAGGTCATCACTATATGAAAAAAAAATCTTAAACACGCTATGTGTAGTTTGTACTGCTAGAGACAATCATGGGTTCCTGGAAGGTAATGGTCGAGGTATTGTTTTAAAGTTTTATTTATGTTATGTGTAGTCTTGTTTGACTGACTTCCCTCTTCACTCTCTGACTCTCCTTGAAGTTGTAGGGAGAGGAGACCAAATGAAACACACTGTTACATCGAATAAAATCACAAATTTCTCTGTTGCAACTGTTCCGGATATTTTAAGAACACAACTCAACAAAAAATGTAACAAAGGTCAAGTCGTTTTTAGACTTTCTGTTACTGAAATTTTACATACTATAGCCTCATATTTAGTTATTGCAGAACAAAAGGAGAAGCAAATGACAGTATAAGCAGTTGAAGACATAAACCAATCACAGTGATGCACACTGGCCTCAGTGGTAGCCATTGGCCTTGCAGCTACAATATAACATTGTGCAGCTTCTCCTCATTTGTGTTATTACATTTGGAGGAGGATGGTGACAGGTTTCTGGGAAGGCAGTTATTTTTTAGCTTAGTTAAGTTTGAATCAAGCACGGTGAAATTTTGATCTTTATATCTTTCCAAGTCTTTTGAAAGAGCTGCTGTTATGTCATCATGGAATGTGTGAGGGCTTGGTGTTTGGTGGAAGATACTGCCCTATCCCCCTGGACCTGACTAGATAAAACAGGCATCCAGGGGTGTCAGATTTCACCCAACAGGCACCGACTGGATTTGCAGGAACAAAGAAGAGATATTTCAGTTAACTTGTGTCAAAACAAAGCAGTTCATAAAGTAACCGTCTACTTCTTCTTCTTCACTGCATGTGCTAAGAGAGGACAAGGATCTTCCTCATAAACTGATGTTGACATTCCTTCCTATATATTTTAGATCACATGACAGTTAACACAATAATGTGATGCGTGTTGATGCAGTTTTTAGTTTTTATTGTGCTGACTTGAGCGCTTACAGATGAAAACCTAATTCAGTTTTTAAATCATTCACTAAAGGACCTGAGAGACAACATAGAGCATATATATGCATGGATAAAGAACGTCCACAGAGGATGATGAGATCTGTATGTGTCTCAGGTGCTGCATAGTATGGTGAGCAGTGTGGAAAGGCCACCAACCATTCCTGCAGGAAGTCAGCTGATCCTGCGCTGTAAGGACTTCCGGGTCTTCCAGATCCTCATTCCACAGGAGAGAGACTGTATGGATGTCCACACCTCATTAGTCAGGTTGTCACGACCAGGTGTGTGCGTGTGTGTGTGTGTGTGTGTGTGTGTGTGTGTGTGTGTGTGTGTGTGTGTGTGTGTGTGTGTTTGTGTGTGTGTGGTTAAATGTGTTGGTGTCATGTCATATAGCTTTTGCAGTACGTTAAGCTAATTTAAAGTGAGTCTCCTCTTCTCTCCTCTCCTCTCCTCTTCTCTTCTCTTTCAGAGAAATACAGTGAGTTGTACTGCCTGTCCTTTAATCCCAGTGTGAACAAAGAGGAGAGAGAAGAGTCATGGAACTTCGTAGACCTCATGGCAGACTACAAGAGGATGGGAGTTCCTAATAACCTGTGGGTCATCACAGCAGCCAACAGTGAATACAGGGTCAGTCTCATTTTGACTTGTGCATGTGTAAAAATAAGATTCAGATATAAATGTGTTTTTAAGAGTAATTGGAAAACTGGTCAGTTGTTACCCTTACATTATTTTTATAGAGTTGGGGGAGTATGCTGGAAATTAGTGTTGGAAAATAAAGCTACTTCCTACATTACATTTCTGTAATAAACTCTGTGGTCTGTAGCCAAAGGTTTCTCTTGTTAGGTGCACTGAGTATGCCTTGCACTGCGGACATTTACGGGTTTATAGATAAGATAGCACAAGCCTTCTGTCAGCCTCACTGACCTTTTATTAGCAGCTACCTCCTCTAACATGTGGAGACCATACAGTCAACTTTTAACTCACGTTTTATAATATTTGGTCTCCCATCTCATAAGACTTTTACTTTTAGATGGCTTATTACAGAAAGTGCATGAAACCCATGGCCAATATGTAATACACTCTTTCACCGTATTACTTGTGGATGGAATTATAGTGAAAAAAATAAAACTTTTTAGCCTTCTTGCTTGGGACCCCCTGGAACCTCCTCAATGAACCCTTAAAAGGAATAGTTAAACATTTTGTAAAATCACCTTCGTTGCTGAGAGTTGGATGAGAAGAGCAGTACCACTAAGTAGGAGGCTTATAGCGTTAGCATACAGACATGAGAGCGGCCCCAGTCTTCTCATTTAAACATCTGAAAGAAAGTCAGAAAGCCATCAGAATCCGTGTATCATTCGTTCTTTTCATATTCAATTGAGATTCCAAAATCGAAAAATGAAAAAATGGTTTGTTATTTCCTTATTCGTTTGTGAATCTGATACCAAAAAAACAAATTACGGTTCATTTTTTGTACTTTCGATTTATTGCTCAGATCAAAAATAGGAAATGAAATAACGGGCCACGGAAAGGTTTTATTTTGATATTTAATTTGTCCGATTTGTGCGAACCGGAAGTTATTGTCTTCTTCGTGTGTTGCACTTGGAAGTTCAACGTTAGCCTTCAAAACCTGGATACATGGAGGGGAAAGTGGCCGCGGCAGTCGGCACAAGGTGGGCAGCAGCGCAAACGACCAAGGTACGTTTTAACCGTTTGTTTTTTTCGTATAAATGACACATTGAGAAACCAGAAACAGGTCATATTTTCGTTTTTCTAATTTTGGGCAAACAACAGAAATCAACAATTCGGCTCGATTTCTTGTTTTTTTGTTTGTACTGACAAAACAAATGTACCACTCAATATTTCATTTCCATTGGTGCCCGGGGCTTCGGCACCCCATTGCCTCTGATTGCTCTGTCAGTTATATTTGTGCTGTGCTCTTCAAAATAAAGGCAGACAGCGCAATATTAACACAAATATGTTGCGACAGACAGACGAGACTACGTTATGATCACAGACCATACTGACAGTCTTTAGCTTCATTATTATGCGCTTACTGAGCGGTGCCACACATGATTTTGTTTTATGACCTTCAATGACAATAAAAATGTTTTTCATATCAAATGAACAACCTTTCATCCATTTTTGAAATGTTCTGCTGGTGCATGGGTTATAAAGTAATGCAAGAGAAAACGATAGCCTCAATAAATAAATAAATACACAAGATAAAGTAATGCAAGGCAAGGCAAGTTTATTTGTATAGCACATATATTTGTACAACACAAAGTGCTTTACAGGCGCATACAAACTACATTAAAAGACATAAAAATTTCATTTAAAAGACATTGAAAATTGCATTAAAAAGACATACCTCGGATCAAACCACACAGGTTAAACCACACAGCTTAAATGCAACAGCATATTGTATTGACTGTTAATGTGCAGCTGCAGACTAAAACACACCATGTCTGTTTTGAAAATTAAAGTACTATAGGAAGTTTTCTGAAGGACGAACTGTGAACAGTGACGTCTGCTCTCAATAATTAGAAATATCACTGGCATATGGCATGTGGCAATGGGAAGTAGTTGCAAGAAATGACCAGCAGGTCTCGCACTTTGTGAACCTTTTCATCAATAGGTTTTTTAGGTGGCCGACAAGGGCAAAGGCACAGCAACGGCCAAACGTTGCAAATACGTAAACGATGCAGAACCAAAGACACACAAAACAAATGCAACAACGAAATGCTGCAACAACAAAATGCTGCAAACAAAGAAACGATGCAGAACCAAAACAACACAAACCCCAATTTAATATATCTAGTTTAAACATATCTATATATATATATATATATCTATATATATATTTTTTTTTTTTTTGCATAAGCAAAATGCTTCTTGTTAACACTAGAAGGGCCTGAACTCCAACACTACTAGAAAGGCCATAAGCGATCTTTGTGACTGCTAGATATTAAACTCTATATTTTCTCATGTAAATACCCAGCTGAGTGACGAATGCATTCATTGTGTCATGATATTTTTTTTAAAAACGAAATAACACCAATATTTTAACACGCTTAGTTATACATTTATCAATATTCATATTATCGTACATAGTAAACTGTAATTATTGCATATATACATACAAGATTTTAATAGAGAAAACTCAGAACAAGAAAATTAACAATTAAAAATAACGTATTTGATTATGAAACATTTTATTTTAACACTTAAAATAATAATAATAATAATAATAATAATAATAATAATAAATATAGCCGCAAGCGAAGATAAATCTGGCTCATTTATAGTAGAAATGTGTCTGGTCTTCCCTCAAAGCCATATGCCAAATTTGGTGTTGATAGAGTCAATCTTTCAAAAGTTCTATTCATTTAACTGTTTTTCACATTATGCTAATTAGCAAAAAATCTAAGTAGGCGGAGCTTCATGGTCCAAGAGGCTTTTTTGTAGAGCACATGGAGCTGGACTTGTGTGTCAAATTTCAAGTCAATTAGACGTACGGTGTGAGGGGCGTGGCCTTCCCAAAAACGCATTTTCAAGCCTTCGTTACAGCGCCACCATCTGGCTGACTGGGCTCATATTTTAATAAAAGTTGATGCAAATCATTTCCAATCATTGGGCCAAGTTTCAAGTTTCTGGACCATTCCAGCTCACAGGAATTTGAGCTCAAGCGGCAGACAACAAATAATAATAAATATAGCCGCAAGCAGCAATCCGCGGGTTTTAACCTCTTTTGCCCCAAACCGGCCACCCTGACCCTCATCCCCTGCAGTCGATGACATCGGCCGCCGTGTCCCTCAAAGATCTGTGCAACACACAGGCATGATAAGCCCCAGATTTCTTCAAATTTGGTTTTCAGCTACATGCTAATGGCATTTATAGCGCCCCCTATAGGCTGAACTCAACATGCTTTGGTAGACAGATTACTAGTCCTGTTGTGAACCTACCCACCAAGTTTTGTGATGATAGGACAAAGGGTGTGGGAGTTATGGCCAATCATGTCTAAGCCCCGCCCATTGTGACAATACATTGTCCGTGGCGGCCATGTTTTTTGACCGATCTGGCTCATTTATAGTAGAAACATGTCTTTTCATCCCCCAAAGCCATATACCAAATTCGGTGTTGATAGAGTCAATCTTTCAAAAATTCTATTCATTTTACTGTTTTTAACATTATGCTAATTAGCAAAACATCTGTAATAGCGGCTTTCTTGGTGCAATAGGCTTTTTTGTAGAGGACTATCAGGAGGACATGTTTGAAAAATTTCAAGTCAATAGCACTTATGGCTTGGCAGGGAGAGCCTTTCGAAGTTCACACCCTGTGTTATAGCGCCCCCATCTGACGGATCAGGATGAAATTTTTGGAGCAGCATTTGGACATTATTTATTTGCAACGTACCAAGTTTCGTGTCTCTGGGTACTTCCAGCTTGCTATAAATGAATAAAACGCAAACAATGATGGTTAATGACGAATAGGCCACGCCCACTTTCACCAATCAACATGTCACTCAAGATATTAGTTAATACTCGCCCCTAGAGCATGCATGCCAAATTTGGTGGAATTCCATCCAATGGTCTTTGAGATACACATGTGTAGCATTTATAGCGCCCCCTATAGGTTGCGCTCAACATGGTTTGGTAGGCAGATTCCCAGTACAGTTGTGAACCCACCCACCAAGTTTTGTGATGATAGGGCAAAGGGCGTGGGAGTTATGGCCAATCATGTCTAAGCCCCGCCCATTGCGACAATACATTGGTCCGTGGCGGCCATGCTTTTTGACGAATCTGGCTCATTTATAGTAGAAATGTGTCTGGTCCTCCCTCAAAGCCATATACCAAATTTGGTGTTGATAAAGTCAATCTTTCAAAAGTTCTATTCATTTAACTGTTTTTCACATTATGCTAATTAGCAAAAAATCTAAGTGGGCGGAGCTTCATGGTCTGATTGGCTTTTTTGTAGAGCACATGGAGCTGGACTTGTGTCAAATTTCAAGTCAATCCGACTTACTGTGTGAGGGGCGTGGCCTTCCCAAAAACGCATTTTAAATCCTTAATTATAGCGCCACCATCTGCCTGACTGGGCTCATATTTTGATAAAAGTTGATGCACATCATTTCCAATCATTGGGCCAAGTTTCAAGTTTCTGGCCCATTCCAGCTCACGGGAATTTGAGCTCAAGCGGCAGACAACAAATAAAAATAATAAACCGGCACAATCTTAGAAGGGTTCTACCCCTTCGGGGTTAGAACCCTAATAATAAACCGGCACAATCTTAGAAGGGTTCTACCCCTTCGGGGTTAGAACCCTAATAATAATAATAAATATAGCCGCAAGCGGCAATCCGCGGGTTCTAACCTCTTTTGCCCCAAACCGGCCACCCTGACCCTCATCCCCTGCAGTCGATGACATCGGCCGCCGTGTCCCTCAAAGATCTGTGCAACACACAGGCATGATAAGCCCCAGATTTCTTCAAATTTGGTTTTCAGCTACATGCTAATGGCATTTATAGCGCCCCCTATAGGCTGAGCTCAACATGCTTTTGTAGACAGATTACTAGTCCTGTTGTGAACCTACCCACCAAGTTTTGTGATGATAGGACAAAGGGTGTGGGAGTTATGGCCAATCATGTCTAAGCCCCGCCCATTGCGACAATACATTGGTCCGTGGCGGCCATGTTTTTTGACCAATCTGGCTCATTTATAGTAGAAACATGTCTTTTCATTCCCCAAAGCCATATACCAAATTCGGTGTTGATAGAGTCAATCTTTCGAAAGTTCTATTCATTTTACTGTTTTTAACATCATGCAAATTAGCAAAAAATCTGTAATAGCGGCTTTCTTGGTGCAATAGGCTTTTTTGTAGAGGACTATCAGGAGGACATGTTTGAAAAATTTCAAGTCAATAGCACTTATGGCTTGGCAGGGAGAGCCTTTCGAAGTTCACACCCTATGTTATAGCGCCCCCATCTGACGGATCGGGATGAAATTTTTGGAGCAGCATTTGGACATCATTTATATGCAACGTACCAAGTTTCGTGTCTCTGGGTCCTTCCAGCTCGCCATAAATGAATAAAACGCAAACAATGATGGTTAATGACGAATAGGCCACGCCCACTTTCACCAATCAACATGGTACTCAGGATATTTGTTAATACTCGCCCCTAGAGTATGCATACCAAATTGGGTGAAATTCCGTCCAATGGTCTTTGAGATACGCATATGTTGCATTTATAGCGCCCCCTATAGGTTGCGCTCAACATGCTTTGGCAGGCAGATTCCCAGTACAGTTCTGAACCTACCCACCAAGTTTTGTGATGATAGGGCAAAGGGCGTGGGAGTTATGGCCAATCATGTCTAAGCCCCGCCCATTGCGACAATACATTGGTCCGTGGCGGCCATGTTTTTTGATAAATCTGGCTCATTTATAGTAGAAATGTGTCTGGTCTTCCCTCAAAGCCATATACCAAATTTGGTGTTGATAGAGTCAATCTTTCAAAAGTTCTATTCATTTAACTGTTTTTCACATTATGCTAATTAGCAAAAAATCTAAGTGGGCGGAGCTTCATGGTCTGATTGGCTTTTTTGTAGAGCACATGGAGCTGGACTTGTGTGTCAAATTTCAAGTCAATACGACTTACTGTGTGAGGGGCGTGGCCTTCCCAAAAATGCATTTTAAATCCTTAATTATAGCGCCACCATCTGGCTGACGGGGCTCATATTTTAATAAAAGTTGATGCACATCATTTCCAATCATTGGGCCAAGTTTCAAGTTTCTGGCCCATTCCAGCTCACGGGAATTTGAGCTCAAGCGGCAGACAACAAATAAAAATAATAAACCGGCACAATCTTAGAAGGGTTCTAACCCCGAAGGGGTAGAACCCTTCTAAGATTCTAAGCGGCAATCCGTGGGTTCTAACCTCTTTTGCCCCAAACCGGCCACCCTGACCCTCATCCACCGCGGTTGATGACACCGGCTGCCGTGTCCCTCAACGATCTGTGCAACACATAGGCATGATAAGCCCCAGATTTCTCCAAATTGGGTTTTCAGCTACATGCTAATGGCATTTATTGCGCCCACTACAGGTTGAGCTCAAGATGATTTGGTAGACAGATTACTAGTCCTGTTGTGAACCTACCCACCAAGATTTGTGATGATAGAGCAAAGGGTGTGGGAACTATGGCCAATAATTCCTAAGCCCCGCCCATTGCGACAATACATTGGTCCGTGGCGACCACGTTTTTTGACCAATCTGATTCATTTATAGTAGAAGTATGTCTTTTCATTCCCCGAAGCCGTATAACAAATTTGGTGTTGATAGAGTCAATCTTTCAAAAGTTCTATTCATTTTACTGTTTTTAACATCGTGCAAATTAGCAAAAAATCTGTAATAGCGGCTTTCTTGGTGCATTAGGCTTTTTTGTAGAGGACTATCAGGAGGACGTGTATGAAAAATTTCAAGTCAATAGCACTTATGGCTTGCCGGGGAGAGCCTTTCGAAGTTCACACCCTATGTTATAGCGCCCCCATCTGACAGATCGGGGTAGAAATTTTGGAGCAGCATGTGGATGTCATTTATACTCAACGTACCAAGTTTCATGTCTCTGGGTCCTTCCAGCTCGCCATTAATGAATAAAACGCAAACAATGATGGTTAATGACGAGTAGGCCACGCCCACTTTCACCAATCAACATGGCACTCAAGATATTGGTTAATACTCGCCCCTAGAGCATGCATTCCAAATTTGGTGGAATTCCGTCCAATGGTCTTTGAGATATGCATATGTAACATTTATAGCGCCCCCTATAGGTTGAGCTCCACATGCTTTGGTAGGCAGATTCCCAGTACAGTTGGGAACCCACCCACCAATTTTTGTGATGATAGGGCAAAGGGTGTGGGAGTTATGGCCAGTCATGTCTAAGCCCCGCCCATTGCGACAATACATTGGTCCGTGGCGGCCATGTTTTCTGACTAATCTGGCTCATTTATAGTAGAAATGTGTCTTGTCATCCCCCGAAGCCATATACCAAATTTGGTGTTGATAGAGTCAATCTTTCAAAAGTTCTATTCATTTTACTGTTTTTAACATCATGCAAATTAGGAAAAAATATAGCCGCAAGCGGCAATCCGCGGGTTCTAACCTCTTTTGCCCCAAACCGGCCACCCTGACCCTCATCCACCGCGGTCGATGACACCGGCTGCCGTGTCCCTCAACGATCTGTGCAACACAGAGGCATGATAAGCCCCAGATTTCTTCAAATTGGGTTTTCAGCTACATGCTAATGGCATTAATAGCACCCCCTATAGGCTGAGCTCAACATGCTTTGGTAGACAGATTACTAGTCCTGTTGTGAACCTACCCACCAAGTTTTGTGATGATAGTGCAAAGGGTGTGGGAGTTATGGCCAATCATTCCTAAGCCCCGCCCATTGTGACAATACATTGGTCCGTGGCGGCCATGTTTTTTGACCAATCTGGCTCATTTATAGTAGAAACATGTCTTTTCATTCCCCAAAGCCATATACCAAATTCGGTGTTGATAGAGTCAATATTTCAAAAGTTCTATTCATTTTACTGTTTGTAACATCATGCAAATTAGCAAAAAACCTGTAATAGCGGCTTTCTTGGTGCAATAGGCTTTTTTGTAGAGGACTATCAGGAGGACATGTTTGAAAAATTTCAAGTCAATAGCACTTATGGCTTGGCAGGGAGAGCCTTTCGAAGTTCACACCCTATGTTATAGCGCCCCCATCTGACGGATCGGGAGCAGCATTTGGACATCATTTATATGCAACGTACCAAGTTTCGTGTCTCTGGGTCCTTCCAGCTCGCCATAAATGAATAAAACGCAAACAATGATGGTTAATGACGAATAGGCCACGCCCACTTTCACCAATCAACATGTCACTCAGGATATTTGTTAATACTCGCCCCTAGAGTATGCATACCAAATTGGGTGAAATTCCGTCCAATGGTCTTTGAGATGCGCATATGTTGCATTTATAGCGCCCCCTATATGTTGTGCTCAACATGCTTTGGCAGGCAGATTCCCAGTACAGTTCTGAACCTACCCACCAAGTTTTGTGATGATAGGGCAAAGGGCGTGGGAGTTATGGCCAATCATGTCTAAGCCCCGCCCATTGCGACAATACATTGGTCCGTGGCGGCCACGTTTTTTGATAAATCTGGCTCATTTATAGTAGAAATGTGTCTGGTCTTCCCTCAAAGCCATATACCAAATTTGGTGTTGATAGAGTCAATCTTTCAAAAGTTCTATTCATTTAACTGTTTTTCAAATTATGCTAATTAGCAAAAAATCTAAGTGGGCGGAGCTTCATGGTCTGATTGGCTTTTTTGTAGAGCACATGGAGCTGGACTTGTGTGTCAAATTTCAAGTCAATACGACTTACTGTGTGAGGGGCGTGGCCTTCCCAAAAACGCATTTTAAATCCTTAATTATAGCGCCACCATCTGGCTGACGGGGCTCATGTTTTAATAAAAGTTGATGCACATCATTTCCAATCATTGGGCCAAGTTTTAAGTTTCTGGCCCATTCCAGCTCACGGGAATTTGAGCTCAAGCGGCAGACAACAAATAAAAATAATAAACCGGCACAATCTTAGAAGGGTTCTACCCCTTCGGGGTTAGAACCCTAATAATAATAAACCGGCACAATCTTAGAAGGGTTCTACCCCTTTGGGGTTAGAACCCTAATAATAGAAAAAGCTGGAAACGAGCTGATCTAAAACAAAAACAAAGAGCCGTTGTGATCACTGGTCACAGACTACCTCCGCTCTCCTCACACAGTTGCCACACGCGGGCTTGTGGCATTTCAAGTGTCCGGCGTTTGGTTCCGGTTGCAGCTCTTTCGGACCGGCACTGCCTCCGTCTCTGTGTCTGCTGCTACTGCGGTGGTTGCTTCCGCTGCTGCCACCTTGTGCCGACTGCCGCAGTCGCTTTCCCCTCCATGTATTCTGCCGTCAGCTCCTCTGCCAGCTGCTGCAGGACTTTCCTCTGGGCTCTCCTGCTGCTGGTGCTCCTTGAATAAGATGCGGGCATTGATCCCAGCCAGGTCGAAGATGTTATAGAGGACCGCCACTGGCCATCTTCCGTACCGCCTTTGACAGAGTATGCCCTCGCATCTGGTCCGGAGAGTCAGCCGCTGGATTTTGCACCCACGGTCAGTATTAGTAGGTGTAACAAACAAACAACAACCAAAATCATTGTATTATTATATTTCTGGGAAGCTATTATGATAAAGATTTTCACACTTCCAAACAAACGTAATAAATCCCTGCAAACGTAATAGTTATTACATTTGTGGGAAATAGCGTGTTACATTTGTAGTAGGCAGCGGCTATTACGTCTGTGGAAAATGTATTACATTCGTGGACATTATTACATTGGCGGGCGTTACAGTCTGCACATTGTACCTGACGAGAGTGGGGTAAAACTTTTAGAGAGGCGACATAAAAAGGTACGTAGTTTAAATATTTGGTTATAATCTTTTACAATAATATAACAATAACAGTTCAAAAAGATTAATACTTCCGTTGTGTCGACACTTCGGTTTTGTTAACTCAGTATGCAGCAATTCTCTATTGCATGTGTTTTGGAGTTTGTGTCGTTTTGACTGTTGCTGCGCGTCAGCTGCGTGTCAGCTGCGCCTCAGCTGCACATTAACAGTCAATACAATATGCTGTTGCATTTAAGCTGTGTGGTTTGATCTGTGTGGTTTAACCTGTGTGGTTTACACTGTGTGGTTTGATCCGAGGTATGTCTTTTTAATGCAATTTTTAATGTTTTTTAAATGAAATTGTTTTGTCTTGTAATGTAGTTTGTATGCGCCTGTAAAGCACTTTGAGTTGCCTTGTGTCTAAATTGTGCTATACAAATAAACTTGCCTTGCCTTGCATTACTTTATCTTATGTATTTATTTATTTATTGAGGCTATCAGTTTTTTTCTTGCATTATTTTATAACCCATGCACCAGCAGAACATTTCAAAAATGGATGAAAGGTTGTTCATTTGATATGAAAAACATTTTTACTGTCATTGAAGGTCATAAAACAAAATCATGTGCGGCATCGCTCAGTAAGCGCATAATAATGAAGCTAAAGACCGTCAGTATGGTCTGTGATCATAACGTAGTCTCGTCTGTCTGTCGCAACATATTTGTGTTAATATTGCGCTGTCTAAAGGCCGAGACGTACGCGAGAACCTTTATTTTGAAGAGCACAGCACAAATATAACTGACAGAGCACACTAGCCAATTAGAGGCAATGGGGTGCCGAAGCCCCGCCCACCAATGGAAACGAAATATTGAGTGGTAAATTTGCTTTGTCAGTAAAACAAAAAAACAAGAAATTGAGCCGAATTGTTGATTTCTGTTGTTTGCCCAAAATTAGAAAAACGAAAATATGACCTGTTTCTGGTTTCTCAATGTGTCATTTATACCAAAAAAGCAAACCGTTAAAACGTACCTTGGTCGCAAACAAACACCCCAGCAGCAGCAGACACAGACACGGAGGCAGTGCCGGTCCGAAAGAGCTGCAAACGGAACCAAACGTCGGACACTTAAAATGCCACAAGCCCGTGTGTGGTAACTGTGCGAGGAGAGCAGAGGTAATCTGCGGACTGTGACCAGTGATCACATCGGCTCTTTGTTTGTTTTAGATCAGCTCGTTTCCAGCTTTATCGATTATTATTATTTTTTATCATATATTAAGTGTTAAAATATAATGTTTCATAATCAAAAAAGTTACTTTTAATTGTTAATTTTCGTGTTCTTATTTTTCTCTATTGAAATCTTGTGTAAATATATGAAATAATTACAGTTTACTATGTGCGATGATATGAATATTGATAAATGTATAATTAACTATATGAAAATGTACATTTTGGTGTTATTTCGTTTATTTAAAAAATATGACACAATAAATGCATTCATCACTCAATTTGGGTATTTACATGAGAGAATATAGAGTTAGTATTATCTAGGCTGTTCTAGTAGTGTTTGAGTTCCGGCCCTTCTGAAGTCCAACTGACACTTTGGTCCAATCAGAAACATATAATTTGACCGGATCCAACTCTAGAGTTGTGGAAAGCGCACTGTCAAGCTTTAACTATAGATCATTAAGATTAATTGGATCAGATCTGAATGAACCCACCACAGTGGCTGGTAAACTGATTCAGTTCACACACCAGCACACAAATTCACCCGTATTTGGCGGGTGGCTGGTGCTAATTTCCATCCCTCACACAGCACACAGGTAACGGTACTGTGCTAGGTACTCTTTTCGTGGTTCTTGGTGCTTTAGCAATATCGTTGTTGTGGCATTCATGCCAATAAAGCGAATTAATAAACCTTTCGATTCTTGCATATAGACTGATAGGTGTTGTGTTTACAAATGAGTAATAAATCCAGATTTCTTCAGATTGTTATTGCCAATGGTAATTTACATCTAAATGTCAGGCGATGTTTTCCTCACTGAAATTATTTTTTTCAAGGTGTCTCCCCCTGTCAACCACAACATGTCTCCTCTGTCAATAAACTCTATTCAGTGCTGTCAATTAACAGGTGTTTGGGGGAAACGCCAACGTTACTAAACTCATTTCTAAACTACAGCTTATCAATTTTGATGTAACACATTCACGCAGGTAGTGATGCGCAGCACTGCGGACGGCGGTGAGCGAGAGAGATGATCCTCATTAACAAGAAGCATTTTGCTTATGCAAAGAACTAAATCTCTTTAAACTAGATATTTATATGCCACAAAACCACCACAACGACCATTATTCATTGTATTATTACATTTGTGGGAAGTTTTGCAATAAAGATTTTCACGTCCCCAAACATAATAAATCCCTGCAAACGCAATAGTTATTACATTTTATGGGAAATTGCGTGTTACGTTTGTAGTAGGCAGCGGCTATTACGTTTGTGGAAAATATATTACATTTATGGGTTTATTACATGAAATGATGCAAATTTTTATTAAGTATGTGGTTTTATTACATTTGCGGGCATTATTACATTGGCGGGCATTACACACCCGTTTCGTTCCTCTGAACAAGATGAAACTCTCCATGATTGATCCTCATTATGGTTTTGAAGGCTAACGTTAAACTTCTAAGTGCAACTCACGAAGAAGACAATAACTTCCGGTTCACACAAATCGGACAAATTAAATATCCAAATCTAAATCTTTCCGTGGCCCGTTATTTCATTTCCTATTTTTGATCTGAGCAATAAATCGAAAGTACAAAAAATGAACAGTTATTTGTTTTTTGGTATCAGATTCATGAACAAATAAGGAAATAACAAACCGTTTTTTCATTTTTCGATTCTGGAATCTCAATTGAATATGAAAAGAACGAATGATACACGGATTCATCAGCATGTTTTTCTGATTTATCTCAAACTTTCAAAGAAAGTGTTGTCACTGCAGTGACACAAACAACAGATGATTCCACCATCATTTCCTCACCTCTCTTTCACTAACACACACCTAGTAGAAAGTGATGATATGTTGATATGTGTTTGGAATGAAAGCTTATAGACTCATAACATAATAATCGATTGGTTATCAATCCATGTTCTTTGACATAAACAGGCAGAACCTCTGTACATGGGACGCCCGCTCTACCAACTGAGCTAAACAGCACCCCAAATAAATAATTTTTGATAAAGCAACACTATTTTAGGATACGATTTGGTTACTTTTCCTGACAGAAGTGTTTGCAGTGTATGGTCAGTTCATGGACTGTTGAAAATCTGACAGTAACTTCCATTGTTAAATATCATGGCTGTCACAAAGAAAACGTGCCTTTCAAGGGGTTGGAGGGTTCAAATAACACAGAAGACCTCGAACCTAGTCGGAAATATCTTCGACAGTCAAAAACTTATCAAAAAAACACGTACAGGACACCACAGAACTGATGCATTACCTTATTCAGAGGCCTGTCATTTGGTGCTGGTGATGAAGGTAAATATATCAGGAAAACATTCAGAGAAAACATTAAGCAGCAGACTGACCTTTGTAAGAATGTCTAGTAAGGTTTATTAATTAATTAACATACTGAATTTCGTTCATGTATGTGCATGTAGGAAATGTGATTGATTGATATGAGGCTTACTTCCTGTGTACAGTGGGTGGTGCTATGGATATGATACAGTATTGATGCATTGACATACTGAGGGCAACAATTTGATGTATATGGAAAATTGTATGCTTCTGACCCAAATCAACCATGTATTGAGATCCTACCAACAGTTAATGTATGTGTTTAAAAGTCTTGTAGATCTAATTCCTCTGTGTCTTAGACCTCTATTGTTGTATTACAAATAAACCAGTGAGCCACAGTGTCATACTGGGTGACATTTTCCTTGTCATCTTTATTCTTATAGTAGATGTTACTCTTTTCTGCTTTACCACCTCAAATGCGTGCACAGGAACTCAAAACAACAGTTTTGTTAACTGTGAACTCATGTGTATGATACATGTGTGTGCCCTCCCCAGGTGTGCGATACGTACCCCTCAGAGCTGTTCGTTCCAAAGTCGGCCACCCCTGCCATCATTGTTGGCAGCTCAAGGTTCAGGAGTCGAGGACGGTTTCCTGCTCTGGCCTATTTCCACCAGGACACATTGGTCAGTGTGACGCACACACACACACACACACACACACAGAGGAACTATTAGATGAATAAATGTTTCTCAGAGGATCGGACTGTGAACTTACCCTTCAATAAGAGTTGAAGAAACAACATTATACATTATCCAAATCATCTAATCATATGGTGGAAATAAATGAATGAAAAAAGCAAAGATCTCAGCAAGATCTGATGATGATGATGATGATGGTGATAATGGTGATGATGATGATGATGATGATGATGGTGAAGATGTTGATGATGGTGACGATGATGGTGATTGATTGATACAGGCAGCAGTGTGCCGGTGTAGTCAGCCACTGTCAGGCTTTAGTGGACGCTGTCAGGAGGACGAGATGATGCTGCAGGCTGTGATGAAGTCTAACCCTGGCAGTGACTTTATCTATGTGGTGGACACCCGGCCCAAGGTAACACACGCACACACTCACGCACGTAGGCACGCACGCACGCATGCACGCATACACCTTGGTGACAATGGCTCAGTGGTTCAATCCCAACCTCTGCAGTCTGCCTTTGTCCTTAGGCAAGATACTAAACCACTGTGAGAATGTGTGTGTGAATGCCTGAATGCTGTCTTGTGTTGTAAACTGCTTCAATATTACTATATAAATAAAGGCTGTTTACCATTAATACACACACTTCCTTAGGCACAGTGAACAATACCAGCATACAATGAGCTATACTATTCTCATACAGAATTCTGTGTGTGTATGTGTGTGTGTGTGTGTGTCTCCAGCTGAATGCCATGGCGAATCGGGCGGCAGGTAAAGGCTACGAGAACGAGGACCACTACACTAACATCAAGCTGCAGTTCATTGGCATTGAAAACATTCACGTAATGAGAAGCAGTCAGCAGAAAATCATTGACGGTAAGAGAAGGAGAGTGTGTGTGTGTGTGTGTGGCGTTAAAAACGTTTCAAAAAGCGTGCGCACGTATCAACTGAGCGTGTCACTCGCGCCTGCTTTGACGCCTGTGCAGCAAGCCGCACCTGACGTGTAATGTAGTTTCCTCATTGACTTATAATGGCCCCCCGTTCACGTGCACGTTCACGCGTGATGACTGCTGCACGCCGGTAATCACACGACGCGTAGTGACTACGCGTAACATTCATGCGTCTTTTTGCGAACGCACGTGTTAACGCTCGCATGAAGATGATTGATCATTTTTGTCACGCTCTTACGCGTACGCGGAAATGACGTGCGCAAACTCTGTCACACGTAACAAGAAGCTGCCTATGTATGAAGCAGCGTGTGCACGTCTGTCACTGTTTGACAAATGTTGTTAGGCGTTCACACACACGTGCGGTCGCCGATTCTGATGCTTCGCAGCCAGAAGTTGATCTGCACCGTGCGCACCAGTCCACGTACATGAACGTGTCGCGTAGTTGTTCTGTATTCCATTTTCATCCAGTAGATGGTGCAATCGATCCAATGCGAGATACAGACATATAGGCTTTTGCATGACATGATTCATACAAAAAATGAACCATTATTTGTTTTTTGGTATCACATTCATAAACGGGTAAGGAAATAACAAACCGTTTTTTCATTTTTTGATTTTGGAATGTCAATTGAATATGAAAAGAACGAATGATATACGGATTTGCATCCTCTCAGGTTTCAATGCATCAGAGACGCATGGGCGCAAATATATCGGTAATTAAATGTTTTATGGGATAGGGCCTCATATGTAGTATTGAAACAGGCCCCCAGATGCCTAAGGCCGCCACTGGGGACAGCCTTCCATTCCGACACACTCTTCCATTGCGAAACAGCCCCACTCCGAAACAACGCTGTTCCAACCCTCCCCTCAAAACACCGCATTTCCGAAATTGATTTTCAAGTTTACATTACTTCCTACATCAAACACTGCCGTCCGCTCACCGGCCGCACCCACACAACTCATTGTTTTTTTTATTGCTAATAGGCCTATATCACTATCTTCATTTATTATGTATATTTTCGCTTGCAGCAAACACATTTAAACATTTTTCAAATCTTTTTATTCGCGCTATCCGTGGTGCTGGAAGCCCCACTTCCAGCCGCACTCGCACAACTCTGAAATAAACTGTGGCCCATGGGTGCGATCTGCCGGGGAATTACCCCTCTGCTCGTTTGTTTTAACATAACTTGTCTTTGTGGAAGGTTAACAAGGTATGAGTGGATTGAGCAGTGCTGCTCAGTTTTTTTTTTTTGTTTTTTTTTTTTTAAAGCAGAGGAGAAGACGACATGCTGACCCACAACCATTCGCCCTGCAGCCTTTTTGGTTATTTTTTACAGTGGGACTATTTTATTAGATAATAGGCTACCTATGTATTTTTGATTCAATAAAAACTACATGAAATTGATTGTGTATCCATCTTTCATAGCCATAGAGGGGATTATCATGACCACAGGCCCCTGCCTACACACACAAACTGTGCGCATGCAAAGGCTGTTACATTATTACATTGAATGTAATAATGTCCGCAAACGTAATAAACCTCAAACACCTACTAATAATGACCGTGCGTGCAAAATCCAGCTGCTGACCCTCCGCTCCACTGTCACACAACGGATCCCTCTCTATTGTAATTGTTTGCCCGAAAAATAATTTCCATGAAGAAAACATCTCCTAATATTTGATTTTTAATTCCCATTGACAATACAAATCTCAGGAAAGCTGGATGTATTGCTCATTTGTACACACAACACTTATCAGTCTACAGGCAAGAATCAAGAATCTAAAGGTTTATTAATTCAATAAATTTCAAATTCGCTTTATTGCCATGAATGCCACAACAATATTGCTAAAGCACCAAGAACCACGAAAAGAATACAGTACCGTTATACTTACTGTGTGTGTTTATGTGAAACAATAATAATAATAATAACTTTGAACATTATCACAATTAAGTTATCAATCTGTGACACAGGATTGCTCGAAAAGTACACAGTAAAAGTACTTCATATTATGCATGCAAGTAGTCTAGGAAGTGCCAAGTTCAGCGGTATATGAATCATGGACTACCTATGGATAATAAGTTTCTCATTCCACGTCAAAGTTGGGTGAAATGTACTTAATCTTGTCCTCTGTTAATGATTTTGACACAGGATTACTTCAAAAGTACACAGTAAATGTACTTCATATTATGCGTGCACGTAGTCTAGGAAGTACTCAGTTCAGTAGTGTATGAATATTGGACTACTTATGGAAAATAAGCTTTTTATGCCACGTCAAAGTTGGATGAAATGTCCTTATGTTTTTCTTTCGTCCTTTGAAATCCGGACGCATAATTCGTGATACCTTCAGTTTATTACCGGGAATAATTACTGTAAAAGTACCGTATGTTTCATGGGTCTGATGTGAGACTGCAGTCTGCCCCACAGTCACTTCCAGAAGCTCTTCAGAGCGGTTTCATTAGGATTACCGTAAATGTTAGTAGATTCGCGCACTAGAAAACAACGTGCGGCTGATTTGACCAAGCAAACGCAAACCACGGCTGGCTTGACCGCAGTCACAGACGTAATCCTGTGGGCTGTGTGAGAAGATAGACTCAGGCTCTGCATGACCTGTTGCTGCTAAACAGGCAGCGCTGCGGGCAACAGTTGGCCTGTGGACTGTTGTTTGACTACTAATGACGTTACTTATTATAACACAACATAGCACTAGCACATAGCTACCCCCGGTACTTAAGTGAATTAAACAATTCATTCAGTGTGCAGGGCCATCGGCTAACGTTATCAGCTAGCCGTTAGCGCACCCTGCACCCATCAAACAGAGTAGTCTAATAACATGACGCCAATCATTTTAATACTGTTTTATCTCCTTAACAACTCCAGCACTGCTCCCTGGCTTGTTGGCGACCATGACTTGCTTGTCAGAAAGACGTCGTTGGTGTAGACACGTGTCACTCAAACATGTCTGACCAATTGGGAAGCACCCGCCCACTGCGGGATGTTTGTGTCAAAATGATTCAATCAAAAAAAAGACTTCAAAACTTTTTTCACTTCATTCAAAAAAAAAAAAAAAATCACTTCAAATCGAAAAAAATATTTTCAAAAAAACAACACTTCAAATGATTTTTATTTTTGCATTTGAGTTTTTTCTTTGACTGAAAATGTTTTTTTTGATTGAAGCAACTTTTTTGGGATTGAATAATTAAGACACAAATGTCCTACCCATAATATGTCCCAAACACAAAAAAGATTACTTCAATCAAAGAAAACATTTTCAATCAAAGAAAAGAGTTCAAATGCAATTTTTTGAGTCTCAAATATTTTTTTGCATTCAAAAACTTTTTTTGATTGAAGTGATTTTTTTTATTGAAAGTTTTTGTTTGAAGCAACCTTTTTTGCTTCAAACAAAAAAACCTTCACTTCTATCTGTCAGGCCTAGGCTGGAAGGAGGACTCAGAAGCAGGGCAAGAACAGTTATACCAAGATTTATTTCTTTACAACCTTTGTTTTCTCCTGAGAAGACAGTGACAACCAAGAGGCTATGAAACCTGTAGCAGATGTGGGTAATGAATTGTGGGCATACTCAACCCAGACCAGGTTCTTACTCCATGTCGAGGGATTCTGGGAGACCAAGCACCGGAGGCCGGTTTCCAGTTGTTGATTGAGGCGCTCGGTCTGGCCGTTCGCCTCCGGGTGGTATCCTGAGGTCAGGCTGGCCTTGGCGCCGATGAGTCGACAGAACTCCCTCCAGAACCGTGATACGAACTGGGGCCCCCGGTCCGACACGATGTCTTTGGGGAAGCCATGAATCTTGAACACCTTGTCCATCATGACCTCCGCCATCTCTTTGGCGGAGGGTAATTTATGCAGAGCAATGAATCTGACCATTTTAGAAAAACGATATACCACTGTGAGAACAGTGGTGTTACCTTGGGACACCGGGAGCCCCGTGACGAAGTCCATGGAAATGTCTGACCACGGTCTGGAGGGGATAGGAAGTGGCTGCAGGAGACCCATTCGAGGCCCGGAGGATGTCTTGTTGCGGGCGCAGACCGAGCATGCCTCCATGTACTCCCGAACCTCCGGCTCCATGGACGGCCACCAGAACCGCCGAGAGATGGCGAACATCGTTCTCCGAACTCCCGGGTGACATGAAAGCAGTGAGGTATGAGCCCAATGAATCACCTGTGGGCGCAACTCAACAGGTACAAACAACCGATAACCTGGGCACCCACAAGGTGATGGGGCTCCACCATTAGCCTGCTTCACCTCTTCTTCTATCTGCCAGGAGACCGCTCCTACCACACGGGTCAGTGGAAGGATGGTTTCAGGTTCCTTGGCAACAGGCACGGGGTCAAATAGTCGAGATAGCACGTCTGGCTTGACGTTCCGGGACCGCGGCCTGTAGGAGAGAGAGAAAGAGAAGCGGTTAAAAAAGAGCGCCCACCTGGCCTGGCGAGAGTTTAGCCTCTTAGCTTTTCTGATGTATTCCAAATTTTGGTGATCTGTCCAGACTATGAATGGTTGTTCGGCCCCCTCTAGCCAATGCCTCCACTCTTCGAGGGCGAGCTTGACTGCAAGTAGTTCACGGTTGCCCACATCGTAGTTCCTTTCAGCTCTGGACAGCCGCCGCGACAGGAAGGCGCATGGATGCATCTTGCCATCCTTTTCAGAACGTTGGGAGAGGATGGCTCCGACCCCTTCATTCGACGCGTCTACTTCGACCACAAACTGCCGCTGTGGGTCCGGCATGGTGAAGATGGGGGCTGACGTGAAGCGGAGCTTGAGGTCCTGGAATGCCTTCTCTGCTGCTGGCGACCAATGGAACGGCACCTGAGTGGAGGTGAGAGCATGAAGGGGAGCAGCTATTGCGCTAAAGCCTCTGATGAACCGCCTGTAAAAGTTAGCAAACCCCAAGAATTGCTGAACCTTTTTGCGGCTATCAGGTGTGGGCCCCTCGGCCACAGCGCTAATTTTAGCCGGGTCCATCTGGACTCTTCCAGGGGCTACGATGAAGTCCAGGAAGGAGACGGTGTCGGCATGAAATACACTTTTCTCTGCTTTGACATACAACTGATTTTCTAAAATTCTCTTAAGAACCTTGGTCACATGGTCTTGGTGAGTATCAATGTCAGGTGAGTAAATCAAGATATCGTCTAAATACACATAAACAAAGTGATCCAGAAAATCTCTCAGTACATCATTTATCATAGCTTGGAAAACAGCAGGAGCGTTGGTGAGTCCAAATGGCATGACCAGGTACTCATAGTGGCCACTTGGGGTGTTGAAGCCAGTCTTCCACTCATCCCCCTCTCTTATTCGGACCAAGTGGTAGGCATTGCGCAGGTCGAGCTTAGTGAACACCTTGGCCTGTTGGAGTTGATCGAAGACAGATGACATGAGTGGAAGTGGGTAACGATTCTTTATTGTGATGTCATTGAGCGGGCTATAGTCTATGCAGGGTCTCAGGGATCCGTCTTTCTTGTCAACAAAGAAGAAGCCTGCCCCTGCTGGTGATGATGAGGGGCGGATGAGACCCGCCTTTAACAACGTAATTAGATACTCTCTCATTGCCTCTTTTTCTGGTCCGGAAACAGAGTACAGGCGGCCTTTAGGTATGGGGGATCCTGGAATCAGGTCGATAGCACAGTCGTATGGGCGGTGCGGAGGAAGAGACAGAGCTGTGGACTTACTAAAAACTTCGCAGAGCTGGTGGTAACGGGGGCACTGCGTTCAGGTCCGGGTATTCAGGGTCTGTAATTGGGTTAACAGAGAACAGGTTAATTTCCGCTTCCTTCTTGCTTCTGGCTGAGTCCATAAAACAGTCTTTATCATAGTCCTTTCCTCATCTAATGATGTCACCAGACCTCCAGTCTACCTGGGGGTTGTGGCGAAACAGCCATGGTTGACCCAAAATGAGAGTGTGTGAAGCGGATCTGAATAAGTAGAAGCAAATCTGTTCTTCATGGTCCTTAATCTGCAGGTGAACAGGTTCGCTGATGTGAGTGATGGTAAACAGAACTTTCCCATTGAGAGATCGGGCTCTGATGGGCTTAGCTAGGAGTTCAGATTTTGTGCCCAATTCCTCTGCTAAGCCCCAGTCCATCAGACTCTCGTCTGCCCCAGAGTCAATAAGAGCTTTAAGGTCTGTGTCCGTGTGGTGCGTTACCTTTACTTCTGTCAAAATGCGTGAGGTCGGGTCGGCAGCTGCAACCTGACTCACCGTCCGAGATTGCTTGGTTGGACAGGTGATCACGAGGTGCCCCGTTTCTCCACAGTAAAAACACCTTCCTTCCTGCTGCCGTTTCCGCCTCTCCTCCTCCGACAGTCGCGCTCTTCCCAGCTGCATGGGTTCACCCTCTCCCTCAGTCGCGGAATGATGACGTGGGTCCGGCGAGGTCCGATGAGGGGGCGGGCGGCTCGGGACGGGGGAGAACGGCGTTCCTCCCGCTGTGGAGGTATTCCCTCCCCGGTGTCGTCTGAGCTGCCGGAGTCGATTATCCGTTCGGATTGCGAGAGCGATGAGTTCGTCCACTCCTGTGGGCAAATCGAGAGGAACAAGCAGATCCTGGATCGGGGCTGCCAACCCCTTAAAAAACACATCATATAGAGCCGTGGAGTTCCAACCACTTTCCGCTGATAGCGTGCGAAAGCGAATAGCATAATCACATACAGAGTCTTTGTCTTGCCTCAATCCACTTAACTCTTGCGCCTTCTCCCGATCATCTGCCACTGGATCGAAGGTCTTCATTAGTGCCGCCTCAAAGTCTTTGAGAGTGTTACAGACAGCCGACCCTCTGCTCCATTCAACGGACGCCCAGGCTTTGGCTCTCCCGGTTAGATGCGAAACCATGAAGGCGATCTTGGCGCGGTCAGTGGGGAATGCGTGGGGGGTTAGCTCAAAATGGATGGAGCAGTCTATGATAAATGTCTTACATAGTCCTGGTTCCCCGGAGTATGGAGCTGGTGGGGCCAACTTGCTTCCAGCCCCAACATGAAGAGTGGGTGGAGTGGGTGGAGCTTCTGGAGCTAGTACGGGAGCCGGGTCGGTGGATCGAGGGATCCGCGTGAGCAGCTCCTGTAGTTGTGACGACAGCTGACCCATCCGCGCCGCCATGGCACTCTGGAACTCCTCCTGACGTGAGATGCGAGCCTCTTGGGCAAGTAGGACTCCCGATAACTGTTCCGCCTCCGCTGGGTCCATTTTCTGGCCAGAGTATACTGTCAGGCCTAGGCTGGAAGGAGGACTCAGAAGCAGGGCAAGAACAGTTATACCAAGATTTATTTCTTTACAACCTTTGTTTTCTCCTGAGAAGAGAGTGACAACCAAGAGGCTATGAAACTCTGCTATGAACATAAAACAAAAAGGGGAAAAGGGGAAGGACAAGGAGAACACAACCAACCAAAACAGAAAGCGCTCCAAAAGGAGGGGACAAAAAAAGGCAGAAAACTAGTCTACGCTGAGAATGTCAATCTATGAAATTTAATAAACAAAACACGCTCCAAAAAGGAGGATACGAGGGCTACAAAATATTAATCTACTCTGAACTATCTATTAACAAAGAACAGAAAACACTCCAGAAGGGAGGAACAAACTACAAAAAATGAACCAACTGAGAACACTCCAAAGGAGGAAAACAGCAAACAAAACCCTTGCTTAACTCTAAAGCTGAAAAATATTACAAAACAAGAATCACTCTTTCTGAGGAATTAAACAAAGGAGTCAAGAATACAAACAATCGTGGTCTTTGGATCAATGGCTGTGGCAGGGCTTGAGGTACACGCAGGACGAAATACTCTGGCAACGAGACAGGGGAAGACACAGACTATATACACATCAGGGAAGGGAGCACAGGTGAGAACAATCAAGGATTAGGGGAGACGTCAGACCGGTGACACAGGAGGAAGGGCAAGTGACCTGAAACGAGAGGGGAGTTAATATTTCAAAATAAAACATGAAAATCACGAGACAAAACACCCAAGACAGGACGATCCTCACCGCGGTGTGACACTATCAAAGAAAACAAAGAAAAACAGTGTTCAAATGCATTTTTTTGAGTCTCAACTATATTTTTGCATTCAAACACTTTTTTTCTTTGATTGAAAAGGTTTTTTTTGATTGAAGTGAAGGTTTTTTTAATTGAAAATATATATTTTGATTGAAGCAACCTTTTTTTTGATTGAATAATAAAGACACAAATCTACCTTCATAGTGGGCACCTTTAGTGGGGCGAAGGCAAAACCAGAGTCTGTGATGTAATACAACAACACAAAGTACGGCGAGGACATCCAGGACCAGATGCGAGGGTGTACTCTGTCAAAGGTGGAGGAAGATGGCCGGCGGCGGTCTGCTATAACATCCTCGACCTGACTGTGGTCATGGAGGGGTTTCCCCTATAGCCTTTTCGGAATAGCTGGGTCTATGAAAAAAAGGGAAACCCCGGCATTACGATGAATTGAAGTCTATGTTCGGAACAGCGGGGTTTCGGAAAAGCGGGGTGTATTCAGTGAAGACAGATAAAGAGTTGTGTTTCTGTTTCTTTTACTTTGCTTTCTTACAGAAGGCACAAAATCAATGACGAACATTGTGTAAGTTAACCACGCCCCCTGCAGGCAATCAGTTCATTGATAACTGCTGAGACCGCTGGAGTTTTGCACCTGAATAGTTGCAACACACTCCCGGCCGATGAGACTGTAATTGTATGTAGCCTAATTGGGAAAACACAGGCAGAAACTTAGTAACCTTGATACAGTTTTATTATAATTATTATTAGTATTTATTTATTTTATTATTTATTTTATTTTATTTTTTTAGTTGTGCACGTTCCCGTGACGGGCATGCAGTTCTTAGGCAGGCACTTCTCAGCATGACACCTGTTGATCACTGAGTGACAGTCAGGACTTTGCCCTAATTGGCTCTCATCTACGCTGACGTATATGACGTGTGTTTCAATAACCAAGAAAGTGCTTGGAGACTGTAAAGGGCATTAAAAACAATATTTATTCACAGAAATTATAGAATGGGGTCTGGGGGGAAGGGGTCCGTTATTGTGGTGACTTGGTAACACCGATTCTCCACGACCACCGCTGGTCTCCCACTTGCACACTGTCCTCTGCCGGACGCAGACTCGGGAGCTGTGGGGGAAACGAGATGGTAGTCACTGCACTTTTAAACCCAATACATGCACACCACTTCATTTACGTCTTAAGATCGTTGCTCACACGATGGGGCAGAGTATCAACTGTTCACCGTCACCTCGGGCCAACATCACTCTCGTCATTGGCACCATTGCTGTTACACCTTCCTTGGGCGCCGGCCTCTTACGCTGTCATGTGGGGAGGGGGGGAGGACTTCAGTCACTGTACTTTTACACACATTCGCAATAGCTTTCCACGACCAGGGATCACTACTCGCACAATGGGGGCAGAGTAGGGATGTAACGTATCGGTAATACCACGATATCGTGATAACAAAAGTGTCTCAATATTATTGTGAACATGTATGGTATGAAATGACGGCAAATACTGTAGATTTTGATCTCATTACATCCCTAGGGCAGAGTATAAACTCACATTTCAATTAGTCCGAGAGTCAATGCCCGTCTGCTGGCGACAGCTGTCGTTCTCTTTCTCCTGCTCCTTTCCCCGTGGATCTCACACTCCTCTTCCTCTGTCTGCTCGCTGCAGGTGCAACTGGGTCGGTCTGCAGGCCCCGACCACTCTGCTGTGTTCGGGTGTAGAATCGGACACTGGCAACTCTTGTCAAACCCTGGTTTAGCCCTGTATCAACAATACACCTGACATGAAAAAGGACAAGCTTAGTGTAGGTATATACAATGGTGAAAACCAGACACAACGTTACAGGCAACACTATTTTTTTAAGCTCTCAAAACTCAGTTCTACAGGTGCTTTTCACCAGTGTGTCATGTGTCTGAGTGGATCTGTTGTTAAACTATAATGTTAAAAGTTCACAATCATGATTTGGGTTCAAAGATCACATAGATACTGCTTACCTGATCCCCCGGTGGGTTTAACTGGTGACTGTGTTATCTGGTGGCCTTCTCTCGTTGTAAGACATGTTACGAATGTGTTGTGGAGATTTATTCTCAGGACTGTATGGTAAACTGGACTGAATCACTTATGGCCGCTAGGTTAGAATTAGTTCCTTTTAGTCCTTTTAGTTTTAGTTCCTTTTAGTTTCTCAATTGCTGATTAGGAATGGTTGATGGTGTGAGTGTGACAGATGAGTATGTGTGTGTGGAAGGTATATGAAAGTTGTGGAATGGTAAACAACCAATAGAAATAAGAATGAATCATTCAGCTTAATTCACAACAGCCAATATACAACAATAATACAAGCACATGTAGGAGACTTCTTACTATTAGCAACTAATAAGCATTAACGAGCTAAATGATTAGCAGCACTAACAATATAAATTTTCCACCTGCTGCATCAACTCACTCTGCGGAGGCTCTTTTCGACAGCAGGGGGTTTCTGGTGCTTAACCCCTTATTATCTTGTCTAAGGCACAGAATGAGTTTTATGAACCCTGTTAAAAGGTTGAGTCTTGAGTTTTTTGCCCAAAATAAACGCTAGACTTTTAAAAATGAAACCCGTCTTAATCATCACCTAGCTTCTAGTCCTGTGTGGTGGTGGCTGTGTGTAGCCCTCCCGTTAGCCCCATTAGTTGTGTCTGATGCTGCTGAGTGCTAGGCATGGATGGTGCTAGCACGTCTCTCTCTCTCAGCAGCAGCAGTCAGGACGGCAAAGAAAAAGAAATATAGCCTGAGTGAAGCGCTGGAGCCGCGGGCCTATTCCCGTCGCTGACAGCTAAAGCCTAGACTGTAGACTGTTGTGGTGGTGAGCTAACTCGATGCTAACTTTGGCTAGCGGTAGCGGTTAGCATCCGCCGCTAACACCGTCTTCCCAGCTGACCACAACGGCAACATAACACCGGAGGCTCCCGGTGTTGGTGACGGAGGCACCAGCGCTTCTCTCGGACTGTATTTCCTTACCTTTGTGGTCCTGGTAACTGCTGCTGTCAGGGGCAGGAGGCTAACGTTACACAGTTGAGCCCGAGAGGAGGGGCCTAGTTTCAATGTTTGTTTACAAACTGTAACAAGCAATACTCTAGACTCTACTTTTAAACTTACACAACACAAATGACCTATGTATTTATACGCTTTAGACTGGTGCGCACGGTGCAGATCAACTTCCGGCCGCGAAGCATCGGAATCGGCGACCGCATGTGTGTGTGAACGCCTAACAACATTTGTCAAACAGTGACAGACAGACGTGCACACGCTGCTTCATACGTACGCAGCTTTTTGTTACGCGTGAAATACAATTTGCACGTAACAACGCACGCACGCACGCATAACAAAATAATCATGTGTGTGTGCGTTGCTGCGTGTCTCTCTGGTTGTTTTGACATCGATTTAACGCCATAGTGTGTGTGTGTGTATGTGCGCGCATGCGCATGCGTGCGTACATGTGTGCGTACATGTGTGCGTGCATGCGTGCGTGCATGCGTGTTGGTTTTGTTTGTTTGTAAACTTTGAGTGTCTCTCTCTTCCATGCAGTGGGCGAGATGAGATCTCCGTCCATGACTGACTTCCTGTGGGGTCTGGAGCACTCTGGTTGGCTCAAACACATTAAAGCCATACTGGATGCCGGGGTCTTCATATCCAGGGTGTGTATACACACACTCCAGGGCCGCTAGAAGTAATTTGGAACAGGGGGTGCTGTGAAAAAATAGGGTTTTTTTGGACAAAAAACCCATGAGCCTATAGGCCTATTTAAAATACATTTTGAAAATAAATAAATAGATTGAGATTCACTAATTTATTGTCATATATGTGACCGGTGTGCTTCTGCGTTGTGTTGGTTAGAATGATGCTGTGACACCGGGAACTCTTTGGAGACGACCTCCGTTTATTCTGACAGAATTAGTTAACAAGCAGAACCTCCATGTAAATAATACTGTCCATTCCAGCTCCTATACAAATACTACTATATATAACTACTAATTTTAAATGCTACTCTGTTGGCATGTACACATAATAAAGAAAGAGAAACATTAGGATGGTTTATGATTGTCAACTGAATAAAACAATGACACCCACCTCTCCCACCGGAGAATTCTACGAAAGGGCAGAGTTGGGGGACCCAGAAAGTATTTACAGTAGGGACCACAGAAGAAGAAATTAAAGAGGAGGAGCTCCGAGCTACACACACAGTCTACACATTGGATTTGGAGGCATTTTCTTGTCAGGCAGTACATATACACTTGAGTGCACACAGCCACGGTCTATAACATACAGACATCATCAGTTCTCAGATGAATATATGTGCTATTAATTAAACTTAACGAAAACGCTATAACAATGCAATAGATTTGGCAAGCTGGCATGAACCTGAGTCACTGCACCATCTACGTTTATGTCACATGCGACTCTTATTAGCTCCAAAAGCCTTTTACGCACACCACGAGGAAATAATCTCTGACTATTTAAGCACATTATTGAACAGCTCTCCACATCCATTACGCAAAGAACACACACACAAAATAACACTTACTGTTTCCATCTCCAACCTTTTTACGCAAAACACAAGAAAAATAATCTCCGACTAAACGTTATTTAACAGTTCTCCACATCCATTACACACAGAACACACGATCAAAATAACACTCTCCATCACCATCACCTTGCAAATATACTATAGTGTGACGTTAAACTGTATGAACAGAAATGAAAGTGCGCGGCGGCACCATGCTCTTACTTTGAGCTGCAGGCCGGGTGCCCTGGTTACAGGTGTCCAGATGTCGAGGTGCGCTCTGGGGTTGTGGAGATAAAGTCTCTCATGAGGGGACGAATGTCCAGGGAGTTCAGAATGTCTGTGTGTGGGCATGCATCAGCGAAAGGTGTGTGAGTCTTTTCAAGGTCATGGTGCTGCGTACCCATGTCTTCAAAAGAAGCAAGGCTGAGAAAGTGCGCTCAGATGAGGCCACGAAGATGGGTAGGCACAGACGTAACTCAATCAGTTTTTGTCCCTCTGAAAACATGGCTCTTGTTTGTGGCTCGAGCTTTGTCAAACATGATGCTACATCTTGGACTGTGACACACTTAGACCCTCTGTCTTTTGTGACATTGGCAAGCTGCTTGCCGATGCTTGGCCCAAGGATTTTGAGCTGGAGTTCAAGGTGGTCTGTGTCAAGCTCCTCCGGGAGCTGAAGGGCCTTCAGATTGACGCTCCTTCCCTCTGCTGCTTTGATAACAGCCCTCTCTCGTTTTGTGACAAGTTTCACACTGGCCTGATCAAAGGCAGAGGCAGGCGGACAGTCTCCTCACTCCAGCTGCTCTCCGTTGTCGTAGTTGCGGTAACAGCGTTCTTCTTCACTGGTGGTGGTTTTCCAAAAAAATTCGAAATGCGTTTCTGTGCCATGTTTCCTCCTCGTTTCTGTCATTAGAGTATGTAAAATTACTAGCCTGCTGCTGCCATGGATTTATGCTGCATGGAGCGAGCGGGGAACCTCTAGCGACCACTAGCCTGCCTGACGTTGACAGCGTAAGTTACGTGAACCTGTGTTGATTAGGCCTAAAAATAATTAAATTAAAATCCAAAATACAGGTTATAGCCTCTGTATGTCAAAATCATTTCCCAAAACATTCATAAGGAATTTATAAATTGTGGAAAATATTTTTAATACATTTTTTAGCACCCCCACTTCCTGCGGCCATGACACACACACACATACACACACACACACACACACACACACACACACATTAAATGATTTAACTATATTTGCTCTATGGATAAATAAAATGACATGAACTGCTTTTAGAGATTGTATTTTATGCTGTCCCACAACATTTCATAGTTGGCTTTAGTTTTTAATGGTTGCTGCCTTTCCAAACAGAAGTAAGTCTAATATAGTAACTTAATAATAAAAAAGTTTTGGTAAAAATTACAGAAATTAATTTAAAGCATCTCTTATGCAGGTGTAATGCCTTTGAGACTATATGTTGATTTGCTGATTGTTGATTTAGTGTAATGTTCCTTTACCTGCTTTGCTGCATGTACTTTGCACTGACAGGATGGGGTGCATAGAAATTGCTCACTCGAAACTTTCGCCAACCGCTTGGCTAGCTTCCAGTTTAGCGCCCAGCTAACTTCAATGAAAACTAGAACTGCAAGCAGTTATGAACGGGGGCCAAGCTCCCCGCGCGACTCGGACCCCGCGCACCGCAGAGCCCACGGAAGTTGGCCCAAAGGATGACAGGCTCGGGGCAAAAGTGAAGACACAGGCCAACGTCTGAGCTGTGGCATTCGCTGTAATGGGAAGTGCACTGGAAGTGCAAAAGGCTGAATGTGTGCCAATTTGGATGTGTTGTACTAAGCCACGCCCACATTAACCAGTAATGACCACCTTCAAGATATGGCCTCAGGATTGGCCCTACATCATACCGACCGCCGTTCAAGAGATATAAATTTCCCATCTTTTTAGCGCCCCCTAGTCGCCAAAATTCGCCAAATTGGGCTCATCCCTTCCCAGTGTCATGGCAACCAAGGAACTCAAATTTGGTGTTAATAGCCTTTAATTTTACCGAGATATCAAACAGTTTACATTTTTATAGCTAGTTACAGAAATTAGTTCATTAATAATTTGTGCATTTTTTGACCAAGCAAAATTCTTTTGATAACTTTAGATCAAGTCCAGCTGAAGAGTGTACGTGCCAAGTTTCACGTAGATCGGACAAAATCCCAAGGAGGAGTTCGAAAAAGTAGGTTTTGCATTTGTGGCGCTTTAGCGAACGAAATGTGCAGCAGAAGTGGGCCTGTCCTATGTCAGAAAACCCAGCTGTATTCAGGGGACATTTGGATATAAGGTTTGCAAATGTGTTATTTGAACTGTGGAAGTTACAGGCAAAAACGCAATTGCACCCATTATAGCGCCACCTAGTGGAGTACATGTGCAATTTTTGGTATGGAAGAACTGTATCCTATTCTATATGTACCATATAAATTTCAAAGCTCTCAGCATAATAGTTTGGCTGACATTAATGTTTGTTGTTTATCTTGTAATAAGCCACGCCCACATTAAACAGTCATGACCAACTTCAAAATATGGCCTCAGGATTGGCCCTACATCATACAACCAAATTTCGTAAAAATTGGTGTAGCCGTTCAAGAGATATAAACTTCCCATATTTTTAGCGCCCCCTAGCGGCCAAACTTCGCCAAATTCGGCTCATCCCTTCCCATTGTCATGGCAACCAAGGATCTCAAATTTGGTGTTAATAGCATTTAGTTTGACCGAGATATCAAACAGTTTACATTTTTATAGCTAGCTACAGAAATTTGTTTGTTAATAATTTGCGCATTTTTTGACCGAGCAAAATTCTTTTGATATCTTTAGATCAGATCCAGCAAAAGAGTGTGTGCCAAGTTTCACGCAGATCGGACAAATTCCCAAGGAGGAGTTCGAAAAAGTAGGTTTTCCAGCTTTTGCGATTTAGCGAAAAAACTTTCTAGGCGAAAGTGGGCGTGGCCAATCGCAAAGTGACTCAGCTCCATTCAGGGAATCTGGGGATACAAGGTTTTTGAATGTGCGACATACGGTGTGGGAGAATTAAAAACGCGTTGGCCTAGGTTATAGCGCCCCCTGCAGGCGGATGTATGTAGTTTTTTGTGTCTGAGATATTTGCAGGAGTCTGGACCAACCCTCCAAATTGCACCGCCCCCCCTTGCACGGTTTAGCCTGCAGCACCACTTTTATATAAACTTTAGTCTGACTAAAATCGGACCGGATTGGATTTCTCATAGTCGGATTAAAATATCTAGATTATTTGATTGATATTTGCATTACTTGTGCATGTTTACGTTCTATCAGATTGGATTCGGATTTTGCGTTCTGCGCAGGCTCGAGATTTTTTTCCCGGGCCTTGAGCCGGAAGTAGAAGGGCGGCGGCGGCGGCAGCGGCGGCAGGTCTTTCCTCCGAAATAACCGCAAGCAAGAGCGCTATTGTGCATCTAGTTTGTGTAATTATCATGTACACCATATATGAAATGTACAAAGGTGTAGCTCAGTCTTGCTCTTCGTACGCCATCGTTCTCGAATGCCGAGGCAGAGTTTGTTGTTGCTGGTGACGTAAAGAGGTCAGCCGGAGGTAGCTCTATTACCACTAGTTGAAATGGGTACAGCGCCACCTATCGTACCGGGGTATGACATGTTTCTGCCACTAATTTGATTTTCTCACCGGCATGTATACTTGAACAATTGCAGTTGTCCGATTGAGTAGCATAGTCGAACTATGGCTGTAATCTGACTAAGCTGTGCATGTAAACGTACTGACTGTGTTTGATTCTCCTCATTGAACAACCATTGTTCTGTGGAAAATAATGTACCAGGATTACCTTTTTTGGAGAGAGACAACACAAACAGTCAGTGCTGCTGAACCTTTACATTTACAAATCCATGATGTTTTAAATTGCATTTAATAGTGACATTGGCAAATTTGTTCTTTTCCCTGAGATGGACCAAACACTCTTGATGGGTTTCCAGGTGTAAATACAGCAAAGAAGCTGAGATATTTTCAGCCTAATCACTTTTAGAGGTACACAAAACCAACTATATGCCTCATTTACATTTTAGGGTATTTATCAGATGCTGTTGTCCAAAGTGACTTACAGTTATCCATACATTCATACACTGATGGTGGTGGCTACCATGCAAGGTACCAACCAGCACATCAGGAGCAGTTAGGGGTTCAGTATCTTGCCCAAGGACACTTCGACATGCAGACCAGGGGGCTCGAACCAGCGACCTTCCGATAAGAAGACGCTGGCTCTACTCCTGAGCCACAGCTGCTCATATCAGTAGTATTATGGAAATATTCACACAGACACAATTCAAATTGTCATGATGAAACATGCATTTGAAAATCCATTTTTCAGTAATCTGAAATATAAGGAGAAAGCACAGACAGGTATTCACTATACATCTTACATATCACAATACTTTCCCTATTGTGTACATCAGATATGTTTTTCTCAAGACAGATATAAAGATTCATGAGAAAAAGACTGTGTTAAATGACAGATGAAAAGCCATTATAGTATTAAGTATTCTGAGCCAAATTAAAAATGGAGCCTGAATGTGAACTTTTCATGTGTTTGTATAAAACACTCTGCGTGCTGGCTCAATCACTTCATCGACTGCAGGATCGAACCTTCCAGTGGAACGTATTTCTTGTCAGACATTGATACTTGTATTCCAAACACTTTTCTATTTTTTGTGTTCCAATTGTAATATGACATTTGTTTCCCTGACACCTGGATCTTCAGTGAGACGTCATTGTTTTGGTCATTGTTATGTTAATTGGTAGGGCCCAGGGCTGACAGTAGCCCCCTCTGTGTCTCCTTCTTTCCAGGCAGTTGCTGATGAAGGCATCAGTGTGTTGGTTCACTGTTCAGACGGCTGGGACAGGACGGCCCAGACCTGCTCCGTCGCCAGTATACTGTTGGACCCATTCTACAGAACCATCAAAGGACTCATGGTAACACACAGCACTGATGATCACTCGTTCTTATTCTGAGACTTCCTTGCTTCTTATCAAATCCTCTTCTTCCTCTCTACTCTTTCTCCTCCCTTCCTCTCCTCCTTTGTTGTATTGCCCTACTTACTATTTCCTTCTCTTCCTCTCCTCTCTCCTAGGTGCTGATAGAGAGAGACTGGGTTTCCTTTGGACACAAGTTCTCCCACAGGTCAGTAGCTTGGTCTGACTTCAACAGTGTTTGCAGAGCAATATCATTACGATCATTCTGAGTGTTTTGTAAGTTAGACCAACCATTATTCTACAACAGCTGACCCAGCGGGTCCTTATTTTGCATGCATTCTTGTGTTTTTCCCTAACTGACTGAGTTCCTTTTCTCCACAACTTAACATAGAGAAAAGTTATAAAGGTATAAAACGTGTTCTTGAATGAATCTATCTATGAATTTGTACATTCTTTACTGCTCTTGAGTTGATTTTTTCCTCTGATGCTGTCTTAGCCACATCTTGGAATTGAATTCAGAATTGAATAAATGATTGCTTGATTGTTTTTCTAAAGAGTGTGTGGTGTGATGGACAGTTAAGACAGAGCTGTGTCCCTTCAGGTATGCTCACCTGGATGGAGATCCTAAAGAGGTGTCTCCTGTCATTGATCAGTTCCTGGAGTGTGTGTGGCAGCTGTCTGAGCAGTTCCCCTGTGCCTTTGAGTTCAACGAGCGCTTCCTCATCGCCATACACACACATGTCTACTCATGCCATTTTGGAAACTTCCTGGGCAACTGCCAGAAGGAGCGCAGGGATATGAGGTGGGACTCACACATACAGTAGACACACTGGATGGTCTGAAGAGACTTGTTAAATCTATGTAATCAGAAATAAGTATAGTAAGTGTAGATTCAGGATTATGTTTTATTATAATTATTGTAACTATTGTTAAAATGTTGTATGTCTTTGATGTACACAAACACATACCCAAGCCGACACATGCACATATGCACCTTACTGCCACTGAGTCCGATATTTACAGAACTGCTGGTTTTATTTCCACTCTGGCACTGTTAAACTTCACCTCTGGTCTGGTTTTGTTTAGCTCAGCAGCTAAATTCTGCAGCTCTTTTGTGGTTTGTAAAAATTGTCACAGTTTATTACCATAAAAGATCAAGTATAACTTTCTAGTCCCACTGCAGTTCAATTAGGAAGGTACAGAAAACAGCAGTGTGTAAATTACTTGATGACGCAGGACAGTAACATTCATATAATCAATTCATTTATGCGCCACAGTTGTCCTGTCCTGAGTGAACTTCTGCAGCTGATAAAGAGAAAATGATAGGGTGGTGACCTGCACTGTGTCCAATACTGAATATGTACTCACATAAGAATATTCCCTTGTGATTCAGACTCTGTTACATAGTTAGATTTTAAGCTTTTAGCTGTGGGCATTAGTACTGCAGAGCAATAAATCACGTTGTAATAGTGAATACAAAGATACATACGTCATAGAATACAGAAGCACAATTACCTAAACATGTGTATGATTTCTGTTTGTCAGACAAGCATGTGTTTAAAGAATACAGAAAAACAGCGTGAGTCTCTACAGCCACTTTTGTAATCCCAGTGCAGCTTCATACAGATATTGATTGTGTTATGGGATGGTGTGTGTTTTGTCTGACTACAGGCTTCGTGAGCGGAGTCATTCTGTGTGGCCTCAGCTGTGGAAGGACAGAGCCGAGTACACCAACCCTCTGTACAAGGCCGAGATGAGCCAGACTCAGGGGGTCCTGAGACCAAACACCACCCCCTATTGCTTCAAGTGAGTCACTGCAGAAAGACACACGCACTGACATCACATCACTCAGTGCGTTTACATGCACAGTTTAGTTGGATTACAGCCATAGTTCGACTATGCTGCTCAATCAGACTACTGCAATTGTCCGAGTATACATGCCGGTGAGAAAATCGAATTACTGGCCGAAGCATGTCATACCCCGGTACGATAGGTGGCGCTGTAGAGCTACCTCTGGCTGACCTCATTACGTCACCAGCTGCCTCGGCATTCGAGAAAGATGGCGTATGAATAGCGAGGAGAGGCTACATCTTTGTACATTTCGTATAAGGTGTACATGATAATTACACAAACTTGATGCACAATGGCGCTCTTGCTTGCGGTGATTTCGGAGGAAAGACGCCACCGCTGGCTACCACCACTGCTGCCGTCCTTCTACTTCCGGCTCACGGCCCAGGAAAAAAGTCCCGAGCTTGCGCAGAACGCAAAATCCGATCCGATCTGATGGAACATATACATGCAGGAGTAATGCGACTTCAATCGAATAATCTAGGTGTATTAATCAGACTATGAGAAATCCGATCCGGTCCGATTTCAGTCAGACCAAGGTGTTTACATGCATTTTAAAAATCTGATCATAGTCGGACTAATAGTATATGTCTGGATTATATTATATTAGTTATATTAATATATTTTATCATATTATTACTTCATATTATATTATATTACATTACTCCAGACAGCATCGCATGGATTCATACAGCAGAAATCGTTGTTCTTTTCTTTCCTCCATATCAAAAGAGGATGTGTTCCTGCTCTTTGTCCCTCAGACTTAATCTAAAAGAAGAGTGAAAAATAAAAATAAATAAGTATAATTCCTTGCTTTTCTCCTCGTCTTCAGAATGTGGAAGGGTCTCTACAACCACGTGGAGAAATCATCGCCTCCTCGCCAGTCACCTGCCGACTTCCTGTCTGCCGTGAGGGAGGAATCCCAGCAGTTGGAGGAGGAGTTAACCAATCACCAGGAGGTACCGCCAGGAGGAACCGCCCACCACCACCTGGGCTCCAGACAAGGCATACAACACACAAAGACACCCCCTGTTCCGACACCACCATTTAGAGTATTCTAAATCTACTCAATTCAATGAAAAAAACTTTATTTGTCCTAATCTGTTATTTGGGCAATTGAAGGCAACTGAAATCTATTGTCTCTGGTCCCATTTTTGCCCTCATCACAACAAAACAATACAACTGTATACCATGCACAGCACCTAAAGAAGAAGCAGATGATCAGGACTGTAAACTCATCCTGCAGTATTTGGATGTATTGACGTTAGAAATTGCCAATTTCCAGCTGGACTTCTCTGTAACTTTTTTAAAAAGAAACAAAACTTCAAAATGTATGTACAGCTCAATCAGAACAAACGGAAAAACGTACACAACATACATCTGATATACATACAGTTCAACACCGCCTAACTTTTGACAGTATTTCACAAATCTGAGGACAATAACATTGCTTTATGCAACCAATGACAAATTAACCGTTTACAATAAATAGTGTGGGTTTGTAAGATTATTCAGATGACATTTCTGACTTAGTGTTCAGGGAACACCTGATTTGCTAACTGTTAATTCATTTGTGTGTTTAAGTACAAGTTTAAGGCCATGTCCACACCCCCCATCTTCCTTGACATTGTTTCAAGAATATTTGCTTCCAAACGGATCCATTGTAAACGACTCAACACGCTTTAGTTCATATTCCAGGCCTAAAGGTGGTGCTTGAAATTCACAAAAAATGTAAAAGAAGAGATGGAGCATGCGCATTGTTTTACGACCCAGCTCACTGGGGGAAAGGGAAGCAACATAAAACCAGGTGTACTTGGTAATTTAAAGTTATTTATTTACCAGAAGCGGGATTGTCAGCAAAACACAAACAGAGGCAAAGGACAGAGGGCCTGCGAGTGCTGTTTAAATTAACAAACAAATACAACTAAAAGAGGACTCGTAAAACCGAGCTACTGTTGCTGCAACAAAACGAAAATAAAGCCTCCCTGTCTACTTCCCTACTTACTCCAAACAAAAAAACAGTCGAAACAGCACCCCTCCACCTAGTGGATCTAACAAAGAAAAAGCTGCAAGTGTGTGTAATCAATACTATATTCTAACTATGCCTGGCCCAGTCCGCAGACAATTAACATGTGTCTCATTCACAATCAATTCAAACTCTGTACAGTTTCGGTAGACACAGTGGCGTGCTGCTCAATTGAAATCACAGCCGGCCCGACTGCCATGCTGGCCAGAGATTTGTAGCCCTTGCGCCAATTGCTCCGTCCGGATTGGTGCGTCGTTCCAGGTGCCGCTCCACTCAGAATCCCTCAGGCCAAGAAGGGGGAGGAGCACCCGCATCCTGAAATAACACCAATAGGCAGGCAGGTAGGCAGGCAGGCAGGCACACACACACACACTCACACACAGGAGGCAGAGCTCGGTGACGGCCGTAACACGCATAAATCTTGCGAGCTGTATACAAACAGACAGTAGAAGGAGAAGGCACTTTGCGGGGGACTTAAAATGATGTGGCGCATGCGGTTGTCCATAATCTTTTTTTGCTCAGCGTAGTGGCAGAGGAGCATAATATTTTGCCCTAGTAACCCTAATAGGCTCAATATCTTCTGCAGCACAAACACAAACATGTAGTCTGCCATTGTTGTTGTTGTTGTTATGAGAGGTCGCGGGGTTAATGATAATAATAATAATAATACATTTAATTTATATAGCGTATATCCAGGGTTCCCAAGGACACTTAACAAAGTGGAACAAACAAAACAAAGAATAAATGAATTAAAAAAAAATACATATAAGATAAAGAAATAGAAAAGTTGGTTGATTTGATGGGGCTGGATCTAGAGCTGATAGGCCTTATTAAAAAAGAGATTGAGATTAGGTCAAGCTTAATTATTAAAACTAGCTCCACCATTATCAAGCCATTGACTTGTATCTTTGCTGAATCCCTTGAAACAGGAATAATACCCAACAACCTCAAAATTGCTAAAGTAGTCCCTGTGTACAAATCTGGACACCATAGTCTTTTTACTAATTATCTCCTTATTTCTGTCCTTCCATGTTTCTCAAAGATTGTAGAGAAATTGGTTTATAACAAATTGATGGAACATCTCCAGGAGTGCAATATTCTTCATGAACATCAATACGGGTTTAGGAAAAAGTATTCTACTGATATGGCTATGCTTGAACTGGTTGATAAAATTCATACTGCATTTAACAATAATGAATACAGTTTGGGGATTTTTCTTGATATATCCAAAGCCTTTGATACTGTTAATTATGACATTCTACTCCAAAAGCTGTCACATTATGGTTTTTCTGGAACAACTCATATATGGTTTTATAATTATGTTCATAATCGACAACAGTTTGTTTCCATTGATGGCTTTGTATTTGTATCAGAGCGAGCTAATTTAACTTGCGGTGTCCCACAGGGATCTATTTTAGGACCCCTCTTATTTCTTATCTATATCAATGACTTGGCAGCAGCGTTATCTTTTGTATTTTCTGTACTTTTTGCTGATGATGCTAATTTATTTCTTTCACATACTGATTTATCTGTACTTATGGACAAAGCTATGATTTAGATCATATTTCCAAATCATATTTCCAAATGGTTTAAATTAAATAAATTTTCTCTTTATGTTAAAAAATCCAATTTTTATTATATTTACTTAAAAAATAAGAAATACTGTAACTCTAACATTTGTCTGTCTATAGGAAATAATCCAATTACTCAGGTTTCCTCGACAAACTTCCTTGGAGTTTTGATTGATGAACATTTGAGTTGGAAGAGTCATATTCACTATGTAATAAAATATCGAAATTTATTGGAATCATTTGTAAATTTCGAAGTTTGATTCATCAAAAATGTCTCCTAACTCTATATCATAGTTTAATCTATCCATATTTAATATATTGCAATATAATTTGGGGAGCTACATACCCTACCTATCTCCATAAACTTTATATACTACAAAAACGATTCTGCAGAATTGCTACATACAGTGACTGGTCTGCTCACTCAGGCCCTCTGTTCAAACAACTGAATATCTTATCAGTCTTTAACTTAAACAAATATCTAACTTGTGTATTTATTTTCAAAAATATATTTCATGGCCGGTGCAGTAGGATTTGGGTGGCAGTCGTGGGCGGGGACCCGGCGACCCAATCCCCGGGTGGTGACTCTAGCCATGGGGACATGGAATGTCACCTCGCTGGGGGGGAAAGAGCCTGAGCTGGTGCGGGAGGTTGAGCGGTACCGGCTAGAGATAGTCGGGCTCACCTCCAGGCACAGTCTGGGCTCTGGAACCCAACTCCTTGAGAGAGGCTGGACTCTCTTCTACCCCGGAGTTGCCCGAGGTGAGAGGCGGCTAGCTGGTGTGGGCTTGCTTATAGCTCCTCAGCTCAGCCGGCATGTGTTGGAGTTTACCCCAGTGAACGAGAGGGTCGCTTCCCTGCGCCTTCGGGTCAGGGATAGGTCTCGCACTGTTGTCTCGGCTTATGGGCCGAACAGCAGTGAAGAGTACCCGGCCTTCTAGGAGTCCCTGGGAGGGGTACTGGAGAGTGCTCCAACTGGGGACTCTGTTGTTCTACTGGGGGACTTTAACGCTCACGTGGGCAGCGACAGTGTTACCTGGAGGGGTGTGATTGGGAGGAACGGCCTCCCCGATCTGAACCAGAGTGGTGTTTTGTTACTGGACTTCTGTGCTAGTCACAGCTTGTCCATAACAAACACCATGTTCAAGCAAAAGGGTGTCCATATGTGCACGTGGCACCAGGACACCCTAGGCCTGAGGTCAATGATCGACTTTGTGGTCGTGTCATCTGACCTCCGGAGAGAGGGGCTGAGCTGTCAACTGATCACCACCTGGAGTCGGATCCGCTGGCAGGGGAGGAAGCTGGACAGACCTGGCAGACCCAAACATATTGTGAGGGTCTGCTGGGAACGTCTGGCGGAACCCTCTGTCAGGGAGGTCTTTAACTCCCACCTCCGGGAGAGCTTTGACCAGATCCCGAGGGAGGCTGGGGACATTGAGTCCGAGTGGACCATGTTCTCCACTTCCATTGTTGACGCGGCTGTCCGGAGCTGTGGCCGTAAGGTCTCCGGTGCCTGTCGTCCTTGAACCCGGTGGTGGACTCCGGAAGTAAGGAATGCTGTCAAGCTGAAGAAGGAGTCCTATTGAGCCTGGTTGGCCCGGGGGACTCCTGAGGCAGCTGACGGGTGCCGGCAGGCCAAGCGTGCAGCAGCATGGGCAGTCGCGGAAGCAAAAACTCGGGTCTGGGAAAAGTTCGGGGAGGCCATGGAGGAGGACTACCGGTCGGCCTCGAAGAAATTCTGGCAAACCATCCGGCGTCTCAGGAGGGGGAAGCAGTCCTCCACCAACACTGTTTACAGTGGAGGTGGGGAGCTGTTGACTTCGACTGGGGACATTGTCGGGCGGTGGAAGGAATACTTCGAGGATCTCCTCAATCCCACTGACACGCCTTCCATAGAGGAAGCAGAGGCTGGGGACTCAGAGGATGACCCATTCATCACCCAAGCCGAAGTCACTGAGGTAGTCCGGAAGCTCCTCAGTGGCAAAGCACCGGGGGTGGATGAGATCCGCCCTGAGTACCTCAAGTTTCTGGATTTTGTGGGGCTGTCTTGGTTGACACGTCTCTGCAGCATCGCGTGGCAGTCGGGGACAGTGCCTCTGGACTGGCAGACCGGGGTGGTGGTCCCCCTATTCAAAAAGGGGGACCGGAGGGTGTGTTCAAACTATCGGGGGATCACACTCCTCAGCCTCCCTGGGAAAGTCTATTCCAGGGTACTGGAGACACGCAGACTCGGATTCAGGAGGAACAATGCGGTTTTCGTCTGGGCCACGGAACACTGGACCAGCTCTATACCCTCCACAGGGTGCTCGAGGGTTCATGGGAGTTTGCCCAACCAGTCCACATGTGTTTTGTGGACTTGGAGAAAGCATTCAACCGTGTCCCTCATGGCATTCTGTGGGAGGTGCTCCGGGAGTACGGGGTCGGAGGCCCTCTGTTAAGGGCTGTACGGTCCCTGTACGACCGGAGCAGGAGCTTGGTTCGCATTGCCGGCAATAAGTCAGACCTGTTCCCGGTGCATGTTGGACTCCGGCAGGGCTGCCCTTTGTCACCGATTCTGTTCATTATTTTTATGGACAGAATTTCTAGGCACAGCCACGGGCCGGAGGGGGTCTGGTTCGGGAGCCACTGGATTTCATCTCTGCTTTTCGCGGATGATGAGGTCTTGTTGGCTCCTTCGAGCCAGGACCTCCAGCATGTCCTGGGGCGGTTTGCAGCCGAGTGTGAAGCGGCTGGGATGAGAATCAGCACCTCCAAGTCCGAGGCCATGGTTCTCGACTGGAAAAAGGTGGCTTGCTCCCTCCAGGTTGGGGGAGAGTTTTTGCCTCAAGTGGAGGAGTTTAAGTATCTTGGGGTCTTGTTCACGAGTGAGGGAAGGATGGAACGTGAGATTGACAGGCGGATCGGTGCAGCGGCCGCAGTAATGCGGTCGTTGTATCGGTCTGTCGTGGTGAAGAGTGAGCTGAGTCGCAAGTCGGAGCTCTCGATTTACCGGTCAATCTACGTTCCTACCCTCACCTATGGTCATGAACTTTGGGTCATGACCGAAAGAATAAGATCCCGGATACAAGCGGCTGAAATGAGTTTCCTCTGCAGGGTGGCGGGGCGCTCCCTTAGAGATAGGGTGAGGAGCTCTGTCACCCGGGAGGAGCTCGGAGTAGAGCCCACTGCATGAAAAGTGGGATTTTCATCAGTATGCGGCACTGTAGATTGTCGTGGAATTTCAGGTTTGCGACAATTCACAGCAATTTGCAGGCAACACTGAAAACTGACGTAAATTGTCGGAAACTGACGTGGGCCTTGCTTGGCAGTTGTCCCCCCATGACCCCCCTCCCCCTGATTCTAGGGGAGGCTTTAACATGTAAATGAAAATGCTGGGAGCTATACAAATGCAAATTCGGGTAGCAGGGGGAGTTTTTCCCCAGGTGACATTTTCCTAAAAGGTATTGACTTCATTTTAAGAAAATCTCTGATATAAATAGATGAGGCTCAGTATAGCCTAATTATAGACTCTTACATTTTAGCTTGAATTGATTTGTTTAATTAAAATATGCTACATTAATTACTGTGTATGTCATTAGCAATGGCCAATGTTAGGTAAAAAGATTATTTATTCCTTTTTTTCTCTCTCCTGAGACCAAGTTAAAGATAAAGCGCCAGTTGTTAAGTTAAAATGTGCATGACATATGAGATAAATAAGATATTGAAATATATAAATAATTTCTGTTTAAAATGTGTGACATTAAAATATAATTTCATGGGTTCTGAATGTTTAAAAGAAGTTAAAGTAATTCTTATTTCGTGTGAGAGTTCATGACCTCTAAGAGTTTTTACACTTCCGGGTTGACCGGAGCGTCACTGACGAGGAAGAAGGAGCAGAGAGTTAATGGCGTAGAGCAGCTAACAGTGGGCTGTGTGTGTCCGTCAGTGTCGTGTTTTATTACTAACGGACTGTGAACTATATTCGGACGACGTGCCTTGAGTGTGTGAGCTGGACTCTCCATCGCAGTCGAAGTGTTTGTGTTTTATTGGACACGAAGCAAGTTCGGCTAAGCTAGCTAGCAGGAGCTAAGCTAGGCTAGCAGGAGCTAAGCTAGGCTAGCAGGAGCTCGGGTAGCGGGTCGCTGCGGAGAGTGTAGCCGACGGATGTCGTTTCGCTGCCGCAGAGGGACACGGAGGTTTATCGCTACGAGCATGTTGTTTTCACAGACTAACCTTGCATCACACCGAGGCGTATTAGCTCGGAGCTCTGTCTGCAAGTCCAGATTTGCATGATGCTGATAATGACGCCATCGTGTGTAAGTAACGTTTACTGTTTTCTCCTTCATGGTTTAATTTTACAGTGACTTACGTTTTCATTATTCATACCACTTTTCATTTAATTGTTTTCCAGCTGCCTGTAAGATAGTAACGTTACGCAGGAGCCTCAGGTACAAACAACCAGATCTTCCATCGCAGGCTGAAGCTGTGAGGAGTTCAGCTTGGAGTCATTCGAGAACAAAGAGGGTAAGAGTTGTTAGATTAAATCCGTTTTTGGTCAATGTGACTATTATTCGGGTGCATTAATAGATGTCTTGCGTCCATACGCAGTGCATCGCGCAGTACTGATCGTCTTTATTGATTGTTTTTACAGAGAGCTAGCTGAGGATTAGGTGGAGCTTTGAAAGTGCGCCGCCATGGACCTGATGTCTGAGGGGGAAGACGGCACAAGACGGCGGGTGTCTGGATGGAGCCGGGAGCTCACCGAGCTCTGTGCCGCGCTGCAGTCGAGATTATAGAGGCGATTCTGAAGTGCAGAGCGACAACCGACGTCTGCAAAATGGACCGAATTCAGACAGAAGGCCGGCAGTTATCGACAGCTCTGAGGCGGCAGACAGACACTTCACGGTGCTGCAGGATTTTAGGCTTCTAGTGAGCTTCCTGTTGTTGTGTGGGCGGATTGTATTTTGTACATAGTTGTGATGTGTTTGTGTTAATAAAGCTCTTTCTTTGAATAAACAACACCTTCCTGGCATTTTCCTTTCCTCAATAAATTCATTCATGTCTTTGATGAATATTATATATTATATGAATATATTTGATAAATAGAAAGTAAGTAAATAAAATAAAATAATATATATATATATATATATATATATATATATATATATATATATATATATATATTTATATATGGGGTGGGGTTTACGTTTATAATGACTCAGGTTGACCAATAGTGACAGATCTGCCAGCCAATCACGAATGATTTTTCGCATTTAAAAGTAGTGGTTTCATCCAATACTGAGGGAGGATATTCAAGCCAGCCCACACATTCTGTGACCAGGCGTGGTTTTGCTGCGATTCATATGCAAATTAGAGCCGTTCGCACCTCCGGGAGCTCCACTGACGTCATGGATTTTCGGGCGTTTACGGGGACGAAAATCCCACTTTTCATGCAGTGGCCGCTGCTCCTCCACATCGAGAGGAGCCAGCTGAGGTGGCTCGGGCATCTGTTTCGGATGCCCCCGGGACGCCTCCCTCAGGAGGTGTTCCTGGCATGTCCCGCCGGGAGGAGACCCCGAGGAAGACCCAGGACACGCTGGAGTGACTATGTCACTCAGCTGGCCTGGGAACGCCTTGGGATGAGGAGAGGGAAGTCTGGGTGTCCCTGCTCAGGCAGCTGCCTGGATGGATGGATGGATATTTCAGCATCGTCAGTTTTCTTTGCCCTGTAAAGCATTTTTTCAGTTTAACAGTGATGTACATAAACTTTATACAAGACAGGCTAATTGGTTACATCTCCCAAAGTTCCATACTGAACAGAATTACGGAACAGATATATTCATATTTCATCCCAGTCTACTTCTGTAAATCAATTCAAACATAGGCTTAGGATATTCTTGATGAACTTGACTTGATATACTTTACTTATGCTTAAGTTTACATGTTCTCATACACATACACACATTTTATTTCTATCTTTTCTGTATATTGATTTTATGCTGTAAATTATTTTGGGGCTACTGGTTATTTTGTGGATTATTATTATTGCTATTGTTATTATTATTATTGTTGTTGGTTTGTTTTATTATTATTATTATTATTATTATTATTATTATTATTATTATTATTATTGCATGTTGTGGATTATTAATTTTTAAGTAATGTTGTATTGAAGTAAGGAGGTGAGATTCACTCTATAAGCCCCACCGGGTTTTCTGATCTCACCTGCACAATCTGCTTCTTTGGAAGTTGTTAATTTTATTTGTTTGTTGTTTAGTGCAAATAAATAAATAAAATAAATTTTAGAAAAAGGCAAGGATGAGGGTCTCAGCCACAGGTTCGGAGAGTGAGGGCCGGGGTCTGGAGATGTTTTTGAGATGATAAAAAGCTGATTTTGTGATGGATTTTATGTGTGATTGAAAAGATAGCGTGGAATCAAGGATGACACCCAGGTTGCGGACTTCCGTTAATGGGGAGATAATGCAGCTGTCCACATCCAGGAGAAGATCTCCATCCTTCTGGAGCAGTGCCTCGGAGGCCACAACCATGAGCTCTGTTTTATTGGTGTTTAGTTTGAGTAGATTTGATGTCATCCAGAGTTTAATATCATGCAGGCAGTTCACGAGTGACTGTGGGGGTAGATGGGTGGATGGTTTGGTGCAGAGACATAATTGAGTATCATCAGCTTAAGAATGGATGCTGAGACCGTGTTTGCGAATTATCTGACCAAGGGGGAGTATGTAGATGGTGAAGAGGAGGGGTCCAAGCACAGACCCTTGAGGCACGCCCTGGTTGACTGGAGTCTTCAGTGGTGACAAACTGTTTCCTGTTTGTTAAATAGGACTGGAACCAGCAGAGTGCTATACCGGTGAGGCCAAGGTATTGGCCTCACCGGTACAGGTAAGGCGGGTAAGGAGAATGGTGTGGGAGATTGTGTCAAAGGCTGCAGAGAGGTCCAGGAGGATCAGAAATTCTGATGTGGCCAGAATCTGCAGCGATGAGGAGGTCGTTCGTGATCTTGATGAGGGCAGTTTCTGTGCTATGGCGTGCCCTGAAGCCGGACTGAAGGGGTTCATAGAGCTTATGGTTGGACATGTGCTGCTGGAGTTGGGCGGCAACTGCTCTTTCCAGGACTTTGCTTAGGAAAGGAAGGTTGGAGATCGGCCGGTAGTTATGTAAATCATCTGGGTCCAGACCTGGCTTCTTGAGGATGGGGGTCACTGAAGCTGTTTTGAAGATGGACGGTACCATGCCAGATTCTAGGGTTGAGTTGATAATGTCCACCATTAGGGGGCATAAGGCAGGCAGGGAAGACTTCACCAGTGTTGTTGGCATGGGGTCCAGAGAGCAGGTGGCATTGGCAAAGGACAAAAAAGCAGGAAAATATACGGCTCCACTATGTCTCTCTTTACATTTATTTTGACCTGTTGGGACGGCTCCAGCTAAGAAAGAAATAGTTCGCCCCACACATCCAAAATTTTTAGAACACAGTGTTTTCCCTAGATTTTTTTGTAGCAGCTGTGCTCTGAGACGGTAACCTAGCAAGTAACCTAGAAAATTTGAAAAATAATTTGAAAAAAATAATTTTCAGAATCTAAGACATGAGACAAAATAGTGTAGAAGTTGACATTGCTGCTTGAAAATATATTAACCTCTTGAGCATTAGAGAACTTTTTTTACCATTATTTTCTTTATTATTATATATCCTTTATGGAAACAGAATCTGTTTCAGAAGTCAGTGGGCCACATGACATGGAAGATATTGAGAAAAAAAAAAATCATAATTGCTGCATATTGATATTCATGTAAAATAGAGGAAGCACTAAAATACAATAAAAAGAGCTGTGTCTCATTCATCCAGTTTACTAATAGAAATTGCTGCTGGTTTGGAGTCACTGGGTCACATCACATGGAAGATATTGAAAAAAAACTGCAATTATTTTGTATTAATATATTTATGCTAAGTAATTTAATGACGGTCCCTAAATCAGTTTCCAGCAATTCAGCGCGAGGCTCTGTGAGCTAACCGTCGTCCTGCTGCTAACACTGGGCGAACCTCAGTAAAGTCGCGGTTTTACCCAAGTGAATATCCGCCAAATATCCAATCTGAAACTAACTTCACCCCGGTTCAATGAGTTGCCTGTTGCAGCCTTTGAATAGGATGAGGAGGATTTCAGTCACTCAACTTAAACGGTGACTTGTAGAAATTATACAAATAGCAGTAATGACAACAATAATTGATTCCAAGATAACTTTGGGTGTAGTGCTTTCACTGTGTGCAACTTAAATTCGCCATTGGCCCGTGATATTAAACATGCAAAAATCATCTCTTTTTTTTTGCGGTGGCAGCGGCGGCACTGAAAATCCAGCAGCAGAATGCATATAGGGGAAACACTTGACACATCAGATAACCTTCAGCAACGATTGCAGGCTCTTTGGTGGAGCTCTGCTTTGAATGAATTTCCGTCGCGACAAATGAATGGACTACTTGCGGAGTGACATGAAGACATGAATCAGAGGCACAAAAAACGTTGACAGCGGTGGCCAGCAGAGGTGGGTAGTAATGCGCTGCATTTACTCCGTTACATTTACTTAAGTAACTTTTTGGATAAACTGTACTAAGAGTAGTTTTAATGTAACATACTTTTTACTTTTACTTGAGTATATTTGTGAAGAAGAAGCGCTACTTTTACTCCGTTACAGAAAGATACATTCCGCTCGCTACTTTTATTTTTATTCATCTGTTATTCAGTACACAGTGGTTCGTTTGTTTTGTCAGAGACTTCCATCAAAGGCTCTGTCACATGACACTTTTTCGCCAATCAAACGTAGCCACTAACGTTTGACTCTGTTTCACCAATCAAACGGAGCCAGGCAGTCACATGACCGCACACAAAATCTCCACGGCCCGCACAGAAGCAAAGTGATTGAAAGCAGAAAACACTGGAAACAACGGCGTGCGATTCAGAATCAGAAGAGGCAGAACACCCCTGGCCTCACATGCAGTCTATGTTTACCTTACAGACTATAAAAAAGAACAGCTATGTCATGCACTGTCAAACGTGTCTGCAGAAACATGTGGACATCTCAGCCTACAAGAACTTCACTTCGAACTTAAGAAAACGCGTTGCGATAAGCCCTGTTATAACATCATAAATAACTGTCAAATGTACATAAATGTACATTGCTTTGGAGTAATTTATTGTCACACTGCAGCCTCACAGACACACACACACATAGAGTCAGTGAACAGCAAAGCACAGTCACCATGGTGGAGAGAATGTAAAGTGAATTTCAGTGAATAAATTAATTTATAATGAACAAAAGTTTTTTTCTGTTAGGCCCTGAGCATGTTTTTTCAAAATCTAAGTCATAGAGTATCCCACCGTCATGGTGTGTTGTAGTGATGAGTCTGTCTTGATGGATAAATTCCCTGTAGCCTCTTTGATATTTTTTTCTGTCAACAGAGGGTTCACCCCAACAAAGTGATGAGGTACACAGACTTAATAGAGTCCCACAGAAAGCGGAAATGCACATTGCTGTTTTATGTTTTTGTCTATTTGATTACTTTCATGCTCTGATTTATTGAAACAATAAATCAGAAGTTACTCAGTACTTGAGTAGTTTTTTGAGCAAGATACTGAACCCCAAAATTGCTCCTGATGTGCAGTTGGCACCTTGTGTGGCAGCCACTGCCATCAGTAAAGGCCCCCACACACCGCCCAGACGTCCAACTGCCTTATCCGACCACTCTCGGACCACTCTGTTGCCTCTCGTCTGACCCGTTCAGCAGAAAAGTTGCACTGAAACACACCACTTCGACGTGCTGCCTACTCCACAGCAGCATGTACGTTCTCTGCGCTTGCGGGAGATACAATAAGCGGGTGGCGCTTGTGTTGTGAGTTGTAAACAAGATGCTTATGCACGCAACTCTCTTTACTTTCGACCAAAACGAAACTTAACTATTTCAGATAAAAACAGCTGCATACTAAACATGCAGCGAGGCGTTATCAAACGAACACAAATTAATTCGTCCTGAACGGACATAATAACAGCCAGTCTCGTGCCAGTACTGCAAAGCATGAAAACGAGGAATGGTGGAACGGAGTCCATAGAAAAACAAAGCGCACACAGTATTCCGCCCTCCCACACACCGCGCTGATTCGCTAGCACATCGCCAATCAGAACGGCCATTCAGCTGGCACACAACCAATCAGAGAACCCAATGGCTCAGACGTCAGACAGCCCTCCTCCTCAGACTTCGCATGCTGAGTGGGAGCAGACAGCGTCCGAACGGCTCCGAAAGCTTCCGATGCAGCAGAACACACTGAACAGAAATGTTCCCGACCTCGTCCGAGTCTCTCCAAACGCTTCAGACGTCTAATGGTTGGGCCGGTGTGTTGCTGCCTTAAGGGTTCTGCAATGAGCTGGCGACTCATCCAGGGTGTACCCTGGCCTACGCCCATCGAGTAAACTGGATTTGACCCCAGTAAGCCCCGCAACCCCTTATGGGGAAAAATGCGGAAAGAAAACAGAACGGAACTCTTACTCAAGTAATTATTTGGATGACTACTTTTTACTTTTACTTGAGTCATATTATTCTAAAGTAACAATACTCTTACTTGAGTACAATTTGTGGCTACTCTACCCACCTCTGGTTGCCGGTCATTTTGTTTACCAATACCCGACCCAAGCCTTGCGCAACTTGATACATTTTCAAATGTTGAATGACGGTGGACAGCGACGGACAAAGTTGAAACGCAATCAGTAGATATGCTGTAGCTGTAAACTGTCTGTTTTACTGTTTGGCATTCATGTTGAAAGTTACATAGCAAATGCAGCAAATTTCAGCAGCCTGCCAATGGCGTGTGTCCTATTTATTTTACTCGCCAAAACATATTTTTACACGCATTTGGCGAGTGGTGGGTGCCAATTTTAAACCCTGGCTGGGGGGCATCGAGAGGGCTAAGGAGCCGGTTAATGGTGGAGAATAACATTCTGGGGTTATTTTGCTGGTCTCTAATGAGGGTGGTGTAATAGTTTGTTTTGGCCTTGAAGAGAGCTTCTTTATAAGACCTAACTTGGTCTTTGTAGGCTTCATGGTGGACGGTGAGGCCAGATCTTTTATGGAGCCTCTCCAGGCGGCGACCAGTAATCTTTAGGGTGCGGAGTTCAATGGTGAACCAGGGGGCAGAATGGGTAAATGAAACAGTCTGGGTTTTAAGAGGGGCAAGGGAGTCAAGACCCCAGGAGACAGCAGCATTATAGTGGGCCACTAGCCCATCCAGTGAGGTGTCAAGGGGATCAAAGGGCCAGGTGGGTTTCCAGGATATTGGTAAGGGACAGAGTGTTCACGGTCTTGATATTCCTGAATGTGATGTTTCGACTTATGCGCTGCTTGGGCACAGGGACAGGAACAGTAAAAAGGACGGCATAGTGGTCAGAAACAGCAAGGTCCAGGCACTGTAGATGGGAGGGAGCTGTGTCAATGGAGCACACCAGGTCCAGTGTGTGGCCTTTGACATGGGTGGGACCCAGGCATGGACTGGCCATCTGGCGTACCGGCAATGCCCGGTGAGCCGACGCACATTTTTGGGCCAGGCTGTCATAATTTAATCAAAAAAGTTTATTATAAATCATTTTTATCGACCGCAACGGCCCATTGGTTGATTTTCTAGAAGGACATTGGGCTAATCCAATGAAATCTCTCAGCCCTCAACCCCTTTTTTTTCGAAGTGCAAAGTTTAAAGAGGGCGGCCCATTGGTCCATCTTCAATATAGACAGTGGACTGAACTAATCAGGATATAGTACGACAGTGGCCCCACCCCTCCCCTCTCTGCGCTGTCACCTGTAACTTCTGCTAGTTTCAAAGTGTTAAGCGCGAGGAGTGACAACATGGAGCAATTAAAGAGAAAGAAAAGTTGCATGCTAAGAAAAGAATCTCACTGTAGATGCTGCAAAATATGCTAAAATCACAGACGTTCGCTGGCGGGGCTGCTGTAGCCTCCACGTCCTCTGAGACAGCAGTGAACCAACAACAGCAGGTTGAAGGTGAAGACAGCAGCAACGGGCAGGAGAGGAGCAGCCAGAGATGCAGGCTGACTGACAGGGACAGTGTACAGCTGGTAAGCAGGTAGTAATGTTAGGATAATACAGGGACTGTGAGGTGATGGAGGCAACGGTAGCTCTATTACATGAAGAGTTATCAACGGGTCGGGCCGGCCAGACAAACCCGACCGGACAAGCGGGCTCAGGTCCGGTACTTGTTTTGATGTTTGTTTCTTAATGTTTTTACTGGTCTAAAATGCTATTTTTAATTTTTTTAATGCAATTTTTAATGTCTTTTAAATGAATTTTTTATGTCTTTTAATGTAATTTGTGTGTGTCTGTAAAGCACTTTGAGTTGCCTTGTGTCTGAATTGTGCTATACAAATAAACTTGCCTTGCCTTGCCTTAACGTGGGGGGGCGGCAGACAATTCATGCCGGTGTGTCGCACTGCGTCGGGTTCAGGCTTAAAAACCCGTGGGCCGGGTCGGGTTGTAATTCAGGCCCATTGAGAACTCTAGTTACATGAGAATGATGAGCAATGGCGATTGATAAGTATCAGTATGAATTGGTGTTGCATACTTCCCAAAATCTGGCAGCCACGGCACCTTATTCTGATAAAATAGCAAACGGTCAAGGCCGAGAAGTGTTGGATGAGCAGCAAGTGTCCATTTTAGGCTACATCATAGCATTTTAGATATTTAGGTTAAAGGTGTGTTGAAAGGCTGCACATTAGTTTGAATTTGTAGCAACCCTCTATGCTGTGGTTAAACATGTTTTAAAAAACTGATTTTAAAACTGCTGAATGATAAGTAAAAGCTTTGCAATTTAAGCATTACTAAGTGTCCAAAAAGTATAAAAGTATTATTAGCAAAAGGTATGCCCACATTGAATAAGAGTAAGACAGTGTTAAATGCTTTTAAAACTTAGTTGCTTTGTATGAGTTCATAAAGCAGCCCTGTCTTTAGCCTGATATAACAATGTTATAGCTTTTTAAAGGAGGGAGGACCTTTTAACCTGAAGAATTAGAATTGAGCTGCTATATCAGGGAAATTCAGAAAATACATATTAGAGATGATTTCAATAAAAAGGATAAAAGAATCAATTGAACTACACAGAGCAGACAAAAGTGGTTGAGTTAACAAAAGACACTTAACCTCTGAGATTTAGGATGTTGATGATACATTATGCTTGAAATAGAGAAGGACGAGGTAGAATTATGCGCTGAGTAAATGTACTTATTTGCTTTCCACAATGGTTATTTGATAGACTTCTAAAGTAATGATAAACTGTAAATTTCTAATAAGCCTAAAGGCAATAAGTTATGGGGTTTTTTTTCGCTTGTGCTCCGCTAATTATGAGGGGCCGGTCTAAGCCAAAAATGCCAGGGCCGATTTTTTGTCCCAGTCCACCCTGGTGGGACCTTTAACATGCTGTGTGATGTTGAAGCAATCCAGGAGTGACAGGAATTCAGAGGCAAAGGGGCAGCTGGTTGAGTCCACATGGATGTTGAAATCACCAAGCAGGAGTGTAGATGTAGACATTGAGCATATGGAGGTGAGTAGCTCAGACAGGAAGGTGGACGAGGCTTTTGGAGGGCGGTATATGAGGACAACCTGTAGCTGTGTATGCCTAGCCAGGGACAAGGCCGCACACTCAAATGAGGTGACATTGAGCACTGGAAGTTGTTTAACCAGGATGTTGGCTCGATGTATGACTGCCAGCCCACCACCACGGTGCTTAGAGCGGGGCTTCTGGATCTTAACATAGCCTGGGAGGGTGGCTTGATTCAGAGTTAAGAAGTCCTGCTGATGCTGCCATGTCACAGTTAGGCAAAGAAAGTTAATTTTCCTGTCTATGATGATGTCATGGATGAGTAGTGCTTTGTTGTTTAGTGAACGTGGATTCAGCAGCATTAAAGCTGCAGTGTTGTTCACGGATGCTGATGCACGGGATGAGGAGGAAACAGCACCATTCACACAAGCCAAGGGTCTCAGATAGCTCAGTGTGCGCACCTGTGGTTGGATTTGATGACGTTGAGCTGGTGCGATGGAGCGCCTGTCAGTCAGCATGGAGGGAATAGTAACACCATTGTCAGCGCTGCAGGGAATATCATTGTCCATAATAAACTTGCGTCTGGAGGCCCTGTGCATATTGCGGGGACGACGAAGGAGACCAAGAGATTTAATCCTAGCAATGGAGTTTGGGGTGAAGTTACAGCAAAGGTCCAGGAGCCCCTGCACTGAGTATTTGAAGACCCCATCAGCAGCGGCGGGGCAGCGAACAACCAACATCGCTGTAAGTCGGGGGAGACCACAGTTGCAGAGGAGAGTGATACAGGAGCCAGGCGGTGAATAATCCCGAGGCCGTAGTGGAGAGAGGACCAACAGAGCAACGCTGGACAGCCCACAGAGAATTGAGTACTTCTGTTTGGAAGTTAGCATTGCTAGGCTAACAGTTCATCAGTGGGGCTAACAGCGGGGCTAACAGCTGATCAGCAGGGCTAACAGCTGATTGGCGGAGAAAGGTGAGTCCACGGAGCCAACCGTTCAGGTGTGCAGCCTTTAAATTTTGTAGCGCAGCCCTGGAGCTTGTATAGACAAATTGGCTTTCATATTTCAGCAGAAAAAGTAGTTTTGTTATGGATTGAGAAGCGGCGATATTCACGCCAGCGTCCTCTCGCATCTGGTTGCCATGGTGATAGTGAGGTCGAAGGCTAGAGGTTGAGGGGTGGGGCGATGGCATCATCGATACACAAAGTATGCAGATTCGTTGTCCAAGCGAGAACGCAAGGGCGGCGTTTCAGATTTTTCCACCCTGAGACCAGGTTTCAAAAAAGTGCGTTTACAAGGAACTGCGTTTACAGGATCCATTTGGATGATCGGCCAAAACGATGCAAAACATGTGCGTTTACACAACAAAGCGTTTCCATGTGGATGGCCCCTAAGTAAGTGTGCAGCAGAAGGCCATTTTCACATTCCTCTTTCTGTGTGTGTAAAATGGGTTTAACACATGTCTTTATGAGCCAGAGTTGTGACCTCACAACTAGTTTGCAACTTTGCAGGCTGAACTTCACATCGACTGAGTATGGAGGATTAGGAAACATCCTCAATCCTGCAGTTTAACCTCTGAAATATTTGCAAGAGGACGTAATTTCTAAGAATATTCAACTCATAATTTTCACATTTTACTGGAAAAAACAAATCAGACACAAATAGTTTTTATATCTCATTGTATTCCCAAAGAAAGGCTCTCGAACAGTACAATAGATGGCTAACCAAGTGTATCTAAACATGCGTTATGTAGGAATTGACTGACTGTCAAATTCATATTCAAAACAAATAGAGGGCAGCATAGAAATGAATAGAAACTGCTAACTGTAGCTGCTATTAGCAAGTTAGCTCAGGTAGCTGTGCAGCTAGTCTGGACCAGGGGACCTTGCTGGAAAAACCAGCATAGACAGGCACCAAAACCAGCACCAAAACACAATGTATGCTAGTCACCAGCAAGACCAGCATACGTTGTGTTTAGGTGCTGGTCTATGCTGTTTTTTCCAGCAGGGAAGTGTTGGTGTTCACATTGCAAGTGCAGGAGCTTTGGACCAGTAGAGTCCACGGGTAACTGGTTAGCATGCTAACTTCAGTCAGTATCTCAGCAACACAATTCTTGGACATTATTTCTTTGTTAATGCTGCTGACAAATGACTGGACGACGTCTCAGCTAATTAAAGAAAGTGCATGTGTATGTTCTCTCTGTCCGCAGAGGATAGCAGCCCTGACAGGACAGCCAATCACATGGGAGAGGATCACAGTTTCGAGGAGGAGGACTAGTCACCTGCGGCAGAGACACTGCGGGCCGGACCCGCCCACCACTTACACAGACTCAATCACCAGCCCTGCACAGGACACGAGTCAGGCAGACTCCTCTGTAGCAGCCAATCACCAGGCTCAGACCAAGGATCCCACCCTTACCCTGCCTCTAGGGCTGCACAGCCATCTGAAGAGTCACGACCCTGATGACCTCTCCACCTGCAGTGACCTGGAGTCAGGTGTGGCTGACCTCAGCAGCCGCTCATCCAGTGGCGGGGAAGACAGAAAGGACCCAGACTCAGATGAGGCTGTCTTTACTACCGCCTGAGTGGAAAAAGGGAATGCTACTGTTTGGCTGGAAGGTGAGAAAAAAGATGGCTGCTGACTGATTTTATGTTTTGTTTCCTAGTGATAATAAGGGAGATACTTGAATGGCTGGTTAACAGCTCAGCTTTTAGATGAAGGCACTGAAAGACACCATTTTAATGTTTTCATGTGACTGTATTTTTATTTATTATTTTGTTGCAGCAGGCCAGAGAGGCTCCTTTTTTTACAGGGATGTTTTTAGGTAGGCTCAATTACTGTCATTTTTACACACTGTTACTGCTGTGAGGTGGACCAATGTTAATGAAACCAGCCTGATGATGTGTGTCACAGGCTTGATGAGGGGAGACATTGAAACAGTTGTAGATTTTCAGACAGAGCAAACACACTTTTTTTAAATTATTTTTTTTGGCCCTCCTGAAGAGGGTGACAGGAAACAGGGTGAGAGAGAGGGGGATTGACACGCAGCAAAGGGACTTAGGCCGGGAGTCGAACCTGGGTTCACTGCAGAGCCTCAGCACATGGGATGCACCCACTACCAACTGAGCTAAATGGCGCCCCTACTCAGTCCATGTTTATCATGTCAGATACTTTACTACATGGTGGAAGATTTACTGAATCATTTTTACATCCAGTCTTCCTTCTTCAGTATAAATTAATATGCATAATGCTAGTAGTAATAGTAATAGTATCTTGTCCGAGGTACGTCTTTGTAGAGCCAGCAGATACCTTTACTTAAAGTCACCACCACCCCATCAATATTATTATTATAATCATTATTATTATTTATTCCAACTTGTCCTCGGGCCTGTTTCAGAAAGTGGGTTTTGTGAAAACTCTGAGTTTGTTTACCCTGAGATGAGAGAAACTCTGAGTTTTCAGTTCCAGAAAGAGAGGTAACTTAAACTCTGGGTCTGTTACTGCGGTAACTTACTCTGGGAACCTAACCTGCTCGCTGGCAGGCTTACCTGAAGAAACCCTGAGTTTGACGGAGCTGTCTGACAGCGGCTGTCCTTTCCTTCTCAGTCCGATCATGTTGAAGCAGAAATATTTCACATGGTTTTACACCAGGAGGAGAATTTAGATTCATTTAGATGAGCTCTCACTCCCTGACGAGGACTGAACCGAACAGTAGACCGCTTCTCATCAGTCCGCCATTTATATTCTCCAGCTGCACAGTGAATATCAGGCTACACGTCATCGTTGACGTGCTCTCAGATCTGAACAATCCTCTTCGGGGTTTTTTTTTAGTTTTTTTTAATCACTTTGCAGGTTAATCAATCACCTTCCAGCAGCCAGAAAAAGAGAAATAACTCACATTTCATTTGGCTTTCTTTATTTCCCACAGATAAAAGTGACCATCAGTATAGCCTATTGTATTTTTTCTAACAACGTAATTTCAATGTCGGTGTTTCTAGTTTGCTGCCGCATTGAGTATAAGATGAAATGACTTCTAGTTCAATCTGTAGACAGTAAGTGTGTGTCTGCCTCTAATGTTGGGTCCTGGGGGTGAATGATGCCCTCAGCCTCTGGTCACCCAGCGACCTGACTCAGGACCAGATCCTCTGCCTCTGTCGGACATGGTGGAGGTGGAGGTGAGCACCACTTCATGTTCAACTACTCAGCAGGATGTTAGGACACAGATGTGTGTTAAACAGCATCTGTTGGTGGTAAAAGCTACTACAAGTTAAAATATCCACTGAATAAACTTTTACTTCGTTTAATATGTGAAATAAAACCAAAGTGAGGAGCCATCACGAGACTGTTTCTATATGTCATTTTCAGCTGATTTAAATAAAACGAAACAAAACATTTAACAACATTCAACCACTTCCTCAAAGGCTAATATAAAAGAAAGTGATGTTAAATTCAAAATAAAAAGATGACCGCATCTAAAACTCTGTCATTGATTTTTATTGCGGCCGCAGCCGTGTTACTTTTTCTTCCCCCAGAAAATGCCTGCTTCCTGTTTTCTTCCCTGTTGCCATGGTGAATCACAGTATCGGAGCTCAATTGATGATGGCTTTTTACTAGTTGTCAGGCACGAGCTCAACTCAGAGCTAACATACTCAGAGTCGACTTACCTAACTCAGATCAGCTGTTCTGGAACTGAAAACTCAGAGTTTCACTTCACAGGGTAAGTCAACTCAGAGTTCAGGTTTTGACTCAGTTTGTTAAACTTGCTTCCTGAAACAGGCCCCTGGTCTCCTCAAAAAACATATTTCTCCTTTAAACACCAATCAGCCACTAGGTGTCAGTATTCAAGTTTTAACAGTTTGCAGAGCCCGGAGAGTTCAGTGATGTTAATGTGGATTCTCCAAAGGCTCTTTTAAAAAATACAAGATGCACTCTCAGCTATAAAAGTATGAGAGGAAGATAAAAGACTGTCAGGCTGACCTAGTTAAAACATTTGGTTATTAGATCAGATTATGAGGAGCAGGAATCAAAATGTGAACAAAAATATTTACGTTGACAACAAATACTGCAATACAGCATTTTCTTTTGTCTGTGTACAATATATCAGTTTAAAGCCATTTGTTTTTTGTTCTGTTTTACTCTACTGTATACCCTTCAGTAAGGACCTGATATCCACACAGATGTAAAAATCAGTCAGATGAGAAAGTGTTTATCATGAAATCCAGTGAAGTCAATGTTGAATATCAGTATATACACTATGTTTGACCAGCGTGCGCATTAACAACTTGAGAGTTTATAGTTTGTGTCCTTCCAGGTGATCTGTAACTTTTGACATTCTCACTTCGATGAATTACCAACAGCAAGAACAAATGTCTCAGTTTGTTTCATGGTCTCTACATTGTCCAGAGGGGTCTCTCTGTGTGGAGGTACATTTTGATGTTGGTGTATTTAAATCATACAGAGAGCACCTCCTGTAGCTCCTTGTACTAAAATGTCTGGACAGAAACACACACACTGATTGAGCTGTGCATCTTAAAGCCACTAACTGTTGGTGTGTTCACTGCTGAGCGGTTAGAGCCATCCGTGGGACTGAACAAAGAATGTGACCAAATATTGGGGCGCATAGTGTCATGTAGCCCAATATTTAACCACTGTTTTTAACAACAATGTCTGGGAAATCACATATACTCCGGACATTCATTTGAGCAAGTCAAGAAAACAGAAAAAAGATTTTGCCCTTTTCAAGTTCTCGTATTTGCAGATGTCTAGCAGTGTGGCAGATGGAAGAAGGTAACAGAAGAGCATGATAAATGTCACCATGCTGCTTGCTGTGTGTCACAACACTGACTGAATCTAAGTTGAAAGTCCCGGCTTCTCTACTCCCTCTCAACTTGTACATTTCACTATAGCCTGTTGTGTGTGTGTACGTGAGTGTGTCCTACATCCATTGATGTGAATGATGTATCAATAAATGCACTGTTAAAGGGAAGGATCTGCAGCATACTGAGTCTGACTTATTCTTCAACACACCATATGAAAGGCAGAATTGTTTGAACATTATAACATCATGAAACCTTTTCCTGCTCATGTCATGAATCCTTTTGGAAAATGAATCCAAAAACATATTTAATTCATATGACTATACAAAATTCTATAGCTGTGCTCCAAATGTGTTTCACATGATGCATTTTCTCTTTTAAATCAAAATTAATTTTCATGATTCCTTGTATGTATATACTGAACTTAACCAATCACGTCTTTTTCACGGGATTGGGTTGGGAATCTCATCATTTACAACATGAATTCACCTGAATAGTTGTTACTGAATATTTACGCTAATCAAATTAATAACAATATTTCTCTACCCAAATAAAGAATATTTCATTGTCAAATATTCATATCCACACTACTCTTTACCACATAATGTTGATTCTGTGTAGTATCAATGTAGTTCTCTCACATCTAGAAATTATCTGGTAACTGCGTGCCAGATATCTTATTAAATACCTTTAACATTCAATTACATGATTATTTTCATTGATTTTAAACCTTTTTTATGTGAAAGTTAACAATCATTGCAGACATAGAGAATGTTGATGTAATGTTACAGTATTCCATCATTGAATTTTTGAATTTGAATTTTTTTTACAAGTCATTTTTCACACTTTTCACTGGCTGTAGCATCACATTCAATGTTTTATTTCATCCAAAGATATTTGTTCTGTGTTGACTTCAAGCTTTTCTATCTGTGTGATACCTATTGAGCCTTTTTTTTTTGGATTCAGGATATTTGTAAGTCACAGTATAATGGTTTGGTCCATTGTGTACTGATGTCTACTGATGTCATCCTGTTCTGTACGCCATGATATAATATTAATCTTAAGTCTGTAGCTCAACACACACATATATTATTTCACAATTTTAAAGCGTCTGAATTTTAAATGCATGTTACATATTCAGCCATTGCCAACAGAATACTTCCATGTAAGACTACAACATGGATGCTTCTTCTTAAAGGGAACTCTCGACGTCCGTCCATCAGGGAGCACTGACAACTCCAACACGTCCTGCTTGGGACATACTGTATCTTGGCTATGATTATTGAATAAACACGTTCAAGGCATCCTTTGCAGGGATTATTTTTCGTTATACAGTTAAGTTTTAAAAAAGCCAAAATCTTACTGTACTTTTAGACTTTCAAATATGAATATGGGTCTTTAAAAGATCAGCGTCAGTGGGATTCATAACAAAGCATGTATTCATTTCATATATGATCTTTTTCAGTGTGAATTTTTTATACATCATAACATACAAAAGAGACAGCAGAACCTTCATACAAGTTAATATTTCATTCAAGTCAGTGTGTTGGGAACATCACACAATTGTGTACACAGCACTTCTCAGACACATTCTCACGTTTACAATAAGGAACCATATTGGCCAAGTTCAATTCCTTGTGACCTCTTTAGAGAAGAAATTCTGTCTGCTGCTGTGACTCTGCAGGAATGGTTACACATCACTGAGAATCATTTTGTATGTTTTGCTGTTTTCCACTGACAGCCACAAGACTGTTTATGAAACTTTTTCATATATGTTGTTCCATAACAACTAGGAGAATGCAAGTGATGTGTGTTCTGGTTCCAGTTTGTTCAGAGCAATGAGTGTAAACAAACAAAGTCTAGAAACCTGCAAAGACTTAAAGATCAATGTAAAAAACTGGACGCCATGGCCTGGCCACATTTGACCGAAAAAATGTTTTTTTGACAAAAAGAGTTAACTTTAAACCATCACCTTACTGTCACATTTAAAGCCCCCTAAAGATCAAAACCAAATCACAAATAACCAGAAATCTCTCTTTTCTTCAACATTACCAAAGACACCGTGACCATTTATTAAATCTCAAGGTCAGAATGGAACAGATGAAGCATATTAGACGTCTTCTCCTCTTTGTAAAAGTGACGGGATCATAACAGTGACATCTGTGAGTTGAGTCCTCTCATGAGAAGAAAAGCTGCTCACAAAGTCGTTGTGTTTCCTCTGGACAGGAGACTTCATGGCCGACGGTCCGAGGGTCGGAGTAGATCTCATAGTCGTTTCCTCCCTGGAAAAAAACAGACACACACAAAGATTAGCTTACCTAAACTTGGATGATCTAAATCAGCACTATCCGAAAGCATCTGCTTGAGCAATATAATCTCCGAAGAATAATCTTAATAAGTGTCCCTTCAAACAAAAGGTCTGGCCTGGTCAGATAAAACCTTATTTTTTTCAAATCTTTCATTGTGACTGTGCATAACAAGGATGCCCTTCTTGCCTTGTGTCATTTTCTCAATCACTGCTGTCTTCAGTCTCCACCACAACAAGGAAAGAATACGTTTTTGTGCCGTTGATGAATAGTCATGAAAGGAGTACTGGAGAACTGAGAATGACGCCATTCTGAATTCTGAAGCCACATCTTGGATATTCTGTGTGTACTTGCAGCAGTCTACTACTGTGACTGCACTGGATGAAAAGGGAGATGTTTTTGAATGGGGATGGTCGTCAGCTAGAGTGATCCCTCATCAGGTCTCAACCCACCACCTGGTGTGATCACTTTCACAGCAGCACAGCGTGCAAACAATCATGTGCTCTGGAACTCTGAATCAGTCTTGTATTAACCTGGGTGTTAACTCACAGTTTAACATAGTCAAACTATCAGTTTACATACAGATTTCAATGATTTCAACAGATCAACACCCTGTTTATTTTAACAGGATACACTTACACTCCAAAAATCCCACATTGTTTTTGAACAGTTTCAAACCATCAGGAATGAGCTGAGACAGAGTCTCTGGGCTTCCTGCCGAGTCTACCTGCACACAGGTATTTCTGGAGACAACGTTTTCAAAGAAAGATGGCTCTCCATTCAGACAAAGGTTTATGAAGGTTTCATCATCTCTGTGCATACATGTGCTGGTGTCAACAGGAGGCAGGATGTATACTCTGGTGGGTAGCCTGGCTATAGAAAATACTATAACGATTAGAGCCCTTGTGTCTTTCTAAATATGCACAACATAACATCTATTCTGTCAACGCATACACAACACACACTAACCCATCCAGACATACACAAAATTTTCCCAAAGATCACTTTGTAACAGGTTTTTCAAAACATTGACAGGCCAAAACGTACAGTTAACGCTATATTTTTTTTTAAACACCCGTGTATATACTCTAGTAAAAATAAAATTAAGAAGTGTGCCTTTAAACCACAATGAAGACACGGAGAGTCTATGATAAACTCACTGGAAAAAGGTAATTACCTTTATAACCACTTTAAACTCCACACTAAGCTTTACAAATAGCGTTTGTGTCTACGTGAAATGTGTTTTCAGGTTTATTTCACCACCAAACAAAAACAACAAGAAAACAGCTGAATATCCGAACTACAGTGTGAGGCAGGTGTGTTTACAACATGTGATACACTGTGGCTGAATTCACAACACTACTTCTTCTCCATCTTGGTCTTGTTCATAGTGGCTCACAACCAAAGCAAACATTTCAGAAGTTCAGACTGGACAAACCTGTTAGAGCTCAGCGAGGCAGGTGGCAACAACTGAGAGAAAGGGCTGGGCTTTGAAATGTAGCCGGGTTGGTGTGGAGCAACATAATGATTAAAGGCCGTAGATAATGTAGTCGCCTTTTTAGTCGTATTCTGTCTTTGGAAGAATCTACATGTACTCAGGCACCATTGTGCCGTCCTGCAGTAGTTAGCATACTCACAGTTTTGGTCTTGTCTCCAAAGAAGTGAATGGTTGAGTAGTTGTCCTTCTCAACAATGCCCAGACAGAATCTCTTATCCCAACCATCAGGAAACACGTCAAAGCTGATCTGACCTCCTGCAGAGAAACAAAGGCCCAGAGGCAAGGGGAGATGACGTGGAGGATTTACATCACACAGACACAGAAACACACTCAAGTGACCTGATGAGTTGTAATAGCACACATGTCTGAAACAGCTCCTGATGCTGTGACACAGCAGACTGAAATAGATTTAGGTTACTTTTAAAAACAAATTCACTGTAAATACAATCTGTAAAACTGCCACGACTGCAGTTTACTCACCGATTGAAAAAGACAGTCCTTTTCCTTTGAACTCCTCCTTCAATATGGACACAAACTTCTCTCTGATTTTCTCTTTCTGTATGAAGCAAACAAAAGAATAAAAATCCAGCTCTGTAGATTGCAATCATTCTCAGCATTGCCTCAAGCTGGCAATGATAGAAGCAATGCTAAATAGAAAAAAGTACAATTTTACGTGCGCGTTCAATCACAATCTTTCTATCCTGTAAATGTCTCTGCAGAAATCGCCATCAAAAAAGCCACTTATAGCCACAAATGATGCTCAGAACAGCACCAAACTTCAGCAACAGTACAAATAGGGTCTCAGCACATAGTTCGCATCAAACAACTGCTAGCTTTGCCGGATTTCTACTGAAAAGAGAACACAGCTCACCACTCTCCTGCAGCAGCTTGCTCGTTGTGGGGAAGCCCAACAAGTCTTTCCTGAGGTTGCTAAAACTACATAAGCTAACGGTTGGAAAACCTGATCTCTCGAGGGGGGGTCTTACTCGGTGTCACGGTGTGCTAGACCATGGATTAAATTTACACCGGAATATCCCTTTAATGGCCGACATTTTACATATTATCACATTTAAAGATATTTTGTCAAGAATGTCAATAAAAATGGTGACAGCTAACTTAATACCCACTGACATAAAGGGACATCAAATATTTGGAGTTTCTGGTTTTGCGCCTCTGGCCACCAGACAAATGGAACTTCTATATCCTCTCTCCTTTTATCTCAGTTTTGGTCTCCATCAAATTCTGAAAAAATGTCTGGAACTTGAGCTGCTAAATGTGCCACTCTGTTCACCAGGTAGCCTCTGACTGATTGGGTTGGCAGTGGGTTTAATCAGAGCGTTTGTAGCTGAAAGCAGTGGAAATGAACAAATACAGAAAAGCAGCTGGGAACTGCTGAGTTAGGGGACAATTCTCTGTGGTGTCATCACTAAAGGTGACCACTTTCACATTACACACAATATTAATTAGTGCAGCTTCTTAATGCGAATGTGTGAGTGCTACCTGATCGAGCTCATAGAACTCTTTCCTCTCTTCCTGTGTACAGCTGCGTCCAATAGGGGAAACGTTCAACATGCCATTACGGAATTCAATGAATGTCCCCCTGTAAAACATTACACATGACAGTTAAGTCTCGTTCAACTTTCAAATGTAGCACAACTGTTACAGCTTCAGCACTCCTAAATGCCCATTACATCAGATCCACAATACTATAATTCCAATAATCAAATAAATGTTGACATTGAGATTAGGGATCGACTGATATGGATTTTTTTTTCATCAGCCTTAGCCGATGACCGATACGGACTGCTGATTTTCTTGAGTCGATATTTGGAGCCGATACTACTTTTGCTCCCTCAATTTACATCATAAAAATTCCACAATGATGATAACAAATGTTACAAGTCTCAATTAAAAAAAAAAGGAACATTTATTGAAATTAAAAAAAGTGAGGTAGAACAAGAACAAGTAAACAATATTTAACAAATATTAAAAATAGGTGAGGTAGAACAAGTAAAAAAAGAGTTGAGTGCTGCAAATGTTACAGCGAGCCTTTCCAGAAGTTGGCTTTGTGAAATGCTGCCACACTGGATTGGTTTTCTGCTCTGCCATTTCTTTAAAAAGAATAAACAAAAACACAGATCAGTGTCAATCTTGTGCAATCATCTTACATTCATATCACTCACATTATGTGTGCATCATATGGATGGGTGCATATGGTTAACTGTGCAAGGGTGAAAGGCTTCCACATGTACAACACAGACTTGATGATGCATTGCTTGCTGATATAATCAGGTCATCACAAAATGTCTTTTGTCAACACATTTAAATAATTTAAGAAAACAATAAATAAATAAGTAGCCATTGAAATAAAGTGCTTGATTTGTAATTTAAGACTGCCATGGTTTCAATTTTTCTACATGAAATAAAAGGAGCATGTCTTAGGCTACTATGCCACCTAATATGCAAAGACAACACACTAGTAGGTCTAAACGAAAATGTAAAAGAAGCTGCAGGAATGGCAACCCCAGAACATAAATTAGCAGAGGAAAATACGTGATGTCAGATGCGCATTAAGCAACAAACTGTTCAAGTTTCTCTTCTAAATTTCATCAACGTTAACAGGAATAAATATTCAACCAAGTATAAAACTGTTTCTCAAAGTTTTAAAAGCTCTCCTTCAGTCGGCGCAGCACTCTCATACATCGCTGTGATGCGTGTGTCCCACTGACTGAAACGCACACACACGCACGCACGCACGCACGCACGCACGCACGCACGCACGCACGCACGCACGCACGCACGCACGCACGCACACACACACACACACACACACACACACACACACACACACACACACACACACACACACACACACACACACACACACACACACACACAAACTTCTGTTCTGTAGCTGACGCTGACTGAAAAACTTAACCACCATTGAACTGGATTGCTAATGCTAACGTGTGCACACGGCTCTAAACACTAGTAAGGGCATCACGGTGCACTTGTCTGGTACATGATAAACGTTAACACAGATTAATATTCAACAACGTATAAAACATATCTCTCATCATTAAAGCTCTTCTTGAGGGGGGGTTGCGCTATGATATCACTGCGATGGCAAGGGAACTCTGCCTCGCTCCAAGTAGGGAAAGAGAAACACACACACCCCGCTCCAAGTAAAGTTAGGGAGAGGGAGAGAGAAACACACACACCCTGCTCCATGTAACGTTAGGGAGAGGGAGAGAGAAACACACACACCCCGCTCCAAGTAACGTTAGGGAGAGGGAGAGAGAAACACACACATGCCTTCAAACCTCCAGCCAGGTGGTCGCTATATAAAACTGCTACAACACCATGGAACAACGTCGGCATTACTTAATCCAATGACCAGTGTTCGTAACAGCTACCGTATGAAACATATAGCCAGAATGGCAAGCAGTTTTATAGACGAGGCATTTTGTATTCCTGTTTACCATTTAGACCCACAAACTTGCTTAGCTATAGTTTCAGCAAAAAAAATATAGAGCATGCACTTGGCATTCATGTTTCCACTTTCAATGTGTATGGCAATATTTAAGCTTTGAAAGTTTAAAACCTACCGTTGTGTTGATGAGCAGGCTACCAGCACTCTCCTAGTGGGGGAGGGGCTATGCATGGTCTGCACGTGCACTGCAGCGTCTCCATCAACAGAGAGCTGCCTGTGGACGCCTGTCTGTAAATAATGCCGGATTGGCGAACGCAGCAGCCGGCATCGGCCGATGCCGATACACGTAAAAAATGCTAAAATCGGCCGATAAAATCGGCCGGCCGATGAATCGGTCGATCACTAATTGAGATCAGGACTCTGACATGTCTGTACCTCTTCCTGGGCAGTTTGATCTTGGCCATGTAGTTGAGACAGAAGTTGATAAAATCTTGCAGTAGCTCTTCCCCCATGTGGGCCTGGATGGACTGACAACAGCGGACAGACATTGTAAACTTCCTGGCGTCGGTAAAGGGAGGTAACATCCTCATGTTCAGGTTATCTTTGTATTTGGTTTTGTTTGTGTATTACATTATGATAGAAAAAACCCTTTAATCCATCTAACAAAAACTTTGATACAACAGCTTAAAGCTTTTGCAAAAAATTGTGTGCTTTGGACTCATCAAGTACGTCTTACCTGGACAGAGAGAAACTGTCCATTCCTATAGGCTTCAAGGCCATTCTCGGCAAACACATAGTCCACTTTCTGGATCACTGCACACATGAACAAACAGAAGAACAAAGAGTCTAACTGATTTGAACTTGAGGGTGGATGTGTATAACTGGTCTACTGCAGTGTTACAGATGTGTCTCACCATCATCTCCCAGCTGTTCTTTGATCTTGCTAAGGTCTGAACCTCCCACCACTCCGACTCGAACACGAGTCCTCAGCTTCTGAAGAAATTCTGTCATCTCTGGAGTCACACGCTATAAACACACACACACACACACACACACACACACACACACACACACACACACACACACACACACACACACACACACACACACACACACACACACACACACACACACACACACGCACGCACACCTCAGAGCCAAATATGCACTTTATGTAACATGGCTGGTGTTGACCAGGACAGTGTTTACCCCTCTCCACTTGTTCCCTTAAATCTCTCATTCATGAAGTGATACAACTCTCCTACACCCTTTCTAGTCACCATTTACATTTACGAACATGATGGGATAAACAACAGCAATGACAGAAACAAGACTATTATATCACAGTCTCCGGTCATCATCAGAACAGTCAATCAGTTTTGTATGGTGAACCTAGCACAAGACTCTTTAACTGAAAGTCTGCGTGCATTTCAGTTTCCTGGATTCATGTCAGCTGTCACACATCCAAGACTCAATGTTAATTTATTTGTTATTCTACAACACAATGTTGTCCAGTGAATTGCAGGAAATATCCCTTCATGCTAAATCACAAAAAAATATTTTTCATTAGTCTGGTGGGATGGCAGCAGATACTTCTGTATTTTTGGGTGAACAGACTGTGTCTGGGTGGGTGTTGTCTTTAGTATCTTTGGGCTCTGGGCAGACATCTCACTTCACTGGTGTCACTGATGCTCTGTAGATGGTACCAGTGATGTTCTGGTGGTTTGAATCAGCTGCTGTAGAGCCTTCCTGTCCTGATAAACCACACCAGTTTATGATTTTCCAGTCAGAATGCTTTTCATTCTTTCAATTTCCCACTTAAAAAAAAACCTGTGCTCACTTTATTCTTCAGCCTTTTACAATTGACTAAGACTGTCTATCATTAGTCATAGTACAATCACCTATTTGGTCATTCTAGTAGTGTTACAATATTTTGTGAGACAGTGATTGTAATTTAGGTTAGCCTACCTGTTTTTCAACTGTTGCACATATATGCTTACTAAACCCTCTTGTGATGCAATGTGCATTTTTTCCCAATAATGCTCCTAACATAGTAACACATACTGTAGTAATGCTCAATCACACTACCCCCAATTTAGAAAACACACATCAGCATAGGAAGATAAAATGCAGTGGTCTGTTGGGTCCTAATGAATAAGCAGTCACTGACTAACACTGACAGGATAATTTGTTGCAGTAAGATGTAATTAAATAGTGACACATTCTATCATTGACACTACATCAACATTATTATATTTCTTTTACTCTAATTGTCATCGATAAATTAAATGTAGTAGTTACGAATTACATTGCAATGTAATCTTTGCAACATATTGGTCATGACACTCTCTCGAATCTTCACTTGCAGATTTCGATGTAATCAGTATAACTTTGCTGTAATAATCACAGATCAGGCAAGACAAAACTTAAAAGGAATATCTGTGATGCTGGTTGTACTGGTAGGTGGAACCAAGGGACACATGATCAATGGGTAACCAGTTCACACATTACACTGTATTTACAGGTCTTAGGGAGTATTACCACATACTTGAAGGAAGTATTAAAAAAAGTTTTCCTTTAAGCTTAAGCTGTTTGATTGAATGTCCGAGACTCTGACTGCACAAAGTGAAAAACACCTGGCGTATAATCACCATAGGTTTATACAATTTATAGTAAACCAGAATATTTACAGCAAAACCAAACAAACTGTCAAATCTAGTAACTAAAAAGCTTTTCGTTCAGCAGGGTACTTCCCGTTTAGATTGTGAAGGGCGACCAAAGTAATTAGCTAACATAGCTAACATGTCTGACTGTCATGTCTACAAGTGAGCGCCACACGTAACGTCACACGTAACGTTAGAAGGAAGACCACGCATGTGTCAGGGCGGAACCACTCTCAGTAAAAGTTTCAGCGGAATACAGTATCACTCGGAAGTCCTACAATAACAACGTGGAACCGGATGTTGCTAGTTGCGAGTATGAATGGAGTTAGGTGTAACACACACACACACACACATATACATACATACATACATACATACATACATACATACATACATACATACATACACATATTCAGTACCTGTCTCGCGGCTGTGAGCGTGCCGTCAACATCAAAAAGACAGAGCGTGCTCGTTTCCACAGCGAAGTCACTCATCCTGTCCGTCTGTGTCTCTATGCTGCCGTCTCACTGTCCCTCCCTGTGGACACAGTCCCTCTGTCTTCCCAATGAGCACTGATCACTCGACTTGTGTCCAAAGTCTGCCCCTCTTTCTCCCAGTACTCGTCTATGCAACACAACAACCGCTGAGAACAGTAACTAGCCAACTACTACTACCAAACGTACAGTGTCTTCTTCGTCCGCGTCGTGTGCCAATGGACCGCACAAACGTGAGGTTCATGCCGCCACCTGCTGCACCGGAGCGTGTAGAGGACACATGGAGCCTCTTCCTCTTACTGCAGCACAACAGCTTGCATAAAGCGTCAGCTGAGGACAAGGCAGTGTTGGAGAAAGTACCTAAAAGTCATACTTGATTAAAACTACAGATATCGTGGTAAAATGTTTCTTTGGCAAAACTGAAAGTAATGCATATGAATAGCCTAGTACTTCAGTAAAGGCTTTCAGGAACTATTAAATGTAGGCCTACTACAGTATCAAATGCCCTCTATGGTGCCCTCCCAGTGGAGGAAACAGGACGCAGTGCAAAATGCAAATGCAAAAAAATGTGTTGGTCTCTACTTCAGTGGTGGTTCTAGACCAGTTTTAATAGGGGGGCCAGGTTGAGGCCGGCTTTTTCGTAGGGAGGCACATACAACCCAGGAAAAAAGACAAATCTCTCATTCAGACAAGGGATAAATGAGACTTAAAACAGTATTTACAATTTCAACAATTTGATTGGGTAGTAAACTGCTGAGACACTTTATTTCCTCCTTTCCCTTCAGTACAAAATCATTGCAAGAAATCTGTCATTGTGTTATTGATGCAGATGCAAATGTTGGGGGGTTGAGAGGTTTTCATCACCCACACAGAAACGTTTGCTTCACTTTTGTTTGAGAATGTTTTGTCCTAAACTTGACAGGGGAATTTGTCCGAAATCACTCACTACTCTATATAGTGCACTACATAGTGACTATGCCATTTTGCAGCGCTGTCCGAATGTCTAGTGTGAATTATTATACCCTATATAGTGCACTCAAAGTATCCTTGGTCACCAGTGTTGGGTGTAACGCGTTACAAAGTAACGCGTTACTGTAATCACATTACTTTTTTCAGTACTAGTAGTGTAAGTCATTACTCTTCTGAATGTAGTAATCACATTACAGTTCGCCAAGCTCGTTACTTACGTTACATGGTCGCACGCATCACACACGGCGGGCTGTGTGTGATGCGTGCGACAGCCAATTTGACGACTTTCTCGCTAGATTTGGCGACTTTTCAGACCCTCTTGCCGACTTTATTTCCAAAAAGCTACGAGCGACAAATTTAGCGACTTATTCAGGTCATCGGGGGAAAGGCGAGAAATATATTATATTGTAATTCACATGCTGCAAAGAGTAATCGCAGACCACGGCTCCTCTGCAGCAGCGCCGGACTCTCTCCCCTCCGGGGACAGGCCGGTGTGTGTATGGGGGCGCTGGCTGGGGAAGCAGGAGGGTCAGAGATACAAACATTACTTTGAATTTGTTGAACGTAAGGAAAATAACTTGACTGTAAGGTGCACTTTGCCCGTGTTGGAAACCTCTCCTCACCGCTGCTAACACTACCTCAAACTTAACGAAGCACCTACAGAGACAGCACGCACACACAAATCTTGTCGCTAATGAACCGCGGACGAACATGAATGAGACGCCGAGACAGAATGTAACGAGTAATGTAACTAATTACTTTCTCCAGGCAGTAATATTGTAATGTAAGGCATTACTATTTTTGAGAGTAATGTGTAATGTGTAATATATTACTTTTTTGAGTAACGAGCCCCAACACTGTTGGTCACTAACCAAGCAGTATTTACCATCATGCATTGCGCTGCCGACGAACGCATGGAGGTTTCAATTCACGTTTCAACTGCTCAACAGTAGTGACGTAATTAACTGCACCCGAGTAAACAATAATGGCCAAATGACTATGCACTTCATTGTTATCTATGTCACAGACTTTTGGGCTTGGGAGAAAACCTCCCTGGAGTCAAGCAACAAGATCTTTTAGCATTCATCCAAACGCGTCCAAGCCCCTGTCTAAAGGTACATGAGTAGTAATATTCAGGCCATATTGCCAAGCCCCAATGAATACATCCATCCTCAAACATTCTGGCACATCCAGTCACTCAGCACAACTGACATGACACAGTCTATTCATGCTGATGACAGAAAACATAAATCATTATTACCCTACCAACACACAGGAGCTGTAATGTTGTTGCAAATCTGTATTTTCATTGCAATGGTAATAAGAATGTGTGCAACAGTTGTGAACACTTTAATTGTTGTTGCATTATTATGTCATATTAATGATGAAAAATAAATAAATAAATAAAACACTGTTGCTGTTGTTGGATTCATATTTATGATTCATTATATTTGGGTGATTAATTTATCAGTTAGGACAGATTTGGGGAGAAGACACCACATCAATTAGGCAATACTACAGTTTTTAAGCCATGAGCATGAGACCAAACTCACTTCACTGCTGATCCAGAGTGCAGCTTTCCTCATTTGTGGTACATAGTCACAACTCTAACCATGATGTACGTGAACTAAAGTGAGAAATTCCTCCACTTAGAAGAATCTCTTCATTTGATCACAGAAACAATCAAAAGCCTAGAGATCTTCAAACTCTTGAATCAATGATTTGCAGCAAAGAAACAATACTAAGAACTTGCTGTCTTTTGATAATGGCTGTCTCAATATGAAAAGGTCTACATTTTCCCCAAAAGATTGTAGATCACACTATCTATTAATGGACTTCATAGTACTGATTATTGGTTTTCAACATATTGTGAGTTATGTATATTCAGAAATGCAAATGAAAAATCATAGTGGTACTCAAAATTAGTTTGACTTTGCACTTATTGGATGCAAATATGTATGATTATTGTTGTATGTGGAAGGGAAAATCCACATTAGGAGGTCATACTGTCATTTGTCTGTCCAGTTTAGCAGCCAGTCATCTGTGCAATAAACAAATGAGGACTTTTGTCTTGAACAAAGAAGTGCAGTTTGAGTTATGTTTTCTGAAAAATTTAAAAAAAAAAGGGGGGGGGGGGGGGTTCCTATGGTTGTTAAAGTGCTGCTGACAGTCTCATCTACACAACAAGCACAACAAACACACTCGAATTCCAGACCACACATCAACTGATTGATAAACATATTTTGACTCAGAGCAAACAAAGGACCTTTCGCGCCCTATGTTTAAAAGCCCAGTCCAACCAATCAGGGGAATATTAATGCAGACAAACATGATGCCTTGATGGCAATTAATGCAACCAATCACCACGCTGTGTCTTTCCGGCACCCGTAATTCAAATATAAATGCTTAAATCTGACCAATCCGCTGACTGCGGGGAGGAGTTGTGAGAGTACTTGTAGTTAAGTTAGTTCGGCCTTGCAGACACTGACAAAACAGTTGCGCCTTCTTCCTCATTCAGTCGTTGACGAGTTGTGTTGCTCAGAACAGGTAAGCTTTGGTTGATTTGCGGTTGTACTGAACAGATTTTGTCAGTAAATGTCAACGGTGTGTTCATATGCGTAGGCGAAGGCAAAATGTCATAATTCTGCATATATTACCGGTAAAGCCTATTTGTGATTCCGTCGTTAATTGTAAATCACAACTTTATGTAAAAGTCGGCTAGAAGAAAACCGTCGGAGTTAAGTTTGTCCACAGTTAATGTTCTACACCGTAATGTCTGTTTCGATAGCGTTACAGTGACCCAAGAGTGTATCGCTATATGCGCAGCATGCAGTTACAACGCCATTTGGTCTGGTAACGTTAACTCAGCCAGCGACACGACGATAGCTCCTGCATGCTTCCACAAGTTTGAAACGATTAGCCATTTGGTTAAAACTTGGTATCGTCGTCAGTTCTGCTCTAATTAATACAGAATCGCGATCGGATATAATAAAAGTAATGGGATTCTGTGACTTTGTTGGAGAAGTGCTCGGCGCAGTTTAGTTTCGGCGGGAAGATACAAAATGGTGGCCAGTCTTTTTGTCCCGGTGAAGTAGAAATCCGATTAGAGCCATAAAACACTCTTTGGCGTCTGCTTGCCCGGTTTGTGTCCCAGCAATGTTATTGCGATACTAGAACTACGACGAAAACGGTTACATATTTCAAGTGATATTAATGTTAGGCCAAACTAAAGGCTGAACGTATATTTGTATTTATATTTTATTTTTGGAACATTTGTAGATCAATCGCAACCATGAGAAAGGACCCCAAAAAACCTAGAGGCAAGATGACCTCATATGCTTACTTTGTGGCGACCTGCCGCGAGGAGCACAAGAAGAAGCACCCTGGCGCTGCTGTAGCCTTCACCGAGTTCTCCAAGAAATGCTCCGAGAGATGGAAGGTAAGTTGACATCAGTGTTACGACTATAAAAAAGTGTCATAATGGCCATTGACAGCTTTTGAATTCTGTTTGTGTTTTTGGGATGGGCGTATGTGTGTATGTATATGTATATATATATATATATATATATATATATATATATATATATATATATATATATATATATATATATATATATATATATATATATATATAAATATATATATAAATATATAAATATATATATATAAATATATATATATATATAAATAAATATATATATAAATATAATGTATGTATGCGCAACAGACATGGATATTAACGAGACATGATTTTCCCTGTCCATAATTTCATTGTAGGGAGATGAATACTTGCAAATGTTATGTGCAGGCACCCTCATAAGGAATAAGTTTGGCACAAGTCGTCTCCATAAATGCAACTTGAGATGCAGATGTCTTCGTATAGAGAGTTTTCTCGCAGTCTGTCATTTTAGGACAATACGTTTATGGTTTCTGTTTTTATAGACCATGTCACCCAAGGAGAAGGTTAAGTTTGAAGACATGGCAAAGAACGACAAGATTCGCTATGACCAAGAGATGAAATCATACGTCCCACCTAAAGGTGAGAAGGGCAAGAAGAAGAAGAAGGACCCCAATGCACCCAAAAGGCCACCGTAAGTCTTGATGATGGTTTAAAAAAAAAATTGGACCTCAAGCTACTTTTTGTAACTAACACATCCCCTGTCTCTCCAGATCTGCTTTCTTTGTGTTCTGCTCTGACCACCGTCCCAGGATCAAGGAGGAAAACCCTGGTATCTCCATCGGTGATATTGCCAAGAAGCTCGGCGAATTGTGGTCTACACAGAGTCCCAAAGACAAGGCTCCATATTCTGCCAAGGCTGCCAAACTGAAGGAAAAATATGACAAGGTATGAGTAGTTTAGTATTCATGCATTGCACCAACAGGGTAAGGCAATGTGGTCTATCTGAAATTGATGTGTTCTTTCTACAGCTACTGTCACGCTAACGGGGAAGGTCGAGAAACGGTTTATATTGTCAAATGTCCAACTGTGCTACGTTATGATATAAAGAGGCTGCATAAAGTTTCTCTTTTCCTCAACAGGATGTTGCTGTCTACAGAGCCAAATGCGGTTCAGGAAAGAGTGATGCGGGTAAGAAGAGCGGCCCAGGCAGGCCTTCTGCCAAGAAAGCCGAACCAGTTGATGACGACGACGATGATGATGATGACGATGAGGAGGAGGAGGATGACGATGAAGACGATGATGATGACGAAGATGATGACTAAGCCGATTATATGTTAAAAGGATGTGAATTTTGCAATGCATTGTTCAGCTTAACTCCAGATGTTTTTTTTTTGTGTGTGTGGATGATTCCAACCGTATAGCCTGCTGTCCCCATTGGCCTGCCTCTATTAGATATCAACACGTTCCTTTTCAAATTCAGGGATTTAGTTTTTATTGTCACTTAGTCCCCCATGGAGTTCTTTTTTTTTATTTTTTATAACAATTTTTCTGCTGAGCTTGGGTTTATTACACCTTTTGATCCTTGTTGCTATCTAAACAGGCAACCAGATATGGATTTCCTGTGACCATACAAAGGAATGAAATTCCTGTACAGGCAGTGGACAGCAGCAAATTGTTAAAAGTTTTAAAAATGTATTGTTTCTGGAAGCACTGCTTATGTTTTCTGTTTAGTGGTGCAGTTTCTTCACTGTCATTTTTACTACCAGGGGTTATCTGTAGTTTGAAGAGGTTTGCAGCAATTTTAATGTGTAACTTTGGAATTTTCATGTAGAACGAATTTTTCATTTTGTAATAAAATTTTGTATATTGATGATAAATGTCTTCTCTTCATTAAGAAAATTGCTAATAAGTGGGCATCTTAACTGGAGTATAATTCTTAGAGTAGAATACTGGCAGTTTTTTTTTCTTTAATTGCAGCATCTCTTGCTAAATCCATTGATATTTATTTTTTTTTCTGTTTGAGGTGGTCGGCATGGCAACACATTGTTTTCATGAATTAACCATGCCTAATTGGTAGCCAGAGTGGCTTTTTAAAGGTCAAATAGGTGGGACATTCATTTGACACTATATAGATGAAGTTCTGAATGCGCTGGTACCATGCCTATGATATAACTAGTCTTTGGTATAGCCATGTGTGTATCCCTCTACATTAGTCACATAGGGTTACTCATTTTATCATTATCACCACACTTTCAAAAATATACACGTAATGATCAGACTAGGTAAGAGTTAATCAGAAAATAGATTCAGATTTCCAAAGTTGATGTCTACTTCATAATCCATATATCTTGTCCAGGCTTGCACCCATCTCTTCATCTCCCCTGTCACCACTCACTCACTGGATGCTCCTTATGTACCATATGAGTCTTTTCAAAGGTGCACCCACAGCACCAGTCTAAATATGTTTGGGCTTTGTTCTTTTCTGTGTGTTAGTGTAACACTGATGCTTTATACCCTAACCCCAACAGATAACACAATCAGAAATACAAAGTGTGGTGCCTATTTACTCCTGTATAGCTGTGTGCTGCATTCTACAAACTGACAAATATGCCCCCATATTATGGGCTATCATTGGAACTAATAGGCAGTTGTAACAGAACATGGTGTAAATAAGCAAAACAAATACAACTCCTCTGTCCACAATATTGCTGGCCTGAATGTTTTCTAATACCAGACAAATCACTGTAAAAGCACCATGGACTGTAATAATTACTGTTGGGTAACACAGTACCTACTGTATGGAATGTCTTGCCTTTCTACATCTTTGGCAGTTATAACAATATAACAAAATGACTATGTACAATAATGATGGTAATGTGATTGTACTTATTTCTTCACCTAACAAGGTAGTGTCCGTTGGAGATTTGCAAAAAGGAAATGTAGGACATGTATTATGGATACAAAGGCATGGTCCATGGTTATTTTGCACCCAGTCATATAGGGATACAGTTGTGTTATGTCCAGTTGTACCTTTTTGTTCACTAAACCCCTTGAATGTCAAAAGAATTAAAGGTGTGTTGCTTAGTGTTTGCAGGCAGTCTGGCATTGCAAAACATGCAAAAAGTTGGTCTTCTGGCTCAAATTATGTTGAACTGAGGAGCTGTACCTTGTTTATGCAAAGTACTTGGTAGCAGCTGCCCTGTGGTACTGACAATACTACAAAATATTAGGACATATTGGTCAGTATTTAGAATGCAGAATAGAGCTAAACACAGGCTCCACAATGCTTATATCCAGTTCAATTCAATTCAATTCAATTCAAATTGCTTTATTGGCAGATGTACTTATTACTAAGTAAATACTAATTAGAAAACATACCATAGCTCAGTTGTTCCCAAATGGTGTGCTGAGGCCCACTGGTGTGCCTTGAGACATGTCGAAGTGTGTAGTCTGTTCTTTTAATGTGTACTGACTATAGTTTTTCTGTTGTTGGTCATAGTAAAATTTCCTGGGACACAGGCCATGTTTAACTACAAGAACATAACTGACACATTTGCTAATTACCTAATGACTGCTGTCAGATGTCATTATATCATGACCCAGCTGGGCTTGATGTCAGCAGACCTCTCTTGTTTGAAGACATTTTTAAGATTTAACACACTAATTTCTAGCCCATTTTTACATCATTAAAGATGATCATTCAAATTAAAAACTGGTTGAAATACTGTACTCTGACTGCACTGCAAAATAATGAATAGCTGTCTTCACAATTTAGATCATGAGACTGTTGTTTTTGGTTAATCAACTCAACACTTTATAAAGCTGTTAAAATCCAATAAAGTTGTTTGCTTCTTTTTGTTTCAAAGCCATGGTTAGGGCCATTGATCGTCAATGAGTCAGGCAGACTAGACTAACATATTCAACTGTCCCGCAGTCTCTCTGCTACTAGGGGATGGAGAGGGGGGATAGCAGGTTAACTAGGGGGATGCATTTTAGTGTTATTTAGCTGAAACGGGGTACTGCATAACATCTCTCCTCAAATCGTCCACTGACTATAACGTAAGTACCTCTCTAAAAGGAGTCATAATTGGTGGTTTTACTTTAGTTAGCCTCAAGGATGGATGATAGTGACAATCTGGAGGGACACATGGCCATAGCTCAAGATAAAACATGTTTTTTAGACTAACCCATTAGCTAATGTCAGAATTAAACCACTTCCTAGCTAACATTACCATTTGATTACATCCAGTGTCTTTTTCCTCTAGGCTTAAAAATGTGTCCAAGTTGTGTACTGATATTTTACACTTTTCTCACCTCTCATGTAAAACTATCAAAGTTAATGTTTACCAGGGTTGTTTAATTGTTTAATGTTTAATTAATTGTTTAATGCAAGGTAGTGGGTTATCGAATATACTGTTTAATCTTGAACTATGGCCCCTCTGATTTTCAATATCTACTGCCTTTTTAGTTGCTGATCCATCAGGAAGCATGAAATGCTGACATTTTGTCTGACTGCCTATGCTTATTAGAATTGGAACATGGCAGTATCAGACTTGAGTTTACCACCCTAATGTCCTCAGAGGAAAAGTGTGAATATGGTCTATGGTGTCACACCATTTCAGTTTGCAGGTGGTAACAGGCCAAGATATGCAGCATAGTTAAACAAGATATATCCTTTAAAATGGCTCCATAAACACGAAGAAGGAAATTCTCTCTTCACATTTGTTAGACCTCAGGGATAGGCTGTGTGTGTGTTTTAGTGACATAACACTCAATGTAAACAACCCTTCCTTTTTTTCTTTTTTTTACATAAAACTCCACACAACTCAGCACACAACACTTAAGTGTATTGTGCTGATAACACTTTTACTTTCACATGAAAGCCCAATCTTGACCCAGGCAAATACAGGGTATGAGGTTAATGTAATGTCAATCATGTGGTAAAAAAAAAACCCTGAAAACAATGTTTGAGTGTTTTTTGCTTACCATTTTTATTTTAAGGCATTCAGCAAACGCTGTTGTCCAAAGTGACTTACAGTAATTCATACATACACTGATGGCGGTGGCTGCCATGCAAGGTGCCAACCAGCACATCAGGAGCAGTTTAGTGTTTAGTAACTTACTCAAAGGAATTTCAACATTGCAGACCAGGGAAATAGAACCAGCGACCTTCTGATAACAAGATGCGGGCTCTACCACCCAGCCACATTCTCTATATTTTGGAGAATAGATTTTTGAGGATGAGTTCAGGAACCTCACCTTGGTTCTCCTTGGTTTAGCTTGCGCTGAGCAGCAGATTGTTCTCGTGCACCACTCTGTGGTGCACGAGACACACACACACACACACACACACACACACACACACACACACACACACACACACACACACACACACACACACACACACACACACACACACACACACACACAACACTGAATCATCACACTCAGCACCACACTGAACAGAGAGGAGCCTCTTGCCTCCCCTGACGCAGAAACGATCCTACTGACATCTTGCATGGCCAATGGCTGATCACAATGAATATTCACACGGACCAATCACTGCCGCCGTTCCGTTCTAGCTCGCACGGGGCGACACTAAGCTGGGAGCATTTCAGCACCTGGGAGCTGTCCGTTGAACACGAGCCAACTGACCACTGACGGTAAGAGGAAAAAGCACAGACACACCATGCCTGTTAGCGCTGTAACATTAACACGACTCAACAGCAATAGCACACACAAGACATACGTGTGAATCCCGCAAATGGCTCGTTATCAGCGACCTGTCGCTCTGTGGTATTCCGACGGATCCGCGACACTCAAGTGTCTCAAAAACAGTCAGTCTGCACACGGATTAGTTTATGTAGCTGAAACCTGTTGATGCCGTCTACATACCAGCGAGACACAAGAGGGGACGGAGAGAAATAACGCGTCCAGCGGCGGGTGGTGGCACAACCTGGGGTTGACACAGCTAGCAGGTTACAGTCAGGATTAGCCTATTTATTTAACAGGGCACCAGGCGAGCAGTTATTTTGGGCTAGTTTATGTGTGAAATCTGTTTTTTTTTTTGTTTTTTTTGTCAATACCAGGTTCTTGCTCGGTCTTCTGCTGTCCACACCAACGGCACAGTCTTGGTGATTTGCATATGAAAATACGCCTGTCGTCTGGGTTAAAACCGGTCCTTTATGAGCTCCAAGAAATCAAATAAGTGCAGGTGAAGTGCAGGTTTGCTTAAGACCTGTAACACAACTTCAACATGTCAGTCAGGTTTTAGCCTTTATGTGTTACCTACGACAGCTATCTCACCTGAAAATGACCCAAACTGAGCTGAACGGACCACTGCCCGAGGAGAGGACCCGAGTCTAACGATGACCGGCCATGTTGAAGGAACTGGACAGCCCCATTGTTCACTTTTAAGGGACAGCTCAATTATTTGAAAATAGCAACATACCGCCTGTACACTGGCTGACTGTGGGCTAATCTATTGTATAGGGAATATTTCCCTTTAAAGAGGGGTCCTGATTGTTTTCCTGGGAACACATCTAGCTTCAGGTCCAGGGTCGTGCTGTTGTACATGCAGGCTAACTGGACCGTGGAAACAGCGATATTTGGAAAAATGCTTAAAGTCTGCCTAGGTCAATAATCTACCAGGTCAACCCCTACCAACAACAATGACTCTATCAGTGATTTTTCTGTCAGACTGCTGTTAAAATAAACCAATTTGAAATGTTCTACTTTGGCTCTGATGCAGCTTCCTCTGACACAATGTTCAAACTACAACACTAACTGAATGGTAACATGTCACAATGAATAGCCTATCAACAGTGAATAATCTGAATCTGTAAAGTAACTACTAACTAAATGTATCAAATAAATGTAGTGGAGAGGAAGTCTAAAGTAGCAGGGAATGGAAGTACTCAGGTAAAGTACCAGCAAACTTAATTTGAGAACAGTACTTGACTGAATTGTACTTAGGTTTAGTCCATCACTGGTTGTTTGAAACTTTGACACAAAGAATTAAATTTTTACTGCAAATTAATATCCCAAATTTTGTTTTTCATTGTCCTTGTTTCCTAATAATCAGTTTCAGCCCTGAAGAAGCCTTATCCTTCAACCCCTAGTTAGTGGTTATACTAATGACTTCCTGCTGCAGTATGTCAACATGTCTGCTGGCAAACAACGCATACTTTACAGACGAGGAAAATAATTGAGCCCACCAGTTCTGGATGTAAGACATTGCTTGATATTGCTGAGAAAGCAGTTTTTTTTTCATGACTCTAATTGGATACACACCTTTGTCCAAGGCGCATTGTGTAGTTGTCTGTGTGTGTGTGTGTGTGTGTGTGTGTGTGTGTGTGTGTGTGTGTGTGTGTATGTGTGTTTGTGCTTTATTCATACCACACAGTGCATTACTGAATTTTTTTAGACATTTTAGCCAATCAGTCTTACAAGACTTATTCTGTGCTGACACCTGACATTGTTGGAGGTTAAAGCTTGAAGAGACACACACAGATACACACAGATGGATCTGATTAACTGCTTTGTAGGGGTGATTTTTCCTGATGCCAATGCTAAGCAGTTATGTGTACCATCAGTTAAAATAATGAAATAATAGTTTGGATTTATTTGTCATTAATGTGAATAATGGTGGTTGACAGTGTTTTTTAGGGCATTGTTCTTTGATACACTGTATAACTTTAGATGTTGATCTTTTTAAGAAAGCCTATTTAATTAAATAAGTATTTGCTCCTCCTGCAATAGGTAAATGTCATTTAGGATACGATAGAGCACACCTGTGCTATCCATAATTTAGAGTCCTGTGAGCTGTTGTGTCCCTCAGTACCCTGATGACTATTATGTGGAATGTTGGTTATTCATTAAAGCATCTTTTTTGCATCGTAGGTACGAATGTGCATGTGTGCATGTGTACTTTCATCCTGGTCAGGACCTTGCACTCCTCTACTCTCTCATCCTGAATGTACTTTGTCATAAACAAAAATACTGGACAAATTAAAGGTTTGATCTGATGATGGCACTGGAGAAAATTATGGAGTCACTAAAGTAGAGCCCGACCAAAAATCAATTTGGGGGCTGATACCCATACTAGGAAGTAAAAAATTCCAATATCAATATATTGGCTGATATACGTACATTTTCTTTTTTGCAATGATCCTGCCAATGTGGTCATCAATCATTGACAAAAACATGAACCAGAGGCAGGATCCTTTACAGTTAAACAATAAACTTAATTGTATAAATTAACATTAGTAAACTTCACTGGGAATTATTGTAATAAATTATTCCAAGCATATTTTTCTGGATTATAATCTCTAGGCCATTATCAAGCAAAAATATTGGCAAACCGATATATTGTACAGACTGTATATGTTTAAGAGATTTTCTGAGGGGGACATGAATGTGGGTACCAAATTTGATAATAGTCCATTCAATAAACAAATCACTTATTGAACGACCATGTTAAGTTCAGTTGTTATCACAGAGTAACACACAAACTTTGGACTACAAATAGGTTACCGCTAATACACAGCACCAAACTCTATTTGCAACCCCGGCACTATACCAAAGCATTTTAACCATCGTAATCTTATTAACCCCACCTGATGGTGTCATTTTCTACAGCCATTACAGTGTGACATCAGCATTAACTTCAAAATGATAAGTTGTAGCAAAAAAGTGTCTTTTGCCAGTTTAATGTACACTCTGAAGCAAACATTTTTAAATTGATTTAATCACTCTGGCTGTTGTTTAATGCTGCCTTTCAGCTTCACATCAAGTGGTGACTGTTCATTAAAGCTTCATAAGTAGGAAAAATAATGCATGTGTTGTCATCAAGCGAACAGTCCTGTGTGAGACATTTCTTCAGCCTCGTAAATTCTCTTGAAAGAAGATCTACATCCAAATGCTACAGGAAGCAGGCAAAAGAAATGAAAAAATCAAGATGTGGCACATTGTGACATTCATCTTTGTTCAAAGGCTACAAGAAAAATTTAATTATTGAATGCCCAGTGAAGTCCACTTGTAGCATAACGTTCCTCGATCAAAGTGCTGTGTAGTCATTACTGTGAAAATTGCACATCATTACTGTTTAGTTGGTCGCACCATTATTTGATCATAAAGAGAGGGTTAGGGAGAAATTTATATGTAAATCAGTCCATTTGCATCTAACAGGAAGAGGTTACAGGCTAACTGGTCAATACCTTTTTGAAGATAGCCTTTGATTGAAAATCCCCGCTCCACTGTTTCTCTGTTTGGGTGAACGAGCCCTTTAAAGATAATCAGTCATTTTGTCTCAAAAAAACTTTTAGTGAAAGCCTAAAAACTGACATGGTATCAACTACAGCAATATGTCAAGTACCACAAAGAGGTCCCGGTTCTTCGTGCTGATTCGTAGACTTAAGACACTCTTCATCCCTTTGGATGGGTCAGAGATGCCCATAAATCTATTAACAACTCTCAGAGCATCTTACTGAAATACAGAAATACCCTGCAGGAACAATGAGTTGGTTTTAATGAAGCTAAAGATCCTTCTGGGTTATTTTGGTTTAAAGAATCCCAGGATTAGCTAACTGAAACAAAAGAATACATGTTTTCTACAGGGTCCTTTTTTAGGACTATTGTTTTGAGGATGTGCAGCTGCTACATAGCCCTTTTTACACAGCCTCTCCGCATTATCTCTAGAGCGGTGGTTCGGCAATTCTCCGCCGATGGTGATTCACACAGAGCGAAGCCTCTCCGCCTTCACGTGTGTAATTCATGCAGAAAGCCGGCGCTGCGGCTCCTAAAGAGGCGTGAATGTACACGTCATGATGATGACGTCGGTGTTTCCCTAGGTGTTCCCCGAGGTGTTCCCCGTATTAATCTAAACCCGCGGACAGTTTATAATCATATGGATGCTGTTATAATGTCTAGTGATTGAGATCCTGACCCACCAGTTCAGTTTTTCTCGCTAAATTACTTAATTATACATAATCACAATCAGTAAACTGGATGCTGTCTGACTCTGTCACTCGCGGGACGGAGGCTGTTTTCTGGGGGAAAGTTCCCTGAAGTCTCCGTCGGGAGAGCTGACGGTCGCGGTGATTTATTTTCGTCACAAACAATCGGTGAGTTAAAAGTTTTTTGCTGGTGACGAACGCTGTTTTTCGGGCACAAATGTAAGGAAGAGTCGGGAGGACAGACGCTTCTCCTCGTACAGCTGCGGTATTTTGTTTCCCTCATATAAGTTGCCAAAGACAGTTACAGTTACTACGTTACTTTTGTTCGGTCCTGTAACGTTGCTTTGTGGGACATTTCTCTGTATTTAGCTGAGTGAAGGACCTGTGTACTAATCAGACTTTCAGACCGACACGCCCTCGCTCCGCGCCTCCGGATTATTCCGTTCTCACTGGGACTGCTCACCAATGATGCGGCCCTGATACTACCTCCAGAGGCGGATCAGCGCCGGAGCGAAATTTCCCCCCTCTCCGCATCTGAAACTTTCACACAGGGGAGGGTGCGGAGAATTGGCGCAGGATCCCCGCATGCAAACGGCTGTGTGAAAGGGGCTAGATTTCAGTGCCATCACTCAGACATAGCTACTGTGTGCTCAGTCACTACTCAGTTATTTACAGCAACAGTATTCAATCACCGAGTGAGCAGCAGTGTTAGCCAATCATGGCAGAGATTTAATTAATCCTGTCTACATGCCTCTTTCTATTTAATCATTTTATCCTCTTTAACCTGTGGGTCTGGATGGTATATGTGTGAGTGTTACTCCGGTAGTAACAGATCTGTACCCTGTAATTCAATCCATAATTGATAATAAATAATGTTTAGGGAGGTATTGATTTCATTTTGATTAGTGGTTGGTGTTGCACTGAACTGCACAACACCTAACACCTATCCACTTGTTTCCTCGGAAGCTTATGGGGGCTGCCATGACAGATAGCTACTTCCGCCGGCGGTTTTCTGTTTCCGGTTGCCTTGCAACTGCATGACTGACCGCTGCCACCAAGCTAGCCCTAAACAATTAGCATTAGGTCATAAATGCTAAATTGTTTTTAAGATGAGCTCAGGTACAACATGTGCCATTGTTGGTTGTTTATGAATATCTTCCACAGAATAGCTGCTGCATGACTGCATGACTTCTCTAACCCGGCAATGCACGAGCAGCCGCCTGTCTCCACGACTCCTCTTTCCTTCAGTATTATCCACGCTGTATGTTTAGCTTGATTGAGGCTGTGGCTGGGCGCTACTGCTGCCTTCACAAATATAAACCTGCTGTGTTTCTTCAACAGTACTTTCCCTATTTTGTTACTGTGCCGGTAGTTGTATGCCTCTGTGCTTTTTTAACTGCGTAATTCTCCGCCGTCAACACCTTCAGAAAATATAAGATAGTTAACGATCGATGTAACGTTAGCTAACGTCGGGCTAATGCTTCATGTCATCTACCCACTCCGTGAGAACTGACGGTGAGGCACTGTGAGAACTGTCCTCACAACTTATTAAAACATCCGTACTGTGTATCCACCTCCGATTTTTATCCATTCTGTCTCCTTCTTTGTGTTAAAAGCCGGTTTTTAGAGCAACCATGACAGCTACGTTAGCGTAAACACCGAGGTCAGCCAGTTCAACCGGAACAGCATAACCGAATACCGCTATGAACCATGGGTAAACTCACAAAGTTAGGAATAAGGTGGATATCAGGGCCGATATTCAGCACTTTCCCACTATCGCTCAGGGATTTTTCTGTCAGACTGCAGCTAAAATGGTGTGGTGCTGTCAAGCCAGTAATGGAGTAGGATAGGAGTTCAGGGGCTCTTGCTAACCTCGATTAAAATGACTATTCTAAGCACATATTTGACTCTATTATTAGCCGTATCATGCTTCATATTGTTTTTTTTGTTTTTTTTTTAATCCATTCATCGTTGTATTAAGTAAGAATTTCTGGGAAGAGTATCAAAGGCCGCACTACAACTCAATCACAAAATGTGGCCTGGTGAACAAGCCTTATAACCAGGGCCTCCCCTGAGACGTCTCTCAGTACTATCGCTCAGTCCCCCTCTCTGGACCTACAGTTTACAGTTGATATAGGGGCATTGAAGTTCGAGTTGCTGGTCCCTGTGAAAAAAAGATAATGAGGGGTATTACCTTAATGTATCTGGTACGCTACTGCAAATGAAGGTTTTGTTGGTTGATGTTTATGCTCCAGTTTGATGAGGCCAAGTTTGCTAACAAATTATTGAGCAGCTTCCCATTCTTGGATAAACATTTGTTGATTTTTTTTGGAGGGGATTTAAATTTACATTTAAATTGTGTCCCCGTTACCGGATCAGGTGATCCTCACAGTTGGTCCCAATCGATTATGTAAGACATTCTCTGACTTTATGTTGCACAATGGCATTGTCTGCCCTTGGAAGACTTAGTTATACTTTTTCTTTAAAAAATAGCACTTCTTCTCAAGAAGGACAAAGATCCAACTTCCTGTGGCAGTTACAGACCAATGCAATTGAGCAATGGTGAATATACTGTATGGCTACATAAACATAGTGGTCATTATTTTATTATTTCTTAACTATATTAACAACATGCAATGAATTTGCATGGACACAATTAAATATATAAGATAAATGGCAAAAAGGGTTTACCTTAATTAAGGGGGAAATAATGCCCCCTATTTGGTTGACCTGGGTGGCTGGTAAGATTGAATTAACTGATTTAAAAAAGTACTACTTGTGCTGCTCTGATGCAGCTTCCTCTCACACAATGTTCCAACCACAACACTAACTGAATGGTAACATGTCACAATTAATAGCCTATCAACAGTGAATAATCTGAATCTGTAAAGTAACTACTAACTAAATGTATCAAATAAATGAAGTGGAGAGGAAGTCTAAAATAGCAGGGAATGGAAGTACTCAAGTAAACTACCTGAAAATTGTACTTGAGTACAGAACTTGAATTGTACTTAGGTTTATTACATCACTGGTTGTTCTAAATTTTGACACACAATTTTCATTTGAACTGCAAAAGAATATTGGTCCCAAATATCAGTTTTCAGTCTCTTTGATGTCTAATAATCCATATCAGTTTCAGCCCTGAAAAAGCCATATCGGTCAATCCCTAATACAAAACACAGCCAATAGTGTCTCAGCTGACAAATGATCTGTGGATACTGTTTAAAGATATATTTCATTCATGATGTGTTTAAAGAGTAGTAAGTAGTACGTTAATTCGGCGTTTTAAAATCAACACTTGCTTGTCTACAAATACATAGCTACATAACAACTAAACATGAAATAGAATAATAAATAAAGACAGAAGAAATGCTAGAAGATTTTTTTTTTAAATGTAAATTGATGAATGTGCTTGTGTGTCTCTAGGTGAGGATGGCCAAGGTGAAGCAGGTGGGCTTGCTGGCAGCAGGCTGTCAGCCTTGGAATAAAGATGTGTGTGCTGCTAGTGGAGACCGCTTCGCCTACTGTGCTACTTTGGCTATATACATCTACCAGGTAAACTCTGTGTATGTGTACTTGTACATTGTGTGCCAGCAGTAGCAACAACACACATGTTTTCTGGATACTGTAAACCCCACACAATGTATTCATATAACAATGTGATGAATCCCAATCTTCAAGCAGAATTTCTAAAACTTTAACACACAGTGCACTGCAACCTTTTAGTTCCATGTAATTGTTTTCTTGGTTTAGTCCGTCTGTTTGTAGTGTCCACAGTTCAGGACAGAACTGAATCACTGAACTAAAATCCTTCGATATAAATAACAAACTATTCTGTATTAAGATGTCTAAAAACAACCCAGACCCAGAGAAAATCACACTTTCACGGCTGCCATTCAAGGTGCTGCTTATCAGCGGCAATTTGTATCTTGCTCAGGGATACTTTTGTGTGCAGCCAGGGAAGCTGGGGAGTCGAGTGAGTGACCCTTTGATCACTGGACGACCCGCTCTACATCCTGAGCCACAACCGCTCCTAAATATGCAGACTTTAAAACATTACCACATCTGCAAATATCAAGTAGATAGATATTCTTTGGCAATGGTGGTTGTTTAAGAGTGTGATCTCCATTACCTTAGATTACTTGTGCAAATGTTTATTCGCCCCAAACAGCCTTTATTTTCATGTACATTAACTGTAAACTAGCAAGCAACAGCATGCACAGCTGGTATGTGTGTTCCTGTCCCCTGCCAGCCCTCCCCATAAAACACTTGGCACACATGTTCTGTTTTGTTTTGATAGACTACAGAGACCCCACAGATATTATGCTGCAATCTTTGTATAACTGCTGAGAGGTTTCATAAAATCATGTCACCACAAAATGTATGTTTAACCAACCACGGGACCAAATCAGAGCCATTTATCCTCTTTGTTAAGTTGCTTGTCATTTTCTCTGTCTCTTTGTTGTAGTTGGACCAGCAGTATAATGAATTTAAGTTGAGATCCATCATGTCAGAACACAAGAAGACCATTACAGCCATCAGCTGGTGTCCTGACAACCCTGATCTGTTTGCGTCAGCCTCTGCTGATAACCTGCTCATCGTATGGAACGTAGCAGAACAAAAGGCTGTAGCAAGACTGGACAATACTAAAGGTTGATGGATGATCTACGCCAGGTTTTATTGGCACACTGGAGTGGTTTAAGTTGTTGTAATATCCTCACCTCCTGTCGAGTGTCACAGCGTCTCCTCTTCTCTCTCAGGTGTCCCCACGTCAGTCAGTTGGTGCTGGAACTCAGCTGACGGGGTGGCGTTTGTCTCCCAGCGTGGTCCACTGTATACCTGGGTCTATGGAGGTCCCGACCCCGGGGTCACAGTGCATAAAGATGCACACTCCTTCCTATCTGATATCTGTCTCTTCAGATGGCACCCCACCAAAAAGGGCAAACTGGTGTTTGGACATACAGATGGAAGTTTGTCTATTTTCCAGCCAGGTGTGATTTTTTTACTCAACTCATTCAATTCTATTGAATTCAAACACATTCTTACTCATACGTTTTTATATTTGGCGGAACACTTTTTTGAAATAACAGTAATTTCCGGGCAGCATAAACTCCTAACTATAGGATTCATGTCACTACTTCTCTCTATAGGTTATGTGAGCATGTACACACACACATCATCATGAATCTGTCTGTCCTGTCTTGTTTAGGGAGCAAAAGCCAAAAGCATGTGCTGCGTCCAGAGTCATTAGAGGGGACGGATGAAGAGGACCCAGTCAGTGCTCTGGAGTGGGACCTTTTGTCAACAGACTATTTATTAGGTTGGACAAACTATTTATCCTTTGAACCAATTGATGCAATTAATGTTACTCTTTTCATAACCCATTCAACAGAACACAGACATCTCACATCCTGTTGCCAGTAATTCTTTCCAGCATGTACATGTTCATGAATAGATATCATGTAAAAATCTCACAGATGAGATGTGAGACAATTCTTTCAATATCAAAAGTCAGGGCTCAGACTCAACTGTTTCCAAACTGTCCTGAAATACCACTTTCACCATTCTGACGTACAGTAAATGCTGGTAAAACAGCAAACGATGAAGACAAAAACAAAAAACGTTGGTTCCCATTCCTTTACGATGAATTTTGCTGGTGACAGCAGAAAGCACAGTCCCACCACTCCTTCAGGATACTTTAACTCCCCGACAGCCACCACATGCTGCATTCACATGTCATTGTTATACTTCATTTTTTGTCCCAAATTAGATCCATTGATGAGTTTTTCTCCTGCCCTTAAAGGAAGAACCTTGAAACCTAAATGACTGATTGTCTTCCGTAAATTCACAATTTCACTACTGACTGTAACTGGTAGCTGCCAGTGCTGCCTTACTTTCTATGGTTCACCAAAATGCAAACAGATATACACAATAAAAATCTGAAGATTCTTTAAAAATGTAGAACATGTGCCACTTACATATGTTAACGGGGTAGCCAAATTTATCCTGGAAAAACAAATTTGAAATTAAAACAAGACATAAGGCAATAAGACACACAAAATAGATGAATAAAGAAGCTTGATGTTTTGTACTACAGCAGTTGTTAGTGTGTGCTGAGTGTTAAAAAGTAGTACCATAAAATAACATGCCAGCGTTCAAAACAGTGAATCCTGTCTATTCATGTAACTCATTCAGTTGCTGGTTTTAACAAGCCGTGTGACTATAATAACTAAATGATGAACTCTCTCTCACAGTGTCTAATCTCCATAATGGTATCAGGCTGGTGGACAGCGAGGCCTTGGCTTGTATCACGTCCTTCTGCTTCCCCTCAGCTGCTGCATCAGTTCAGTGTCTGGCCTGGGTCCCCTCTGCACCAGGCATGTTCATCACCGGAGGTAAAGACTCTGTATATTCTGTGGGGGATATGTGATCATCACATGTTTAACACTACAGGTTGGACCTGCTGGTATGTGAGACATATGGCTGCCACAATGCCCTCTGTGTATAGATGAATCCTAACTGGCATATTAAAGAGTACATTTGGCAACCTAAAACCACAATACTTGGTATCATATGACCATGTAAGATTTATGCATTAAAATGCCAACAACAACCCTACCTTTGTTCGATACTTTGTTGAGTTGTCTTAAATTATTCCAGATGTGTCCAGAAATGTTAAAACCAGAGAAATCCACAAGATGACCCAAGGTAATGCGTAAGACTCAGAGAGTCAGAGTGTGAGTGAGGAAGTGAGTCAGAGAATGAGACTACACATAACGTGGAGAAAACTTTAAAACACTAACTTGTCTGAACATTCGTGCATTAGTCACATCAATAGATTTTCACTGGCAGTGGTGGTTGTTTAATAGTGTGTTCACTACAAGCGTGGCATTTCTCATGTCAATTTGACCACAGGACCATCTGTGTTAATCGCCGTTACTTGTGCATGTGTTTATTCTGTTACGGTGGGGATTTTGCTAGGACCCAGATGTTATGATTTGTACAGACTCTGGACCCAAATGCACGACTCAGACGACAGATTCACAGTAAATAACAAGTTCTTTAATGTTCAAATGTGCAAACAAGTGCAAGGGGGAGGGGTGGAGGGTTGTCACCAGTGAGAATGAGGGTGAGGGTGTCTTGACGCGGAGTCCGCTGTAGGGTGATGGCGGCGTTGCGACACGGTGCAGTGAGGTCAGTTTCTCCAACATACTCACACAGAGCCGAAACACTGGAGAGCAGACAGCAGGCAGGCAGGTCCACAGGCAGGCAGGGAGGAAGCAAAGCACAAGACTGCAAGGTAAGCACGGCAATCTGAGGCGAGGTGGAAAAAGACAGGAGTATTAGCTTCACGAGCTAAACAGCAGGACACAAAGGCAAAATTCAGAGGAGTCAAGATGCAAAGAACCACGCAGACTGAAGAAACGATCTGGCGACGAGCAGGAAGGAATCCAGAGGCTTTATAGGAGGTTGATTGCTGGAGTGGGTTCGCCTGGCGCTGCCTGTGGAGGGAAATCACGCCCACATGCACACACACACAGAACAGACAGGGGGAGAGACACAGGGAACACAAAACACACACACAAGGGAGAAGGCAGGGCTACCATGATGAGACAATGACACCAAATGCAGAGAACTAAGACAGGAAGTAGTGAGAAAGGAGGCAGAGAGGCAGGCAGGCAGACAGGCAGGCAGGAAGGCAGACAGACAGGCAGGAAGGCAGACAGGCAGGCAGTCAGACAGGCAGGAAGGCAGACAGGCAGGAAGGCAGACAGACAGGCAGGAAGGCAGGCAGGAAGGCAGGCAGGCAGGCAGGAAGGCAGGCAGGCAGGAAGGCAGACAGACAGGCAGGAAGGCAGACAGGCAGGCAGGCAGGTAGGCAGGAAGGCAGACAGACAGGCAGGAAGGCAGACAGACAGGTAGGAAGGCAGACAGGCAGGCAGGAAGGCAGGCAGGCAGGCAGGCAGGAAGGCAGACAGGCAGGTAGGAAGGCAGACAGGCAGGCAGGAAGGCAGACAGACAGGCAGGAAGGCAGACAGGCAGGCAGGAAGGCAGGCAGGCAGGTAGGAAGGCAGGCAGACAGGTAGGAAGGCAGACAGACAGGCAGGAAGACAGACAGGCAGGCAGGAAGGCAGACAGACAGGCAGGAAGGCAGACAGGCAGGCAGGCAGGCAGGAAGGCAGGCAGGCAGGAAGGCAGGCAGGCAGGAAGGCAGACAGACAGGTAGGAAGGCAGACAGGCAGGAAGGCAGGCAGGCAGGGTTGACTGGAGCCGGCTCGGAGAAACTGAGGAGAGCAGGCGAGCAGGAAGCAGAGCAGACAGGCGCTGGAGATTTCTGCTGGAGCCAATGACAAGGGTATTAGTGCATTTGGCAAAAATACCAAAAACACAAAATACTCAGTGTCAAGAAAACACTAAAGAGCGGCGCTCTGAAGTCACCATATGGGATGTAATAATCTAGCGCCAAAGTGGTGGAGAGACCAGGTGGATAAAGCCGGAGGGTGATGAGTTGATCCAATACAGACATGCCACTCTGCTGCTGCTGCTACGCCCACAGACACACACACAGGGAAGGAGCAGATGAGGGAGAAAGGAGGGGGGAAAGGCAGATAAGGAGAACTGAACTCAGAAAACAGAAAAACAACCAGACTGCCACAGTTGCACTGTGACATGTTTGCCCCAAAAAGGCATATTTATAGCTTTAAGCTCTGCTTGGCGCTCCTCACACAACATTCATCAAATGTCTTTTGTTCTGATTTGACCAGGAGACCCTAGCAGCAGAAATACTATATTGTGTTTTAAGATAGCAAATGGAGTTCACAGTAATACCACCCATGCGTTTTGAGAGGAAAAGTTTTAATGACCAAGAAAAATATTCATCAAATTTGCATTATGGAAGAGACCTTGATGTGCTTTCAGTTATTTGTGTTTGTCTGTCTGTCAGACTCCCAGGTTGGAGTGTTGAGGGTGTGGAATGTGTCTCGCTCCACTCCTTTGGACAGCTTTAAACTGAAAAAGACTGGATTTCATGCTTTGCATGTCTTTAACTCCCCTCTTGCCAAGAAAGGTAAAACCAAGATGATTTACACATCATCCACATCTCCAGATTTGTGCATCTTAACAAGTGCTTGTGTACATTCAAAGTACGTTCCTTCATGTTCTATATTTTTAAGAATAATTTTGTGGTACTAGGACTTTATCTGAGTATTTATCCATTTTCTGCTCCTTTCTACTTTCATTCCACTACATTTTGGAGGGAAATCTAGTATTTCTTACTCCATCACATTTATTTTATGAATTTATTTTTTGACACTATATCTTTACTTTTACGTGTGTGTGTGTGTGTGTGTGTGTGTGTGTGTGTGTGTGTGTGTGTGAGCATCCAGAACATAACAGAAGAAATTTGAATATGCTTGTGTTTTTTCTTCTTGAATGTACTCTGTGTGGGTTAGAGACCAGTAGTACTTGTCTTCATTTAAAGAGCTCAGCATCACTCTGTACTTGAAATAAGCTTGAGACTGGCTGTTAAGAAATGTAAGGATTCTTTCCTTTAAAGATTTCTAGAATATTTTTTCTCTCTACAGCACAGAGTTCCTGTTCTCCCAGTAAAAGTCAGCACACTAGTTCCACCAGTGAGGCCGTACCTCCCCCAACCCTGTCACAGAACCGAACCTTCTCTCTGCCTCCTGGCCATGCTGTGTGCTGTTTTATGGATGGAGGGGTGGGACTCTATGACATGGGTGCCAAAAAGTGGGACTTTCTACGAGACTTGGTATTCTATAATATCCTTTGTAAAGTCAGCACATGCTCTCACATGACTGAATGGACAAACCAACAACAGAACATATCCTGCTTTGTGTTAACTTAACTTGTGATTTCAGTTATGTCTTTCTGTGTTTTATCTTGTTTCCAGGGTCATGTAGAGACTATATTCGACTGTAAATTTAAACCAGATGATCCCAACCTGCTGGCCACCGCTAGTTTTGATGGAACCATCAAAATCTGGGACACAAACACACTAACAGCTGTTTACACCTCCCCTGGTAATGAAGGAGTGGTATACTCCCTGTCCTGGGCTCCAGGTACATTCACTCCACACATCCACACGCAAGCATACAGCACATGCAAAAAATGGCATGTGAAAACCTTTGCAACCAAGAATTGTGCATTACAACCACGGACGCAGCCTTAACACCCCAGCCCACAAAAGACAAGTACTCAGGCTTCATACTGGTGCTGGAAATCCTTGAAATCCTTAGTTTTAATGTGGTGTTTTCAAGGTCTGAAAAGTGCTTGAATTTTTGATAGAGTACTTGAAATTGCTTAAAAATTGTAAATGCATTACTTTCATGAAAAATCACTGACTGAATAGTTCAACTTTTAAAGAAATAAAAAAGCAAATAAATGCAACCAGCAGACCGACCTGGCCTCACGCCCCCCTTCGTTTCTGTAACAGCTAGGGAAACAAAACTGAGACAAGAGAACTTTTAGGGGGCCACCCAAAAAATGACCGATGTATATGTGATGAAGCACCAGCTCTCTCACTAGTTGCTAGCCAGTTTTTCCAGAAAGGTGGAAAGACATTCAGACACAGTTTTCTATTTTCTTTATTTAAATTATGTCTCCACTAACATTTGTTAAATACAAAGAATTGTACTTTAAGTTGATTGCACAAGGTGTATAGGTATATGTATGTGTATATATATGTAAGACTTGCGGTATTTCAAGTAAAAACCTGTCGGAGGTGGAGTCCTTTGTGGTGGCCATCTTGTGCTGGTGTGGAAAGACGAAGCGCGCCTCATCAGTAGCCTTTTTATGTGGAGTCTGAGAAGGCGTGTTCTCAGTGGCGATTGGATCATGGATGTGTGATGTCATGACGGGTAATCAAGTTAAATACTGAATAAAGTACAAATCATTTCTTTGTTGTGAATGTGCCATAGGTATTTTAGGCTAAGGATGAATGCATTTGCAACTTGTTAGTGTGAGCAAGTGAATGAAAACCCCGTCTATGCATTGGAAAACTTTTCAAATCTCCATTATAGAGAACTGCCCTGATAGGCCAATTGAATTGGAAAGGCAGACTCTCCCACTATATATGTGAGCGGAATGGGAGAGGGAGGAGAGTTTTTGGGTTTTTCATTAGAGGAGAGCGACCTGAGCGGTCTGAAGCTCAGTAAGAAATGTTTGTTTCTTTGTTTTTGAGACTAAAATAAAAGTCTTTCTATTTTTTCCTGCACAACCCTCGCCAGTGTGATGTTTTGTCTTCCACCACTCTTTGCTGCTCCTCACCTTACAACAGTATATTTATATTTTTAGAATTCAAAATGCAGGTTTACATTGCAAAATGCATTGTAATTTCTCCTAAGGTGCTGGAAACGCTTGAAAATGCTTTAAACATGCTTTATTGTGACACAACCTGGTCAGGTACATTGTTCAAAATGTGTCCCATCCCAGCAACAACATCTCAGTAAAGTGTAACATCATGTCAAACTTGATGACCTGTCTGTTGGTGTGTGTTTTGAAGGAGACCTGAACTGCATTGCAGGGGCGACGTCTCGTAATGGAGCGTTCATCTGGGATGTCAGGAAAGGAAAGATCATCACTCGCTTTAATGAGGTTACTTTGACCATCAGTCCAAACTCTCTGTAATACTGAATCTGTGTGAAAATCACCAGTGTAGCACTGAGCTCAATCAGAGTATTAGTTAAAATGTAGCTGTTGTCACCATGTTTTTGTACTGTCAATTTTCATACCGATTAGAGAAACGGGGCCTTTAAGTGTTTCTCCAAAAATGTGAAACTTCATCTGCAAGGGGGGAGGAGATCATTCTATATTAATTAAAATGTTTGGGTGAGCTGTTCTTCTAAAAATGTACACCTCTCTGTCATCCCCCAGCATGGTAAGAATGGTATATTCTGTATATCATGGAGCCATAAAGATTCTAAGAGGATTGCTACCTGTAGTGGAGATGGATTCTGGTAAGTTCTCATCTTCTCTACTTTTCTGACAAGAGTTTGTTCTATTATAAAAGGAAAGCATAATATGTGTTCTTCATAGAGAGTCTTGCATTTATTATTTTTTTTATTGTACTGACAACAGTATCATCCGGACCATTGATGGTAAAATTCTCCACAAGTACAAACATCCTGCTGCTGTATTTGGATGTGACTGGAGCCAGAACAACAAGTAAGACCTCAATACATCGGCCATATTTCTCAATGGGGTAGTCACTATGCAATAGAAAGTCACCTCATGCTGCAGCTGGGTACGACTGGCAGACCTTTCAACTATTGTTCTGTCAAGCGGAGTAATGCTGTCAAAATAAAAGTGTTGTGTCATCTGGTAGTTGCTTACACATGGCCACAGTTTTATACATAACCCCCTGCCTTTCTCGCTCCCTGTAGGGATATGATTGCGACAGGCTGTGAGGATAAGAATGTCCGTGTGTACTACCTGGCCACCAGCTCTGATCAGCCTCTGAAGGTCTTCACTGGGCACTTAGCTAAAGTATTCCATGTTCGCTGGTCTCCACTCAGAGAGGGGATACTATGTTCTGGATCAGATGATGGGTGAGTGCAGACACAGAGGGCTAGAGAAATTCAGGCTGGTCAAGATGAGATGGACATTCTGCTTTTGTGCAAATACAAATATTAAACAATGCATATACAAAAAAATGCATGATTTACAGAATATAGACATTGTGTTTTAACAGCCTGTTGGAATGTATTGGCAATTATGAAGCATGTAATGTATATCTTCTCAAAGACTTAATGGAATGGAATTCTTAATGGAATGGAACTCTTTTGGAAAATTTCACGATGAGAAAGATCCTAAGTCTCTTTTCATTGCTACTGTCAATCAATGTTTGAGTTTTTTGAGGACAACATATGCACATGCTAGCTAGATCAGGACCATTATGATAGGAGGTGGTGGTGCTCATAGATAGATATATAGATAACTATATTAATCCCTGAGGGGATATTAGGTCATCATAACAGCAAGTACAGTAACATAAGTTGCAAGAGAATAAGGTGCAGGGCTCATACCACCTTTGTCCACAGGGGCTACCTGAATAAACAACAAATGAAAGTTCCTTGTAGCTGGTTTAATACACCTGCAGGTTATATGGTTAAACAAAATCATGCTTTAGTCCTTGAGGTCATCATTTCAAATTAATTAAAAAAATATTCCATGTGTGTCTGTCTGTACAGTACTGTTCGTATATGGGACTACACACAGGATGCATGTATCAATGTGCTGGGTGGTCATAAAGCTCCAGTCAGAGGCTTGATGTGGAACACAGAGGTTCCCTACCTGCTCATCTCAGGTAATGCCACAACATGTACTGTTTGATTTTCCAATTGTTTGCTTTTATAGAGAGATGTTTGTGATCAGCACATCATCATTGTCTATACTGTTGAGCAACACTGTTGTGTTCTTGTTTGTCTATCCAATGAACTCCACACAGGCCAAGGGATAATTGGAAAAACTGCTGTTGTGTCAATGTACTGTATACTGACATCTTTGATTTCCAGTGACATAACAGCTGTCATCATTTTTACAATGCCCCACAAAGTAACAGAGCACAGAGAAAGTGACCTCTATGTCTATGAAGTGGGTGGGTTTGAGGTTTATCTGTAGTACCGATTGGCTCTGTAAAATTGAGATTTGAGCTGCATGTAGGGAACTAAGAAGCCAGTAGCTCTGCTGTCAGTGAAACATTTCAGTTAGACTTTGTCACAGTTGCCTGATGCTAAGAAAGATGGTGCCTACATCTAAGTACTCTATGCAGGGCAGTATCCAGGATTTTTTTTTTTTGTGATCAACTTTTTATTGACACCATTTATGTCACTCAAATATGTACATCATTTGCTCCTCATACAAGTACAAGTACTGTCAACAGATGCCTACATAATAGTGAGCAGAATATTTATCAGATGGTGTCTAAAAACAAAACAACACACACACACACGTACCCACAACAAGGTACACACCCATACCCACCCACCCAGCGGTCTCAAAAAAAGAGAAAAAAGAGAAGAAAAAAAAAAAAAAAAAAACACACCTTGTCTAATCAGTAGCCAGGATTTTTGAAATACCGAGGCAACACCCCCCCCACCCCGGTAACCAAAAACCACAACTAAGATGATCTATAACTGTATATATTAAGTGTTTGGTATAGGCTATGGTGATTGAGTGAGAGGGAGAGAGACTTGACAACAACTACAGTAATACCATAGTATACCATCAGAGTCGTGACTCTGGCCTTTGTATGTAGCTGGGTCATGGGCTGATAGTGGACCTGACTCCACATGCATCTCACTGGTTCCTTCTCCTGCTCTTTCTCTCTCCTCTCCTCCTGTCTCTGTCCCTTCAACCTCTTCATCTCTCTCTCCTGTCTCATCCTCTGTTGAATTTTTTAAAATGAAAAGTCTAACTATACTACTGAGTCATGACCTAATATTTTAATGCCATGTTTAGTAGAGGTGGGTGCAATTCATCGATGTGGCGATGCATCGCGATGCCTCACGTGACAATTTGGCATCGATTAATTAACGTCGATGCTCTGCCGCAAGACCGGAACAAAAAACACGTAACCGGAACCTTTGCGCGCGCGCCGCCCGGACTGTTTAGTGACTGGGACCACAACAAACGGAGCAGTAACGAGTGTTGGCTGATCTTTATTGACAGATTGTCACACTCTACAGCCAATGGTATCGTTAACAGCGTGTGCTGCCTGACCAATGACAGTGTAGTGACCCACACAGGGCGGGATCTAAACACGGAGCGGCGCTAAAGTTTAGCTGCTTAGCTAGCAAGGACTCGTCGCGCTGCTACGTTATCAATTAGTTTTTGAGTTTAGTCAACACCTGAGAACTCGTCTGACATGGAGAGTCTCCTGTTGTGTGCTACATGTGTGAAATAACAACTATAGTCTGGACTAGGGATGCACATGGTTAACCGTTTAACCGTTAACCATAACAGGAATGTTGACCGATTAATACTATCGGTTAAATTTTTTTTTTTTAGCTACTTGTCAATCAACTCATGGGAGCGTGTCGACGCGTGCAACACGTGCCTTTACGTGCTTTCCGCCACAGCCCACTTCACAGCAAAAATGAAGCGAGCAAAAAGGAGTTCTGTGTGGGACAATTTCGACCGAAAAGGAGATGAGGTTATTTGCAAACTATGCGGTACAGCCCTGAAATATTCAAGCAGTACCAGTACAGTGCAGTACCACTTGCGAAGCAAACATCCAGGATCAGATGATGGAGGACCATCACAGCAAACTTTGCCCTCCATGATGGCAGGGAGAAGATGTGACGCGTGGCGGTCTGAGGAGATCACACACGGTACTTTTGAATAGGTCACACTCAATAGAGCATTTAAATCGTATCGGTTAAGTAAGGGATGATGTATAGAACGGCGGTCATTATGTATAGTCATTATGTAGGCCTATAGAACGGCGGTCATTATGTATAGAACGGCGGTCATGATCCGTCCAGACCCCTCCGCTTTGCTTCGGGGTCCGGTTCGTCCTGTCAGGACTTATTTTTTCCGATAATGACCGGCGTTCTATATATTATCCCGCTTATTACACGGCTACTTGCCAACGCGAAAAAAAAAACGTCACACAGTGTGTCTTTTTACAATTAATTTGTTACCGTTCAGGCGTTCACAGTGTTTTTCAGCAATGAAATAGTTCGCCAAACCGATGCCGTTTCGCTTCTCCCTCTTCGCTACTTCGTCTTTTCTTGACCTTTGATGACAACTCAGCCTTTTACCAAGACCCGAAATCACCGTATTTACCGAAAATATTAAAGTTATGTGAAACTCATCCATACTAGTGGCATAGGAGTAGTTTTTTCCCCATATGAAGTAGACTACAGATCAGCTGACGTCGCTTAGCAACTGAAGACGCAGGGGTGATAAGTGACCGGGACTACTTGCGGAGCAAAGATTTTAGAGCGCGGAGTGATACGAAATACGCGAATCAGAGGCAAAAAGGCCACTCCATTCAAGTGAATGGAGCTTTCTGCAGCATTAAGAAGAGCCGTGTAATAACGGTTATTAATCGGTTAATGAGCGTCGGTTATCGGTCATAAAAAAAATTAAAAATGTGCATTCCTAGTCTGGACTTTGTCTGCAGTGTATCTGTATAAACGGCTTCACTCAGCGTCTCTCCCTCCCCTCTCGCACTGTGAGTTACCGTGGTTTCAGGAACGCCCTGAAACTTTATAATCAATAAGAAGTTTTTGGTTAGTTTGACTGTACAAAATCATGAATGTAGCCTGATTGTAGAGCTCAATGCTGAAATCTTGTATTATAACATATAGAACAAATGTAAAGCCTCAGAGCTTCTTTGATTACTAACAGTATGTTAATGATGACAGAAAGGTGATAACTCGCCATCAGACTGACAAGAATGTAAAAGTTGCTGTTTGTATGATGTATTTTTCTGTTAAACGATAAGAGGCTCACTTTAACAATATTATTATTAATAATAATTAATGATAATGATGATGAGAAGAAGTAGAAAAATAGCTTTCTGAAAAGTTCTGTAGATGGTTGATTATTTGAAAGAGTAAAAGCTTGGCAAAAAAAGGCACAGTTTGATTTCATAGATTGAAAGTTACATTGAAAAGACAAAAAACATTTTAAGTGTGAATAGAACAGCTGTTCAGATCATCCTCCTGTAAAACACTGTTGGTCAAATATTTAAACTTGATGTCTGCATTAGAGAACATGGTGTGGGGTGAAGCTGTAAATCTTATCTTTTTTTTTAGCATGTGTCAAGTAACGTGCCCTGTACCATGTTTCACAAATTGGGAATATGACTTGGCTACAGCTCGAAAAAACTTTTCAGTCAAAAGATTTTTTTGCTTTAATCCAATCCAAATTCAGTTGAATTATGCACTTTTGTTCAGAAGAATGCAATTTGTTCCCTTGGAATATGGTAGCTTTTTTGTTAAGTTATCCTATCCATATTCCAGACTGAATAAGTTGAATTATTTAATTTTAAAGAATGCACTTTTGTTCCCTATGGCAGCTTTTTGAGTTAATTGATAGGCTATTTATTTACAAATTTAGCCACACATGAAGACAAAATCAATCTTGTATGGAAAAAAGCATTAAAAATAGTAATAATCAAAGAATCGTGGCACCAATAATCGAATCGAAACGTCAGTCGTTATAATCGAAGAATCGAAGAATCGAAGCTCCTATAATCGTAATCGAAGAATCGAAGAATCGAAGCTCCTATAATCGTAATCGAATCGTGAGGTACCCTTGTTGGAACACCCCTAATGTTTAGTCACATTATTACTTATCCATCCAAACATCCAAATAATATTATTGATGGATAATTCACACTGTGACTGAACATGGCCTTAGAATATTCAGATTCATTGCATGTCCTTTCATTTTTTAGCCTAGGCTACATGTACAGTAGGTTACTGGTTAGCATCTCTATTGGCTGCATCTGTAGGCTAGTTCACTATTTTTCTCATTCTCTTAGCTTAGTACAGTTCTTACCAAAAAAAAAAAAATCTGAGCTGTAGCCAAGACATGTTCCCAATTTGTAATTTGTGAAACATGTTACAGGGCATTTTACTTGACACGTGCTAAAAAAAAAGATTCACAGCTTCACCCCACACCATGTTCTCTAATGCAGACATCAAGTTTAAATATTTGACCAACAGCGTTTTACAGGAGGATGATCTGAACAGCTGTTCTATTCACACTTAAAATGATTTTTGTCTTTTCCGTGTAATTTTCAATTAAATCAAACTGTGCCTTTTTTTGCCAAGCTTCTCTCAAGATTTACTCTTTCAAATAATCAACCATCTACAGAACTTTTCAGTATGCTATTTTTCTACTTCTTCTCATCATCATTATCATTAATTATTATGGTTATCAATACTATTGTTTAAAGTGAGCCTCTTATTGTTTAACAGAAAAATATCATACAAACAGCAACTTTTGCATTCTTGTCAGTCTGATGGCGAGTTATCTGTCAAACTAACCAAAAACTTCTTATCCACCTTATTCCTAGCTCTCATGAGCCCTTGCGTGAATTATGGGTGAGACTTCCGGTATGAACCGGAACCGGTGTTTTTACATGCGAGCTGTCAGCGCTAATCTTTCTCCGCCGATTACGCAAACCATTTGGGAACATCGGCTGTCACAGCTCAGACAAGACGGCATTACAATCGCACTGCCTAATGATATAGAGGGATGGGAGGATGACATGGAAAAAGTGGCTTAAAATAACATACAGTAGCATATTTAGCTACTTTCTCAACTCTGCCGCTTCGGACGGGGAGGCAATGAATAACCTAAAAGGCTCTGAGGCGTATCTAGAGGCTACTCACAGTAATAAGGTGGGACGTGTTTTGTTAAAAGAGATCGTGGGACACAATCTGATTTACCTTCAAGCAGACGTAGAGCCCAGCCAAAGCCTAAAAGTCCTCCATCACCGAGCCTGGGTTTTAGTGTCATGATCGGGTGAAATACAAACAGCAGATAGGCGGTGGAAACTTTACCGACTCTCACAACAACATTCCCTCCTTGCCGGGGTGCATGTTCAAAACACTGCTCTTGTAGCAACAGATTCAATTTTTATTGGTCATTAGTACAACCGCGAACAGCGCAACATGTTCCCGAGCTGCGCAAGGACATTTTTTTTTAGAGCTGATAATCGTAAACAGTACGTTAAAGACCAGTAAACTTACAAATAAACCGCTGCAGGAAACGAAAACCGCTAGCACCCAATGGCTCACTGCTACTTCTAGCGTGTCACCGTAAGTTGGACCCATAATCTTTCCTACATCAGCGACCCCAGGAATAAGGTGGATTGATCATTGATCAAGTTTCAGGGCGTTCCTGTAACCATGGTAACTCACGGTGTCAGAGGGGAGGGAGAGACGCTGAATGAAGCCGTTTACACAGATACACTGCAGACAAAGTCCAGACTATAGTTGTTATTTCACACATGTAGCACACAACAGGCGACTCTCCGTGTCAGACGAGTTCTCACGTGTTGACTAAACTCAAAAACTAATTGGTAACGTAGCAGCGCGACGAGTCCTTGCGAGCTAAGCAGCTAAACTTTAGCGCCGCTCCGTGTTTAGATCCCGCCCTGTGTGGGTCATTACACTTGTCATTGGTCAGGCAGCACACGCTGTTAACGATACCATTGGCTGTAGAGTGTGACAATCTGTCAATAAAAATCAGCCACAGGTTCTCCTCTGATCTATACTGATCTCATAAAACGCCTCTGTGAAGTTTGAATGACGATAATCCGTCATAGCGACGGAGAACTTTAATCCATGCAAATGATAACTTGGATTGATGCAGCCTGTTACCACTATGTTGCATTTTTGCTGTGATTCATTCAATTGCCGTACTAAAAATAGACCTGCAGACCTCACCTCGCAGTATCGGTATCTTCCTCCTGTCAACTGAAAATGTCCCGCGATTTCCACCAGTACATCAGATAACTTCCTGTGTGCGGTTTCAAAATAAAAGCTGTCCGGTGTGTTAATATGTTTAACATGATGCTGTTCGGGGCTTCTTCTGTTTTTTTTCTCTCAGAATTTTTTACCGAGGTCCTGACCTCGGTAACCTCATAGCTGGCTACGGCCCTGACTCTATGGTAACCTCTATAAAATGCAATGTAACATTTGATAAGGAAATAACTAATAATTAAGGAGACTTACATTGATTTAAAAGTTCAACTCTTAATGCTCCCACTGACTGTGCCTCTTTAGTAGCATCTAATGGCAGCTGTAGGAAACTGCAACAACTTCCCTGTAATCCTTAGTGTTAAGAGCAAATTATACTTTGGAATTTCATGTTTACCACCAGTTGCTTAAAGCTCAAAAAGGGCTTCTCGGAAGACCTTTACCCTCATATTACAACAGCGTTTGCTAGATGTATCGTACATCACAACACTAGTCCACTATGGAGGACTAAACCTGACTTAAGTATAAATAAATAAATACATAAATAAATGTATAAATAAATGCGTAAATAAATAAATAAATGAATGAATGAATAAATAAATGCTGCAATGAATGAATGAATAAATTAATGCATGAATAAATGAATGAATAAATAAATGCATGAATAAATATATAAATAAATTCAGGAATAAATAAATGCATAAATAAATGAATAAATAAATAAATAAAAGTATAAATAAAAGAATAAATGCTTTATATTTATTTCTACATTTCTGTTCACCTACATTTATTAATTTCTGTATTTCTGTGTCCATACGTTAATGAGGAGATAGGAGGTCCTAACCTCAGTCGGAGAGCCAGACAAAAGCAAACGATTCCTGATCCCAAACCTCGCTCTCTGTAATGTTGTAAACCAGCTCCAGTTAGCTCAATGGCCTTGACCGGTGTGACAGGTTAACTGGCGTTCATCTTAACTTGCGAGGGTCCCAGATGTCCTCGGCCATGTCCGCTAACCAGGAAAAACATTCTGCTCATCGCTCCAAGTCATGTATATGTGTATTCGTTTTGACGTGGCTTGAACACTACTATTTCACACGGAGATGCCGGGGCTGCGACCTGCAAACCACTGTTAGACGAGCGCTTCAGAGCACAAATCGTCTGAAAGTGCATGTTGTCGGTCTTATCTTTGTCGTGAATGTCTGTACTCTCAAACAACTCATGGGTGGAACATTAAGAGGCATTTGTTCACGCCGAGCGGCTCGAGAGCGGCGTGGACACCGCTGTTATGTCAGCTGTTAGCAGTTGGCTGCTCGCTGTAGCGCTTCGAGCGCAGCTTCCAGGTTAACTTGTGACACCTGTTACCATCGAGAGTGAAATACATGTCTGGGCTTTCCTATTAACCATTGTCGCTACTGGTGTTTGTATCACAGGTTGATCTGGAAGTCTCACGATTTGCCAGAGCTGACTGACCTCACGCTGAGTTCGGGCTGGATGTCAATGTACTCTGCAGACTGTTTGACGAGCAGGCTGTATGACAGTGTACAGTTTTCAAACCGACTTGGCTTCAGCCAAGCGCAGCGTCCAGGTTAACTTGTGACGCCGGTTACCATCGGGTATTTCTTTCATTCCGCACTGCGTTCAAATGGTTACTTAAAGCCATCGTTCCGAGCCGCATACATCGTTATTAAGCTGAAGCCCGAACTCAGCGTGAGGTCAGTCAGCTGTGGCAAATCGTGAGACGTCCAGATTAACCTGTGATAAACACCAGTAGCGACAATGGTTCATAGGAAAGCCCAGACATGTATCTCACTCTCGATGGTAACAGGTGTCAGAAGTTAACCTGGACGCTGTGCTCTCTGCGCTACAGCGAGCAGCCAATAGTTAACTGCTAACAGCGGTCTCCACGCCGCTCTCGAGCCGCTCGGCGTGAACAAATGCTTGTTTGAGTGTACAGACATTCACAACAAAGAATGGCACCTCTGTGTGGATAGAAGTGTTCAAGCCCCGCCAAAACGAATACACATATTGCGAGTGAGGAGTTGTCGTCATGGTACAGAGCCCCTCCCCTCGATATCACGGTATCACGCGGGATCTTCCCCCTCTCCGCCATGATGGCAGGATTCCGGCGGCAAAACACGATTGTTCACGTGTGTTCTTAACTCGGTAGTGGAGGAGGTTCTTACAATTCCGCACTGTTTTACCATGCCTGGAAGTCACTGCTGCGTTAAAAACTGCTCCAGTACCTCACACGATACATACGGAAAACATGGGAACAATGGGATACAGCAGAAAGTCTTGTAACTTTCCAAAGACTTGTGGCTTTTAAACTCCTGCATTGTGTAGTAACTTACACCAAAAACAAGGTCATTGACGATGTCCATGTATGTGCATGGAGGTAAATGGTCCAGGTCTCTGTGCCATTCCGCTGCAGGGAGCTCGTATGGGTCGATATTTTGGATGTCCGAGAGCTTCTCCAAATACCGCCGTTTTGCGCTTGGTGTGAGCTTGTACCTGTAAGGTCCCTTTTCTTTCGCCTTATCTTTTTGCATTGCTTTACTTTCTTCCTTTTCTTTCTCGTATTCGTAGATCCGTCTCTGTCCCACCGAAATAATAAATGCGCAAAAATTAAAGAGCTCTGGAATGTTTAGTCGCGCCTCTGTGAAGTTCTGAAGGCGTTGCCCCTGACAACCGATAGCGCCTCCTACCGTCATGGCCGACCGGCTCAGACCCCGCCCAAATCAACCCAAATCGGCACGTGACTCGTCAATCTCAATACATGACTTGGAGCGATGAGCAGAATGTTTTTCCTGGTTAGCGGACATGGCCGAGGACCCCTCTCTCTCCAGACGGGATTGTCAAACCACACCACCAGCACACCTGGGACCCTCGCAAGTTGAAATGAACGCCAGTCAAATTCATCACTAAACCAGAGCTACATGAATAACAAATGTCAACAACTGCAGCTAGCAGTTAGCTGAGCGGGCTTGCTGGTAGCCAGCAACATTCCTGTACAGGAATCAGCGCCGCTAGTAAGGCAGAAGTAGTAGACCCTCATCGAGCACACTCCTGTAACCAATCATGGTCTTGACTGAGGTTAGGACCTCCTACCTCATTAACATATGGACACAGAAATAAATGTAGATGAACAGAAATGTAGAAATAAATATAAAGCATATTTATTATACACATGTATGTATGTATGTATTTAAAAAAGCCAAATTAGCCTGACCCAAATATTTTCAAGAGTACGTAAATATTACTTTAATTCAAGTAATTAAATAATAATTTTCAGGGCTTGAAATTACAACCATTTTAGTCTGTAAGGTGCCCAAAATGTAATCTGTGCGACTTCAAAATAATAACAATAAATAATTTCTCAGTCTTTGTTAGCCGTTTGTGAAATTTTGTGCTCGCGTGCTACGTTCGTTCACAGCTTGTGCATCTCTTGGGGGCTAAGGCTCCCCTGTCCTTAAAACCAAGTGACGACCCTGAAAACGTGTAGTAACAGGATGAGGATAGAAAGTTTGTAATTTGGGTGAGACGTCAGCAGATAGGCTACCAGTTGTAACAAAGTATCAATCATAGGCCTAATTAAATAACTGCCTAAATGTTGGATAACAAGATATTGACTAGAACAGAATAAGAAAAGACACTCCCGTGTCAGGGTTGGGGTTAAAGGGGAGACTATGGAAGGGGGAAGGACCCAAATGCAGATATACACAGGAGGCGAGATCAGGGCAAAACAAGAGCGAGCTTTATTATAAAGCTGAACACAAAAACAGAAGCAGACAAAAACGGGGCAAGTGGCAAAGTAACAACCAAAACAGCAAGACAAAGTAGAAACCAAAAGGCAAGACAAAGTACAAAGAAATAATCAAAGTTCAACTCAAAAGCAAAATGCCAAATTCAAAATCAAAAACCATACCATGGGGAACGAGGAACAGGAACAGGAGCATGGAGCATGGAGCATGGACAGAGACGGACGCTGACAAGAACACACACCGACAATGACAATGACCAGACAAGGAGTGAAGGGAACACAGAGACTAAATACAGACACTGATGACAAGACGAGGAACAGGTGAGGTGGACCAACAGGTGAGACAACGAAGGGGAGGAGCACATGAGAACATGAAAGGAACAAAGCAACAGACAGAGGGAGCCAGAGGGAACATAGGAAAATACACAGGAGAACTTAAAGGACACATGAGGGCATGGAAAAACAAAAGACACAAGACAAGATACAAAGACATGGAAATAGACACAAGACAAAATCATGACAACCAATACCAAAACAAGGAACACGAATCTACAGTCATGACAGTACCCCCCCCTCAAGGGACAGCTCCCAGATGTCCCTCAAAACCTAAGACCAAATGAAGTCGGGAGGGTGGAGGGGGGTCAGGAGGAGGGCCAAGGTCCAAACAAACAGGGCGAGGACTGGGACCCACTGGAGGCCGGCGACGTGGGCTGGGACCCACTGGAGGCCGGGGACGTGGGCTGGGACCCACTGGAGGCCGGGGACGTGGGCTGGGACCCACTGGAGGCCGACGAAGGCGATAACGAAGGCGTAGGCGTTCTGGTGGCCGGCGACGAAGACGATGACGAAGTTGTTCTGGAGGCCGGCGACGAAGACGATGACGAAGGCGTTCTGGAGGCCGGCGACGAAGACGATGAAGGCGTGGGCGCTCTGGAGGCCGGCGATGAAGGCGATGACGAAGACGAAGGTACTGTGGAGGCTGGAGGCGGCGGCGAAGGCGTGGGCTGGGACCCACTGGAGGCCGGAGCTGGCGGCGAAGGCGTGGGCTGGGACCCACTGGAGGCCGGAGCTGGCGGCGAAGGCGTGGGCTGGGACCCACTGGAGGCTGGACCGCTGGCGGGGAACCCCTCCCTGGCTTTGGCCGGACCACCGACCGAGAGGCAGGCGCAGGACTCGGAACGGGACTCGGCTGGGCCTCGGGCCGAGGAGCAGGCGCTGGACTTGACGTGGGACTCGGCCGGGCCTCCGACCGAGGAGCAGGCGCTGGACTCGGCGTGGGACTCGGCCGGGCCTCGAGCCGAGGAGCAGGCGCTGGACTCTGCGTGGGACTCGGCCGGGCCTCCGACCGTGGAGCAGGCGCTGGACTCGGCGTGGGACTCGGCCGGGCCTCCGACCGAGGAGCAGGAACAGGGCTCGGCGGGGCCTCCGACCGAGGAGCAGGAACAGGACTTGGAACAGGGCTCGGACGGGCCTCCGACCGAGGCGCTGGGACAGGCCTCGGCCTGGCCTGTGGCCGAGGTGCAGGAACAGGACTTGGCATGGGCCTCGGCCGGGCCTCCGACCGAGGTGCTGGGACAGGCCTCAGCCGGGCCTCCGACCGAGGTGCAGGAACAGGACTTGGCATGGGCCTCGGCCGGGCCTCCGACCGAGGTGCAGGAACAGGCCTCGGCCGGGCCTCCGACCGAGGTGCAGGAACAAGACTTGGGACAGGACTCGGCCGGGCCTCCGACCGAGGTGTAGGAACAGGCCTCGGCCGGGCCTCCGACCGAGGTGCAGGAACAAGACTTGGGACAGGACTCGGCCGGGCCTCCGACCGTGGTGCAGGAACAGGCCTCGGCCGGGCCTCCGACCGAGGTGCAGGGACAGGCCTCGGCCGGGCCTCCGACCGAGGTGCAGGAACGGGCCTTGGCGTGGGCCTCGGCCGGGCCTCCGACCGAGGTGCAGGAACGGGCCTTGGCGTGGGCCTCGGCCGGGCCTCCGACCGAGGTGCAGGAACGGGCCTTGGCGTGGGCCTCGGCCGGGCCTCCGACCGAGGTGCAGGAACGGGCCTTGGCGTGGGCCTCGGCCGGGCCTCCGACCGAGGTGCAGGAACGGCTCTTGGCGTGGGCCTCGGCCGGGCCTCCGACCGAGGTGCAGGGACAGGGCTTGGCGTGGGGCTTGGCGTGGGAGTCGATCGGGCCGCCGACTGGAGGCCACTGGCAGGTGTCGACCGGTCCGCCGACTGAAGGCCACTGGCAGGTGTCGACCGGTCCGCCGACTGAAGGCCACTGGCAGGTGTCGACCGGGCCGCCGACTGAAGGCCACTGGCAGGTGTCGACCGGGCCGCCGACTGAAGGCCACTGGCAGGTGTCGACCGGGCCGCCGACTGAAGGCCACTGGCAGGTGTCGACCGGGCCGCCGACTGAAAGCCAGGACGTGGACGGGCTCGTCGCTTTCTTGCTGGGGAAACCTTGTAGGCCAGGCGGGTTCCACAAAAAGGGGAAACTGAGGGCTTGTGGGAGATAGCAACTGAAGCATGGGCTGGTAGCTGGGCTGAGGCATAGGCTGAGGCCAAGGCATGGGCTGGGGATGGAGCTGAGGCATAAGCTGGAGCTGAGGCTGAGGCACCAGTTTGGGCTGGATAGCTGGGAGCTAACAGGGAGTTGCGGCTGTTTAGTTGGTCAAGCAAGGTTCTCCTGAGATCAGCCACCTCAGCTATTAGCTCCACAGCGTCCGGAACTGCCCACAACCAAGGCCTATCAAACATGTCTCTGTTGAACTCAGCTATTACCTGAAGCATGTCCTTCACATTTGTCTTGATGTCCAGATTTCCCCACAATTTCTCCTCAATTTCCACAAGCTGTTTAGTGAATTCTGCTGGGTCCATTTTGTATGGTCTGGTCATTCTGTCAGGGTTGGGGTTAAAGGGGAGACTATGGAAGGGGGAAGGACCCAAATGCAGATATACACAGGAGGCGAGATCAGGGCAAAACAAGAGCGAGCTTTATTATAAAGCTGAACACAAAAACAGAAGCAGACAAAAACGGGGCAAGTGGCAAAGTAACAACCAAAACAGCAAGACAAAGTAGAAACCAAAAGGCAAGACAAAGTACAAAGAAATAATCAAAGTTCAACTCAAAAGCAAAATGCCAAATTCAAAATCAAAAACCATACCATGGGGAACGAGGAACAGGAACAGGAGCATGGAGCATGGAGCATGGACAGAGACGGACGCTGACAAGAACACACACCGACAATGACAATGACCAGACAAGGAGTGAAGGGAACACAGAGACTAAATACAGACACTGATGACAAGACGAGGAACAGGTGAGGTGGACCAACAGGTGAGACAACGAAGGGGAGGAGCACATGAGAACATGAAAGGAACAAAGCAACAGACAGAGGGAGCCAGAGGGAACATAGGAAAATACACAGGAGAACTTAAAGGACACATGAGGGCATGGAAAAACAAAAGACACAAGACAAGATACAAAGACATGGAAATAGACACAAGACAAAATCATGACAACCAATACCAAAACAAGGAACACGAATCTACAGTCATGACATCCCGTAGGCTATTGCAGGTTCTAGAGAAAGTGCGCTTGATTTGCTTACCCAGCTGTCCAGGAATGATATTAGTATTATTAATCTGCATTTTGTGTGCACATTATATCTACTTAGTGGCCACACTTTAGTATTTCGTGCACACGTTATCTCTATATTGTAGCCACAATTTAATTTTGACCACGTCATGTCTGGGGCTCCGTAGATTAGCATAGAGCCGATAATAATATTACAGGTACAAATTTGATTGCAGAAGAAAGAGGACAATTTTTCTTTTTTTGATTCACAGTCCAGTTCTGTATGTGATGTATGGTATTGTACTTTAGGTTGCTGGCATTTTACTGGCAGCTGTATGGTGTAGAATAGACTGCACATTAAAGTGATGGGGCTATACTGTCAGAGCGTATTGCATTGACATTGTAAAATGCTGTGTTTTTGTAGGTTCTTGGGATTATACAATCCGAGTGTGGGACACAAGAGATGGCACATGTCTCGATACAGTCTATGACCACGGAGCTGATGTCTATGGTAAGACAGAATCATAGAACAATACAAACTATGAAACTATCATTACTGCAGATACACGTCGGGTGGTCACCTACAGTGTGATGAATGGCCTTGTAAAAAGGCAATAAAAAGTTCCATGAAGTGTTGTACAGTAAAATTTATCATACAGTAAACGCGTTTTCTTTTATGTACCTGAGCCCTCTACCTGCTGTACTTCTATAAAGACAAGTACTTACAAGTCTGTGCATGTGTCTGTAGGTTTGACATGTCATCAGAGTCGTCCATTCACCATGGCCAGCTGTAGCAGAGACAGCACAGTGAGGCTGTGGTCTCTCACACCCCTCATCTCTCCACTGCTGCTGAACATCCTCACTGAGCAGCCTTGGGAAAAGATCATAGGAAACACAGGTGAGAACAACTCCTCATGTCTTGTATCTCATAGCACTCTGTTCTGAAACCTCATTTAAACATGCTGGCTGTGTGCTTTCTGCAGACACAGCGATGGTTCCTGGCTCACCGCCGCTGCTCTGTGGTAAAGTGTCCCGAGACATCAAGCAGGAGTTGGATAAACTGAGCATAGACATCAGGGCCAAGAAACTGCGCTGGTTTTCTGAATGCTTTTCGGTAACTATGTTCTGAATTCTCATTTATTATTGCTGATGTTAAAGGGCATTTACTACTACTGCCTTTCTGAATCGACTGATGTCCTTGTTTTGCTCCATCGACGGTGATATGTTGTGGTTTCTCTCTTGTGACAAATGTACTTATTGTGAGTTGCTTTGGACAAAAGCGTCTGTTAAATGCCCTAAATGTAAATGTTACTCAGTTGCTAAGTGGCATTGTGGATAATATAGGCACCAGGTTTTTAAAAGCAGTATGCTGGTCTGCATTGCCCTCTTGTAAAACTGTTAAACGCATTACGGACAGTTTAAAAACAAACCATCAAAGTCAATACAGCAGAACTAGAAATGCCACATGTTGTATCCCACACATTCATCTCCCTTTTTGAAACCTAGTATCTACAACACCACTGAGTTGGAACCAGTTCCATCTAGCTTCCATTGCTTGTCTTTGTTTTTCTCTCCCTCTGCTGGCCTTTAATGGCAACTTCAGACTTTTATTTTCTTCTGAAATCTCAGAGCATATAAAATTGTTAATAAGTAATAACAGATAAGGCATTTTAAAGCTTACATGTATCTGATATATTAGTAATGCAGCGTTCTTAATGTTCACTTGCAAGGAGCTCTCATAGCTAAGAACAAACTGTGTGTGTAGATTGTGAGAGTGAGGTTAACTGACATTACTGCAGTAATGTTACACATTGTCCCTAGCCTAGAGTTTTACTAGAGTTCAGCTCTGTTCATTCTGCATGAGGCTCATTTTAAATGTTTAACTTCTGAATGTAATTTGAAGGTGAGTCAACAGATGGCTCTCTCCTGCACACTATTTCACATTTGTTTAAAGGAAATGTGCATTAAACACAGAGATTAGAAGAGAAAAGATCTTGATACAGCTTGACTTTAAAAGCCAGAGAAGAGAACCGTGTTGTGTTACATTTAAACTCAATCCACCATCCACCCATTGTCTGTAACTCGCTTTATCCCTTTTATGGGGTCGCGGGGTTTTTGCTGGAGCCAATCCCAGCTGTCTCTGGACAAGTCGCCAGCTCATCGCAGAGCCCTCACTGATGGCAGAGGCTGCCATGCAAGGTGCCAACTGCACACCAGGAGCAATTTGGGGTTCACTATCTTGCTCAAGGACACTTCAACATGCAGCTCAGCTCAGTCCGGAGCTGGGATTTGAACCAGCGACCTTCCAATCACTACTGCAAGCCAGTTTAGTGGGTTAGCGAGGTATGTTGAGTCTAAAGCCAGGCTTCCCTGTACTACAAAATGTGGCTCTCTTTTAACCCGGCTAGATCACCATGGTAACTTATGCTTAGCTCATAACCTGGTCGGGACCAGGTTATGTTCAGAGTTTCAGCTTAAAAGCGCCGCTGGTTCACTGTGTAACTCATTCGGAGATGGCGTCACCATTCATTGAGAACCCGGTGGACCTGGGAGCAAGAATAATTCGGGCAGCACTACGACGTGAGCGGCTTCTTCGAGATCGCGCTGATCCGCTGGCATTTCCTGATGAATTTCTCTATGAGCGATATAGATTTTCAGCCGAGGGAATACGGTACATTTGCTCACTTATTGAGCCGAGTGTCAGGATGCCACTCGAAGAAGCTGTGCGCTCACTGTCGGGCAAACTGTTTGTGTAGCCCTTCGTTTGTTTGCCACGGGAACCTACTTACATTCAGTTGGTGATGCAGAATATCTAAGCAAGAACACTGCGTGTTGCACCATCCGCAAAGTGGTTCTTGCTCTTACTGAGAATCTGCAATCTTAAAATAGTGATGACATTAAAATAAAATGGGATACAGTATATTATCCACACACTTGCTGCCATGTCCGACTGCTGCTTCCACATCTTAATAAAATGCAATATGAAATATTAATTAAGCCAACCTATATTTATTTGTCACAGATAATGAGTAAAGTTAATTATTTCTTTGATGTGGTCATGAATAAACTGATCAATGTTTCACCCGCTGTAGGGCAGTATACACCCAAACATAAATCTTACAGGCTTGAGCCATTTTCACTGTCAAAAAGGTATTTATTGTCATTGTACAGGGACAGTAGCTACATTTGTTGTTCATCCCGACACAGTAATACAAAAAAAAACCACTGAAGATTTATACCCTACGCACACTCAGCCTCGCTTTCAATAAAACACACACGCGCATTCTATAACTGAGATCAGTAAAATGTGAAAACATTATAGACATCATTCAAAAATGAAAAAAGATAGTTGTTGCTTCAGTTTATTTATTTTTTTAAATGGATGAGGGTTAATATGTAAAAGTTGCACAATGTTGAGCTTTCAGAAATTAAAAGACTAAGGGCTTAATATAATATTGATCATAATATTAATCATTGTTAACTTATGCATTTACACGGTCAGCAATTTTCTGCTAGCAGCCCTCCCTCGCGCTATTGGCGGCGACAGTGTTACTTTTTGCGTGATGGTTTCTTTGAATTCTTATAAATAAACAAATAAATGCTGAAATAAATAAATAAATGTATAAATAAATAAATGCATAAATAAATGAATAAATAAATGCTGAAATAAATGTATAAAATAAATAAATAAATAAATACAAGTATAAATAAAAGAACAAATGCTTTTTATTTATTTCTGTATTTCTGTTCACCTACATTTATTTATTTCTGTGTCCATATGTAAATGAGGAGGTAGGAGGTCCTAACCTTAGTCAAGAGCATGATTGGTCAAATCGGAGAGCCAGACAAAAGCAAATGATTCCTGATCCTAAGCCTCGCTCTCTGTAACGTTGTAAACCAGCTCCAGTTAGCTTAATGGCCTCGACCGGTGTGACAGGTTAACTGGCGTTCATTTTAACTTGCGAGGGTCGCAGATGTGCTGGCGGTGTGGTTTGAGAATCCTGTCTGGAGAGAGAGGGGTCCTCAGCCATGTCCGCTAACCAGGAAAAACATTCTGCTCATCGCTCCAAGTCATGTATATGTGTATTCTAGACGAGCGCTACAGAGCACAAATCGTCCAAAAGTGCATGTTGTCGGTCTCATATCTTTGTTGTGAATCTCTGTACTCTCAAATATCTCATGGGTGGAACAGGCTGAGGCATTTGTTCACGCTGAGCGGCTCGAGAGCGGCGTGGAGACTCACGACAAAGATATGAGACCGACAACATGCACTTTCGGACGATTTGTGCTCTGTAGCGCTCTAGCAGTGGTAGAAGTGCTCAAGCCACGTCAAAACGAATACACATATACATGACTTGGAGCGATGAGCAGAATGTTTTTCCTGGTTAGCGGACATGGCCGAGGACCCCTCTCTCTCTCCAGACGGGATTCTCAAACCACACCACCAGCACACCTGGGACCCTCGCAAGTTAAAATGAACGCCAGTCAAGTTCATCACTAAACTAAAGAGCTACATGAACAAATGTCAACAACTGCAGCTAACAGTTAGCTGAGCGGGCTTGCTGGAAGCCAGCAACATTGCTGTACAGTGTACAGGAATCAGCGCCGCTAGTAAGGCAGAAGTAGTAGACCCTCATCGAGCACACTCCTGTAACCAATCATGCTCTTGATTGAGGTTAGGACCTCCTACCTCCTCATTTACTAAATAAATAAATGTAGGTGAACAGAAATACAGAAATAAATGTATGTAGGTGAACAGAACTACAGAAATAAATAAAAAGCATTTATTCTTTTATTTATACTTTTATTTATACATTTATTTCAGCATTTATTTATGTATTTATTTATGTATGTATTTATGTATGCATTTATTTATTTATTTATTTATTTATTTATACTTATGTCAGGTTTAGTCCTCCATATCTGCTCATCTTGAGTAAAATATGTGGCCCGGGATCGATCCATTTTCGCACGGAAGTAGAATAATATGACGTCAAACGCCCCCTTTTATGTGAACGTGCGCAGTGCACAAAGCAGAGAACCGGACTTGACAAACTAAGTTGATAACCACTGTCGCAGTACCGTTTAACTCTGATTGGGGACTTGGGGCTTTGTTGAGCTGCATCATGAGCACAAAGCCTGGCTATGTTGAGCCCCCTTCGCAGTACAGGCCTCTGCTCTACCCGCTGCGCTACAGCTCATAGAGTTTCCATGGCAACTCGGATGCGAGAGGACACTGGCGTGACTATCGCCGCTTCTCAATCCGTGGCAAAACTGCTTTTTTCTGTTGGAAAAAGAAAGCCAAGTTGTCCTGACAAGATCTGGGGCTGTGCTACTTACTTTGAAGGCTGCACACCTGAACAACTGGCTCCATGGACTCACCTTTCTCCGCTGATCAGCTGTTAGCCCCGCTGATCAGCTGTTAGCCTAGCAACTCTAACTTTCAAACAGACTTGCTCGGTGCTCTGTGGGCTGTCCATCATTGCTCCGTTGGTCCTCCCTCCACCAGAACCTCGGGGTTATTCACCGCCTGGCTCCTTTGTCGCTCTCCTCTGCTGCTGTGGTCTCCCCTGGCTCGCGGCGATGTTGGATGGTCGCTGCTCCGCCATTGCTGGTGGAGTCTTCAGGTGTTCAGCGCAGAAGCTCCTGGACCTCTGCTGTCACTTCACCACAGGATTCATTGCTGGGATTGGATCTCTCGGTCTCCTGTTTCGCCCTTGACGTGGGCATGGAGCCTCCAGGCGCAAGTTTGTTTATTGGGACGGTGCTATTCCTTGCGGTGCTGACTGCGGTGCTTCTTTTCCCTCCATGCTGACTGACAGGCGCTCCATTTATTCTTTGTTATGTTTGTTCCACTTTGTTAAGTGTCCTTGGGTACCTTGAAAGGCGCTATATAAATTAAATGCATCATCATCATCATCATCATCATCATCATCGCCCCAACTCAAGCCAGATAATATGAATTTTCAGGTTTGATTTGAACTAGAAATACTCAACACAAGGTGTATGTGAGCCTCACCGCTCACGCTCGGCTGGGAGGAAGGAAGGGAGCCGGCGTTTCTGTGAGTAAATTGGGAGAAAAATGTAGCTCCAAACAAAACAAAAACAAACGCAAATGAACCACTGTCTCTCTGACGGCTGAGGGTCCGAGTTACTGCTGCCTCTGCTGCCTGTCTCTGCTCCGGTCCTGTCCCCGGACCCAGCCTACTGCAAGAGATCAGAATCAGGTTACAAATGTGCTTATGTAGCTGACTGATTACCTGATTCTGTTCAGCTGTCTGATCACCGGCTGAGCCATTCCTCCCTCTCCTCCAGCAGCCGCCGTCTTAGCCACACCCCACTGCCACAGTGTACAAGTGCATTCCCAACCATCTCTCCCAGGTCACTTTATGTCTTTAAATCTTTGTCATCATTGATCGCTGCATGTGGTTGAACACTGCATCCACAGCAACAATAACAGAGCATTTAACAAGGTATTGCATGTTGTAGATCAATTTAATAGGTCTAACTCTAACTTGGATCCTGTGTATGCATGCTGCATGTGTGTTCTCTGTTTGTTTCTGAATACATCTGTGTGTGCCTTATCCTGCACCAGCCTCCAGGAGGCAGCAGTAACGTGTGGGACTTGGTGTCAGTCATCAACGGCCAGGATGACTCACTGCTACCAGCCAGCTACAGCAAAGGAGTGATGCACATGAAACACCTGCTCAAGTTTAAAACGGTACGTAGCTCTTATACAGATCATCATGAGAGAGCACACTGTGAATTAAGGTTTGCAGCAGACACTGAGGCAGAGAAGTGTACTTCAGAGTTCTGTATTTCACTTAAGGAGCAGTGCATACATTTGCAAATAACTTGACTTGAGTGTGAGCATCAAGCATCGGTGTTGTTATAAACACAGAGTCCACCCCACCTCATCCAGCCGTAGTCCTGCGCTCTGTCGGCTCTGAACACAGCTTGATCCTGGATGTTGTGGTTGGGACAGGTCTGGCCAGCTGGAGTCCCATTTTCTCCATTTCCTTTTCCTGGGACTGGACATTAGCCATGAGCAGCCTCAAACCAAGCTGGATTAGCATGCCTTCCATCTCAGATCTCTTTCCTCTCTTCCCAGAGGTGCTCCAGCTGGTTGGAGTGTTGAAAAGGTGCCATGGGCAGTGATCGTCTCAAAGTCTGCTGCTTTCTTCTCCAATGTTGTTAGATTAAATTCTATCATAGGTATACTTGTTTTCAGCAGTAAAGATGAAAAAAAGACCCTAACCCTAACCCTGACAAACCTCTGCAGAGTAATCTGGCCAGAAATAAGAACAAGCACGTTACAAAATATGTTTTTAAAGTATTTTTTGAGGATGTCCCGATCAGGTTTTTTTTTACCCCGATCCTGATCTGAGTCCTTTAATATTTAGTAAATGCCGATGCTGAGTCCTGATCCGATACTTTGCCTCAACTAATATTTTCCTGGATAATACAGCTGCATTAGCAAAAAAAAGTACCTGCATCCAAGCTCTTCCTTAATTGTTTTTTTATTTTGTTGAAACAAAGTATTTCATATGGCTCTTTCTTATTCTGCATATGCTATTGCAACATTGACCAACCCCCTTCCTTGTGTTAGCAGGTGAGTCTGTGACACTGCGCTGTGACGGCAGACCCTCTAGTACAGCCAGCTGAAGTGTGTGTGTGGGACGTCAACCATTGTTATTTTTCATATTCCTTACATTGTCACGTAAAATGACGTAGACACGTCGCTTGTCTATTTCACACGCGTTCAGCATCTCCTCGATTGCCTGTTTTACATGCTCTGCTGTATGAGACCCAAGAAAGTAGTGTGCATATCGGCCCCCGATCCCGATCCTGCAGATCCACTCGGGACGTCCCTAGGATTTTTAAATAAGAACAAGCACGTTACAAAATATGTTTTTAAAGTATTTTATTGTTTATTTTTACAGGGACAGTGCACTATAAAAATTAATTGCACCAGAATAAGATATCAGCTGATTTGCAGAATTGCATCTGACGTTGTTCTGATTGTTCATCTGATTGTTGCTATGGTGCCGTACTAGGTGGCAGCCTGTTGCAGCAGCTCCCGTGGGTTTTCCAAGTTTTTGTGGTTTGTTTTGAGTTCTGTTTTGATTTGGTTGTGAATTTTTGGTAATTTTTGGCAACACTTCTCCAGAGTCAGAGAGAAGACGGACACTTTCCTTTTTTTCCCTTCTTTTTTAAACTTTTGTGGCATTTTGCATCTTGTCAGATGTTTATGCTAACCCTAGCAACGGAGGGTCAGGAGCGCATCATTGAGCGCATTGTTTACACACGCGACCAGCTGATTGCGCTGTGTAAACCTGCACTGCTGTGTGAACCTGCACTGCTGCCCGGAGCCAGACCTGAGGTCCTGAAGGAGCTGCGGAGGAGACGCCGGGGGTGCAGAGCCGGAGTGAAACGGAGTGTGAAGAAGAGGAGACACAGACCGGCTGTACCAGCGATCGTTATGGGGAACGTGAGGTCTCTGGGGAACAAGACTGACGAGCTCGCCGCGCTGATAAAGTCTCAGAGGGAATATCGTGAGTGCAGTGTGTTGTGTTTCACAGAGACATGGCTCCACTCACACATCCCGGACCACAGCGTGGCGGTACCCGGCTTCAGCACTGTTCGGGCGGACAGGGACGTGACAAGCAGCGGAAAGAAGAAAGGAGGAGGGATTGCACTGTATGTGAGTGAGAGGTGGTGTAATCCCGGACATGTTCACGTGAAGGAACGTCTCTGTACCCCGGACATTGAACTGCTGACTGTGGGGATGCGGCCTTATTATTTGCCCCGTGAATTCACGTCCGCCATCATCATCAGTGTGTACGTTCCTCCTTCAGCTGATGCAGCGGTGGCCTGTGACGTCATCCACTCCGCTGTTGCCCAGATACAGACGCAGCATCCTAACGCATTTATTGTCATCACTGGGGATTTTAATCATGTCTCACTGGACAAAACCCTCCCAACATTTCACCAGTATGTTGACTGCCCCACCAGAGACTGTAACACACTGGATCTTTTATATGCAAATGCTAAGGATGCAGACAGTCCCACAGCCCTCCCCCCGCTTGGGAGATCTGACCACAACCTGGTCCTGCTGACCCCTAAGTATGTCCCTCTTGTTCAGCGGCAGCCTGTCCACACTAGGAGTGTGAGGAGGTGGACTCAGGAGGCTGCTGACGGACTACAGGACTGCTTTGAGTCGACTGACTGGGATGCACTCGTTGAGCCACATGGAGAGGATCTCGACAGCATGACCGACTGCATCACAGAATACATCAGGTTCTGTGAACACACCACCATGCCAACCCGGACTGTACGCTGCTTCCCTAATAATAAGCCGTGGATCACCAATGACCTGAAAGCCCTTTTTAACCAGAAGAAGAAGGCGTTCACGTCTGGAGACAGGGAAGAACTGAGGAGAGTGCAGCATGAACTCAGGGATATGCTGAGGGCCTGTAAAGACACCTACAGGAGGAAGCTGGAGGCCAAACTTCAGCAGAACAATGTGAGGGATGTGTGGAGTGGTATGAAGCAGATCACTGGGTGTAAGGTGAGCGGCAGACAGTCATCAGGCAGCCTGGAGAGGGCAAACGAGCTGAACAGATTCTTCAATAGGTTCAGCTCACAGCCTTCTGTCGTCTCCTCGACACCTCCAGACCCCCACACACCCTCACTGCCCCAAATGCTTCCTCCCCTCCCCCCTCACTTCCCTGATGTGAGCGCTCCTGTGCAACACCTCTCCTCCTCCTCCTCCTCTTCCTCTTCCTCTTCCTCTTCCTCCTCCACCTCCTCCTCCTCCTCCTCCACCTTCACCTCCTCCTCCACCTCCTCATCCTCCACTGAAGACATCAGCAGCCTCCCCCGCATGACTGTGACTGCAGGCCAGGTTAGAAGACAGCTGGAGAGACTCCACCAGCAGAAGGCTGCAGGCCCTGACGGTATCAGCCCCAGGATCCTGAAGACATGTGCCAGCCAGCTGTCTCCTGTCCTACAACACCTCTACAACCTGAGCCTGGGTCAGGAGAGAATACCAGTGCTTTGGAAGACGTCCTGCCTGGTTCCTGTTCCAAAGAAGTCGACACCATCAGATCTCAATGACTACCAACCAGTGGCCCTCACATCTTACGTCATGAAGGTGCTGAAGAGACTGGTCTTGGCCAACCTGAGGCCGCAGGTGAGAGCCCTCCTAGACCCTCTGCAATTTGCCTACCAGCCCCACTTGGGAGTTGATGACGCTGTCATCTACCTGCTGCAACGAGCCCATTCACACCTGGATGGTGGAGGAGGCACTGTGAGAATCACATTCTTTGATTTCTCTAGTGCTTTTAACACCATTCAGCCACTGCTACTGGGGGAGAAGCTGCGGGTGATGGGTGTAGACGACACAATGATCTCCTGGATTACTGACTACCTGACAGGCAGGCCACAGTTTGTCCGTATGGGCAGTGTTCTGTCTGATGCGGTGGTCAGTGATACAGGAGCTCCACAGGGGACCGTACTGTCTCCTTTCCTGTTCACCTTATACACCACTGACTTTCAGTACAACACCGGGTCGTGTCACCTGCAGAAGTTTTCTGACGACTCGGCTGTTGTTGGGTGTATAAGTGAGGGACAGGAGGAGGAGTACAGGGCACTGGTGGACAACTCTGTGGAGTGGACTGGACAGAATCACCTGCGGTTGAACATCAGCAAGACCAGAGAGATGGTGATAGATTTCAGGAAGAAAAGGAAGACGGCTTTTCAACCACTCCACATTCTGGGAAGGGATGTGGAGGCGGTGGAGGATTACAAGTACCTGGGTGTTACCATCAACCACAGACTGGACTGGAGATCTAACACTGAAGCTGTGTACAAGAAGGGGATGAGCAGACTTTACTTCCTGAGGAAGCTGAGATCCTTCAACGTGTGCAGCAAGATGTTGGAAATCTTTTACCAGTCTGTGGTGGCCAGTGTACTTTTCTTTGCTGTAGTTTGTTGGGGAAGCAGCATCGGAGCCAGCGACACCAACAGACTCAACAAACTAATCAGGAAGGCTGGCTCTGTGATTGGCTGCAAACAGGACACTCTGGAGGCTGTGGTGGAGAGGAGGACACTGAAAAAACTGTTATCCATCATGGATAATCCTCTCCACCCTCTCCAACTCACACTGGTCAGACAGCGGAGCACCTTCTCCGGAAGGCTGCTTCAGCTTTGCTGTCGTAGCAATAGATACAGGAAATCTTTCGTGCCACAAGCCATCACTATACAAAAGTCTCTCACTCTCTCACCTCTGCCTGACAGAGAACTCTGGTCTCTCTACTGTTTGTATATATTATTATTGTTTATAATATATTTTGCATATATTGTTTTGTTGTATTTATTGTTTATTGTTTATAGCACACTGTGCATTGTATATACACTATGTATATGTTGTTATTGTTTATTGTTTATAGCACACTGTGCATTGTATAAACACTATGTATATATGGCCTTGTATTTATGTTATGTATGAAGTGTTTTATTGCGGACCCACTACTGCTGTAACAAAATAATTTCCCTGTCTGGGATCAAAGTAATTCTATCTATCTATCTATCTATCTATCTATCTATCTATCTATCTATCTATCTATCTATCTATCTATCTATCTATCTATCTATCGGCAAGTAAACAAAAAATCATAAAAACAACTTGACTATATAAAACAGCAAAATCATATAAATATAATTAAAGCTTATGATGAAAATAACAGTACTACATTGGGCCCACACTGATTAAAAACTATGCTGATGCCATTTATGTCCACCTCTACAACAGACATACTGACTGCTGGTTGTTATAGTACCTGCCCACCAACTGCAGGTGGAATGTGGCTTTCTAGTTAACCCTTTTTCCACAGACTAACTAGTTCTATTCAACCAAAGTCCATCTTGAATATTTGCCTTCACTTTTATTTCATCCTCTTGTTCTATTTCTTTCAGTCTGAAGCGCAGGAGCTCACTATAGTCAAGATGTCTAAATTTGGAGGGGGTATTGGAGCTCCAAGTAAAGAGGAGCGGCTGAAAGAAGCAGCAGACATCCATCTGAGATTGGGACAGATTCAACGATACTGTGAACTAATGGTGGAGCTGGGACAGGTGCGGAGTGTGTGTGTGTATGCATGTGTGTGTTTGTTTGTGCACTAATTTTTCTAGCAAGAAAGCGCATGACTAGGTACTAGCGATCCTGTCTGTGACTAATTCAATATTTAACATGTTCTTTAATGATTGGCTCTCATGGCTATGTGATTTAAAATGTCGCAAGTGTGACATTGGCAGGCTCCCCCTTTTTAGGGGGCCAAGCCCGAGGGGCCGAGGGAACGCGTATGCAAGCAGACGCGTTTCCTAGGACCAGTGGTGCTAGGAACCCTATTGTAATTGTAAAGATTTTTATTTTTATTTTTATCCCGCTAAAAGTGATGCTGCAGGCTAAACCGTGCAAGGGAGGGCGGTGCAATTTGGAGGGTTGGTCCAGACACCTGCATGTACCTCAGACACAAAAAACTACATATATCCGCCTGCAGGGGGCACTAAAACCTAGGCCAACGCATTTTTGCCTATAACTCCCACACCGTATGTCGCACATTCTAAAACCTTGTATCCCCAGATTTCCTGAATGGAGCTGAATCACTTTGTAATTGGCCACGCCTACTTCCACATCAAATTTTTTTTCACTAAATCGCAAAAACTGGAAAACCTACTTTTTCGAACTCCTTCTTGGGATTTTGTCCGACCTGCATGAAACTTGGCATGTACACACTTCAGCTGGACCTGAGCTAAAGTTACCAAAAATAATTTTGCTTGGTCAAAAAATGCGCAAATTATTAACGAACAAATTTCTGTAGCTAGCTATAAAAATGTAAACTGTTTGATATCTCGGTCAAACTCAATGCTATTAACACCAAATTTGAAATCCTTGGTTGCCGTGAGACTGGGAAGGGATGAGCCGAAGTAGGCGAATTTTGGCCACTAGGGGGCGCTAAAAATATGGGATGTTTATTTCTCTTGAACGGCTACACCGACTTTTACGAAATTTGGTCAGTATGATGTAGGGCCAATCCTGAGGCCATGTCTTGAAGGTGGTCATGACTGGTAAATGGGGGCCTGGCTTATTACAAGATAAACAACAAACATTAATTTCAGCCAAACTATTATGCTGAGAGCTTTGAAATTTATATGGTACTTATAGAATAGGACACAATTCTTCCATACCAAAAATTGCACATGTACTCCACTCGGTGGCGCTACAATGGATGCAATCGCATTTTTGCCTATAACTTCCACATTTTAAGTTACACATTCGCAAACCTTATATCCATATGTTCCCTGAATAGAGCTGGGTTTTCTGACATAGGACACGCCCACTTCTGCTGCACATTTCGTTTGCTAAATCGCAAAACCTACTTTTTCGAACTCCACCTACAATATAAGCGCCATCTGCCTGAAACTTTGCACATAGAATCTCCAGATGTGCCTGTTGAAAAGTTAACACCCGCCAACCCGCCAAATGCGGGTTAAAAATCATTTTGGCGGGTGTTAATAAAAACTTACTAGCCAGTTTGGCCGGTGATGCATGAGGCAATCATGTCAGGCAGAGCCGCTCTACTGTTCTCGGTCCCTGGGCAGTACTGACTACATTTCCCATGAACACTGTTGTGATACTACGTGATAACGTATAAGAAGCCCATTGGCTGCGCGCAGGCAGTGCAACCAACCAGCGTGAGCTCCCCGTCAAAACATTGTCAGCATGGCGAAGCGGCTGCCCACAGCCCCGTCTTCGTCGGCGAAAAAAACTGAGAAACTCGACATTTACCCCTTAGTACAGAGCCGAGCAGTTCCCGCACGACTTTTATGTGTCAGGTGAACTGTTGTTTTGCAAGGAAGCAGACCTGAGAAATCATAATTAAAGGTGTAATGCGTGAGAGTTAGCCACCTGTCTGATTCATATTATCGGCATATAATTCCAGAGTGACTGCTAACAGCACCTGCTGTTAGCTAGTTTGCCCCGTTAGCCACAGCCCTCTTAGCTGACTCTGCTTGGGCTGGGAGCCCAGAGAACAGGGGGAGGGTTGGTGTTTTCACTGCTAGCTGGTTAGTGTGCTAAGTTGACATAACGTTACGAGTATAATTTCTCATTTTGTTGGTCATCTTTGCTAATTTTTTTAATATTTACAACTTAAATTTTCAGAACAATTTTGATATGCAAACATGTCCTGGATCTGCCTGAGAGCTGACCATGTTTGTATTCAATGAAACCCAAATGAAACCCATAAAATATAATGTACTATATACTACTGTATGAAGACATGATGAAGTCAAAATGTTTTTGATGCACTTTACTGTACTGTACGGTACAGTATTGAGGAAATATGTTTGTCACCTCAATTAATTGAAGGTAATTTCTATTTATTTTGTGTACATTTTAGTCATTTACATTAAAAACACACTGTTTTTGGTAGTATAATAAGGATAAAAGGTAAAAAATCGGGATTCTCAAAAATTATAACGGAAAAAACGGAATTCCCAAAAATTAAAACGGAAAAAACGGAATTCGGGAAAAAATTAAACGGAATTTGGGAAAAAAATAAAACGGATTTTATAGGGCCCTAGAGAAGAGGAAGGAGGCAGGGGATGAGATTGAGAATATCAACAACAATGCGTGCGAAACGAAAAAAAGAAAGTTCAATGCCAGATGGCTGACGGGTCGTGAATGGCTTGTGTTTGACCACGAAAATGTCGTCATGTTTTTCACTGGAAAAAATTTGGCTAGTGGAAATTCTGATTGGCTGGTAACTTTAGAAAGTTAATTTAGAACCCTGATTATAACCAAGCCATCTTTTTTGCTAGCTACAAAACACATATTGTTTCATATTTCGGTCAAACTAAATGCTTTCAACATCAAATTTAATTCAATTGTTCCTGAAGTCATCCAGAGGCTATGTGCCAAATTTGGTGCTAATTGGCCTATAGGTGGCACTAATACGGATGTAAATGCGTTTTTGCCTTTAACTTCCACATTTTAAAGAACAAAGTGGCCGTGATTTAGTACAACAAATCCAAATCGGCACACATTCAGCCTTTTGCATTTCCAGTGCACTTCCCATTACAGCAAATACAATGGCTCAGACGTTGGCCGGTGTCCTCACTTTTGCCCCGACCCCGTCATCCTTTCGGGCCAGCTTCCGTTGGCTCTGCGGTGCACGGGGTCCGAGTCGCGCGGGGGAGCTTGGCCCCCGTTCATAACTGCTTGCAGTTGTAGTTATTCTTTTATACTGTGTCAAATGTAAAGGAAAAACAAATGCACTAAACTTAGACTGGTCTCCTTGCAGTCATTAAAACACTGTTGTTTCTGATGTCTGGGCCTCTGTTTTGTCTCTGCAATCATGGAGCCAGTGAAGCCAGCAAAATGCTATTCTTATCACAATGGAAACCCAGGTGCCTGCAAGTGGAAGATGGAAGTGGAAGAAGATGAAAAGATGACAATGGTCTGTTATTGTGGACTGCTCACAGAGAGTTACAGCAGGGGCAGACAGACAGCTGCGTACATGTGACATGTGGTCACAACTGTGGTCCCAATGATTCTAAGAAAACGGCGGATATAAAATTGATAAAAGATTATGTATTGATAATGTGATTAAACTAATAGTGAATGGATCTCTCTTTCAGTGGGAGAAAGCATTATCTGTAGCACCAGGAGTGTCCATGATGTACTGGGAGAAACTCATGCAGAGGTAAGTCATGTTGAAGAGCTGAACCAAACCCTCCTGACACAGTGTCAATATAAATTACATACTACACTTCACAGAGCGAGAAGTTATTACAAGTGTTGTGAAAGTCATACGTAGTAAAAGTAAAGATATGGTGTTAAAATATTACTTTAGTGAAAGTCAACCACGCACATAGAACTTCAGTAAAAGTCTTTAAGTATTAAATGTAATCAAGTATCAAAAGTAATTATGTGACAATAAATGTACGTAAGTATCAAAAGCCAGTTGTCAATTATTGGCTTCAATTTTCATATTCAGAATGTTTCTTATTATCATAATCAAAATATTTTCCAACTGTTAATGGAATGTCTTGATTAAAAATGTGCTCACATTACGACAGTAAATTAACTTAGTTGCACTCCATGACTGGTTCTTACATAGCTTCATTATGATATATAGTGTTGCAAGTTTATGTTCAAGTATAAAAGTATAAAATTATTATATGATGAATATAGTAAAGCATATGTAATGTAAATATGCTCATGTTGCAGGAGAGCTGACCAGCTAATGACTGAGGACAATGATGATGCTGTCCCATACTGCGTCGCCACAGGAGACATAAAAAAACTTGTAACTTTCTTCACTGGCAGAGGACAACTGCTAGAAGCCTTGATAATAGCACAGGTACACACTTTGACAGGGGACAGACACTGATGGAGTCACAGGTAACAGGAGGCAAAGACAGAGAGAAGTACTTGAATATTGTTGATGGTTGTGATAATATTGAACAGAAATATAAACAATTATTCTAATATTCTTTTCTCTTAGGGAGCATGTGAAGGCAACATTCGTGCACCTCAAAGTTCTCCAGTCAACCACATGACAAATAATGTGGATAACAGACAACAATACCAGAGGTTTGGCATGCATGCATGCACACACACACACACACACACACACACACACACATACATATATATATATATACACACACACACACACACACATACATATAAACACACACACACACACACACAATCATATACACACACACACACACACACACACACACACACACACACACACACACACACACATTTTAGGTTCATGTTGCTCCTTTTTCAAGTGAATCCCAGTCCCTGGCTCTTTCTGCTCTTCTTCTGTCCAGTCTCCTCCATAAGGTGTGTAAGGAACTGGCTGAGTGGTACTTTCAGGAAGGATACTCTGTCCTGGCAGCATGCTGCCACCTAGCTGTGGATAACATTAAGGTACACACAACACACAATTCATCATTAGTTATGGACAATAGTCTTAGATGTCTCCACTTTGTCATTACTGTTCATTAATGGTAATCATAAGAAAATGTGACCTAATATAAGTGTGTATGTGTATGTTATGTTTTAGTTAGCCATGTCTAGTCTGATCCGAGGTAATGAGCTGGAGTTGGCTGCCTGTGTGGGTCTCGTCCTAGGAGAGAAAGCCAGTCAGAGCACCGCATACTGCCTTGAACTTTTGGCAAAGAAGTACATGACCACACCTACATGGTATGTTTCCATCCATGCATGTCCAGTCAGGGAATAATAATAATATATCATTGTTTTGGAAACTTTGAAAGTAATTCAATTAATTCAAGTAATTCAAGGTTGAATTTTGGCTTCTAGTTTTTACTTTTAAAAACTTGCTTTTCCCACTTTTAATTACATTGATTCTGATCTCTTCATGTTGCACCCCACTATGAATGTGCTCATATACAGTGGGCACATGTACATTGGGTACATGGGTGGCCGTGGCTCAGGGGTAGAGCCAGCGTCTTGTTATCAGATGGTCGCTGGTTTGATTCCCTTGGTCTGCATGTATGTGTATGATGCATGTATGAATTACTATAACTTACTTTGGACAAAAGAGTGTGCTAAATGTAAATATAAAGCTGACTGATCAGCTTGATATGATGAGTTAACTGAGACTGCCATCATTTGGTTTGGTGTTGGTGACTATAGTAGGGATGTAGCGGTATGAAAATTTCGCACCCCACCTCCATATCATTTCAAAACTTTTATTTTGGGAGAAATTAACTTTCTCACAGGGCATCTCAACAAATACCTATTTGGTGCTCTGATTTCTGCTGGCAAGAAAACCATCACATGACACTGGCTGCATCCTGACTCCCCCACAATAGAGGAATGGACTGATATTGTTAATGAAATATATATAATGGAAAAGATTACTTTCTCACTTCGCCTACAAATGGATAAATTCACAAAGTCATGGTCAAAATGGGTCTCCTATGTACGAATGTCACAGTCACACCCTAGAAACTTTATCACTTGTCTCTGCCCACTTACTTTCTTTGTCCATCTCTCTGTTGGTTTGAGGGATTGCCTGGGCTTATACGTCTTATACACACATATCAAAACTCAGACAATATGGTTGTTTGGTATCCCTACAAGTGAATGCAGCCGTTGTAACAAGCCCATACATCCCGTTTTGATTCATCATTGTTTTTTTGTTATTCCACCTTCAGTCTGTCTTTAGCTAGTTTTGTTTTTTCTTATAAATATACAAATATATGCAGGTTTTTTGTTCTCAGCAATTTCTTTTAACATTACACAATGTTGATGATGATGTTTGCCTCTTTTTTTTCTTGGCAATAACTGTGAACCAAGAAATCAATACCAGCTGTGTAATGTATTCTGTTAGGATAACAATAATAAAGAAAAAATTGAAAAAAAAAAAAGAAAATTTCGCACCTCGGTAATAGTGACAAAAATTATCACGGTTATCTGTATACCGCGGTATTTTTTAAATGTCTTCCAAATGTTGAAAAAACACTGATACACTGATAAATTGAAATAATTTCACCAAGATTTATATTTAAATAGATTTATTATATATCAAAATAGTCCAAATCCAAAACCTTAACAAAACACTGCAAAATCAACATTACATAAGTATAAAAGAATGTATCAAAACTGTGCAAAATAAACCTTAAATACAGTAGAATGAGGCAGCAGCACTCAATTGGCCAGCAGATCCTCTCTGTGAAAAAAAATGAATAGAACATGTCATTATAAATTAAAACAGGTTGGATCATTTTTTAGATCAAAACAAAAAGGATTATTGTCAAATGAATTATAAATACTCTATTTTGGCTCTTATCTCTATCTAGACACTTGCTATATTCACCATTTTATAGTATTCTTTACATATAGTCTATTCTACAAATAATCCACAAGTGTTATATATTACTGATCTTACTAATATATATTGGCTGTCTGTCTCTCTGTCTGCCTGCTCGTCTGCTGTCAGTGGACTCGGTCAGTCTGATTGGTCAAATGTCTGCTGAGCCACAGGTAGACGCTGCTCCGGTGAACGGAGCTGAGATGAAAGTCAGTCATCTCTGTCAGTTTGCGTTCACTAACTCAGTCCACCCAGTACGTGTTTGTCTCAAATCCTCCTCACTGCAGCTCTGCATCAATATTTGGGGAATTATTAGGTCGACTTTAAAAAGTGAAATCTACAGTTAATAAGCGGTTCAGATAACGTGCCAAATCACGGATCAACTTTGTTCAGTTATACCACTATCTGGTCAGTTTACATTAGTGACAACAGCAAATTAGACAGAGAAAACTCGACATAGACATACATGATGCACCTGAGCTTAAGGTTAGCTTACCTTGCATTCGCTGAACAGTTGAGGGAGATGGTCGCGTAAATGAGTAAGTAAATTGGATGTGTTGCCGCCCCTCGCAACAACTTTCTTCTCGCAGCTCCTGCAGACAGGGCTGCCATTCTCGACCAGCTGTCCCTGACAGTAGCGTAACATCATGATGATAGGCCCTGGTGCAAATATTTTTTTTGTGCCCCCACCCCCGCCCTAAACACAAGCGCACGCTCGTGTGCATGCAAGCGCACACACACACGCACAGCCACTCGAGAGAACTGCTATTGCAGGGGTGGATTGGCCATCAGGAGTACCAGGATTTTTCAATAATGGGCCGATGGACGGCCGTTTTTTATTTTATTCTTATTAATTTATTTATTTATTTATTTATTTTATTTATTCTGCTGTGGGGCCTTGGTAACTACCGTAAATTACCGAATAATAGCCGGGTTTCAATTGACCGCAGGGTCCTCTTTAAATGCCGGGTGCAGGTGTAAATTTTGGTAAATAACCGCCGGTTCCAAATAAATGCCGGGTATAATTTTTATTTTTTTTATATCAAGGAAGAAGAAGTGACCGCTGATCGCCATGGCTCCAGTGCAGCAAAAACATAAAAAGTACGGCTTCAAATTCAAGCTTTCTGTCTTAAAATATGCAGAGGAAAACTCGGGAGAAGCAGCCGCTAGACTTTTCTCTGTCGACCAGAAGAAAGTGAGAGATTGGCGAAATAATCAAACTGAGCTTCAGCGTTTGTCCGAGGAGGACAGCAACAGGGCCAGGCTGCCTGCTGGAGGGAGGAAGAAGGCTAGCGAGGAGCTTGAGATAAACATGCGGGAATGAGTTATCAGCAAACGGGCACGCCACGAGAGAGTGTCCCAGCAAAATGATCAGGGCGATGGCGAAACAAATGTACGCCACCGTAAGTGACAGCCGAGATGAGGAGCTTGCCGCAAGTGCTGGTTGGCTGAATCGTTTCCTCCGCCGCAACAGCTTCACTTGCAGAAGGCAAATTTTGCCCAGAAGGATGCCAGAGACTTCGCCAAGAAGCTGGAGAAGTGACATTTTCATCCCGGATTTTTGAGAGAAAGGAATTATGCCTGTCCCGAATTGCCGCCTGGTCTGTTCAGTGATTGAAACAAATAAACGCCCCGGCTATTGTATGGTATTTTACGGTATGATAACTAGGGATATGAATCTTTGGGTGTCTCACGATTCGATTCGATTCGATTCCGATTCCGATTCTTAGGGTCACGATTCGATTCAAAATTGATTCTCGATTCAACCGATTCTCGATTCAAAAATTGATACAATGCATAGTGTGTTAAGGCAAATTATGGCATCAGAACAATACAGTTTGTATAAGATAATGTGATTTTTAAATAAACTGATTCCAATGAGGTAATCACACAAAGGCAAACTTAAGACAAAAGATAATATCTGTCTATGGTCACATTATGCTATATAAGAAATGAGAACTTCCTCCATGAAATGCGCAACAGCACAACTTTAATAGCGCAATCTGTTGCAGAATGAGAAAAGCAAACCCTTAAAGAATTTTTAGTTTTTTAGTTTTTAGTTTTTTTTCTTAAGTTTTGACTAGATGAATATGGGTTTTGAAAAAGTTGCTGTCTCTCTGCTTGGAAGGAAGGTGCTGGCTACACTGTGTGTGGATGTTATGACCTGCACCTTCTTCTTGTGCACTTCTGTTTGACAGTGTGCCTGCAGTGCATGGCTGCCCTTGTTTGCATAGTTAATAGCCGCTTATATACTTGGCAGCAAGCCGTCAATTTGACCGTCCTTTTTGCGGCTCGGTCCGCGCATTTAGACAGAAGCCGGTAAATTGGGGGTCTGTCCTGGTCCGCCAATTTGCCACCTCGTCGTTATGCCGGAAATTGCGTGAGATGGGCGGAGGTGTGGATGACCGGCACTGTTGTGCGCCCCACAGCTGAGGAGTTTTAAAACCAGGGAAGAGCTGATCACAGCAGTCAGTCCATCGCTTCATCCGCGGACGTCAAGATGAGCAACTGGACAGCTGCTGAGATCCAGGAGATACAGCGTCTCCTCGGTCTCTGAAGCTGTCTTCGCTGTTAGCTTGTTGTTGTAGCGGCTAGCTAGGAACGGTCGCTACTTTGAAATTAAAAAACCCCTGCTAAGAACCCAGTTCTAGCCTCCAATGGGGTGCAATGTCAAGCTCTTATTTTGAAGACAAATTCCTTGTCTTTCTTTCCCCAAGCTTGCTGCAACGCTGTGTACGGAAGCCCGTGGGGGCGCACAGAGAGACGGGAGAACGTTAATAAAAAAGTCTATTTTTGAAGTTTATGATTCGATTCAGAACTGTGGATGATAAGAATCCCGATTCTTATGTGAATCGATTTTTTCCCCCACCCCTAATGACAACTCTCCCAGCCCGGGGAGAGAGACATGCACCGGCTCTGCCCACAGTGCTCAGCTGCAGACACAGCAGAGAGGTGACGAGATGCGACTCATCACGACTGACAGGCATCAAGGCCACTCAGCGTTACCTTACCGACCCGCCCCAGCTACTTCATTCACAAAAACAGGGCCTGTGGCAATTTTTTCTTCCTTCATGGGCCCCTGACAGCGTCTGGGCCCCGGTGCAGCTGCACTGGTTGCACCACCGATACTTACCCCACTGGTCCCTGAGCATTCTTGTAATAACTGCAGAGCAGAGACAGTTGGCAGAGGCCATCACTACCACCATCCGGGGGGAGCCTGTGGAGGTGGTGGAGGAATACAGGTACTTGGGCACAATTTTCGACAGCCTTCTGAGGTTTTCTGCAAGCACTGAGGAGATTATGAAAAAGTGCCACCAGAGACAATATATGCTCAGAAAGCTGAGATTGTTTGGTGTGAATAAAGTCATTCTCCTGACCTTTTACCACTCCTTCATTGAGAGCGTCCTAACTTTTTCATTCATCTCCTGGTTTTATTCCATCAGCCTGCAAGATCGGACACTTTTACTTGGCATCGCCAAAGTCTGCTCTGAAATCATTGGACACCCTATTAGAGCTTTGTCTGCTTTTTGTGACCAACAAACAATCTGCACTGCTCACAGGATCCTACATGACCCCTCACACACTCTACACTCGGTGTTTGAGTGGCTCCCATCAGGCCGCAGGCTGCGCTGTCCACGCTGCAGAACACAAAGGAGGAGGGCCACCTTTGTCCCCACAGCAGTCCAGCTCCTGAACTCTGACTCCTCCCTGTCCCGACATCACTGCCCCTCAACTGACTGAATGCACACAGCACACAGCACTTTAACATGAAGCACAGAGCACTTTGACTGTGACGGTCAATGAAAATACTGACTACAGCACTTTATATGTTTTATGTTATTGATATTTGTTTGTCCTTTTAATGCTGCTGCTCCTCATGCCTTTTAAATTGCCCCTTGGGGACAAATAAAGTGTTTTGAATTGAATTGAATTGAATTGAATAACCAGTATACGCCAAGACTTAAGATTTGGTTCTCTTTGAAGGCGGAAAAATGCCTTGAGGGCCGCTACTGTCACGTCCTCCCTCCGCCATGTCTTCTTCACTACATGACAAGTGCACGTTGCGCGCTGTGCACTGCGCACGCAGTATCTCGCGAGTTTTCCACACCGTGGTTATCGACTGTGGCGGTTACCATGGTTTTACCATGAATTTTACCATGGTTTACCGTGACACCGGTAACCGTTACATCCCTATTGTATAGATCTTTTTACAAGCTATTTTTGACTTTGCGTCATGGCACATGATCGTGAAAAGTGGTGCATGTGAATCTCAGCAGGCTTACAATCTTTTACCAATTAATGCACTATAACACTGATACCAGCGTATTTTCTGGGATGTTATAACTTATCACTGAAAATTTCTCATCTAGGCTGAAAGAACCTTAGCAGGTCCACAATCTCCTTTGGCAAATACTGCACCCACCCCTTAAGTTTCTTTTCTCAAACACTTTTCTGAAACACCGTTGCCAACTCATATTCTCTGTTGTTTTACTTCATCACTTTGAATGACTGCAGATGAGTAAGGAGCTACAGTTAAAGAGGAGCTAGGGTTTAAGTGCACAGCTATACATCTACAATGGCTGCTTGAGGTGTTGTTTGTGCAAAGCACTTATATCTTTACCATGTACCATTTAGGGAGCTCTCAGCTGACCTACTGCAAATGATTCCTGACAACCACATTTTATTGGCTAAGCTGTGTGCATTTTACCCAGGAAGTGCAGCTGATATCAACCAGTTACATGAAAGGGTGAGTAGGTTATCATTAAGTTAAAACTAAGACATGGACTGGAAACACTGTGTGATATTGATGATATTATCAATTACGATGATTGTAGTGACAATGATTATGTGTTGTTTGTCATTCAAGTGCGGTCTCCCTTCATTAGAGGAGTGTAAGGCCCTGGCAGAAGCAGCCATGTGTGAAGGAGATTTGTTTTCAGCAGTTAAATTCCACCTGCTGAGCTCTGAACCCGAGAACTCCCTACAGATAGGGATCGATCACGTCAAAGGTAGTGACAACTTTATTGTGTCTGTGTGTGGTTAGCTAAAGTAATACTTCACATTTAAGTAAGTTCTTGATCCCCATCAATCCTAAGCTAAAAAATATTTCGAATATTAAACATTTTAATTCTGTTTCCTCTGGAGAGATTCCTCCTTCACAGTCATACACACTTAATATAATAAAGGTTACCCTTTATTGATTAACACTAAGGCATTACAATAAATTATTAGTTCTGCATTATTGATCTCATTTGTAAACCCTACATGCATTTTTGGCTATGGTCACCAGGAAGTTCAGTGAGCTCCCTGAACCAACGCAAACTGCGCCTGTGCTCACCCCACAATAAATGTACATCATGACTGTTAACATTCTGACACCCTGTCAATGTTGGTGTGATTAAAAACAAAATTTTTCCAACACGGTTATTAAATTAGATTCTTAAAGTATCCTGTTTTGTGAAATTTTTTATCAATATTATGCAATTTAGCCATAGACACCAGTGCAGTTAAAGCATGAATCTGTGAGCTACGTTTCAAAAGGCACTTTTAAATCAATAAGATGTAAAAATGCAACATATTACATTCAAAACATTCGTACATACACTACACAGGTATACACCTTTAAAAAAAAAAAAATAAATAAAAAATTCCTATTGCTTACATGTGCACTGCAAACTGTGTCAACGATGTGAAAATTTGCCAAATTCCACAAAGCTTTGTAAACCTCTCTGTTATTTTCCTCCTCACCAGAACAGCTGACTGGATCTGATTGGACGGTGGATAGTGTTCAGCCAATCCTTGACCTGATGAGTTACATTAGAACTGACCGCCTTATCATGGCCAAGTTGACTGAGTAAGACAAATTCTGACTTTAAGATTAATATTAATACTCATTTTATCCTTCCCCATTATGCTGTTAACTTCCATACACGTGTGTGTGTGTGTGTGTGTGTGTGTGTGTGTGTGTGCGCAGAAGCCGCAGTGAGCTGTTGATCCTGTGTGGTTATATTGGAGGTCTGCTGGCCATTAGAAGACAGTACTCCAGCATCGTACCTGCCCTCTATGAATACACCAGGTGGGCAACTCTGTGTGCTAATTTTTTTTACGTGAACTTAAACTTAAACTCTGAAATACAACATTTCTGAGGTGTTTTAAATGTGTCAGGATGGTGTGTTTAAATTAGTTGTAGTTTATTCTAATCGCATAGGACTGATCAGATGACTGTGACTATATATCTGAAGATAGATCATCAATATTTCTGTTTTATTGTATTATGTTTTTATTCTACTGTTTATTATATGTATGCAGTAAGCATAACATATCATGTAAGGTACAGCTATACCTTTGTCAGGTCATGTGTCGCTGTCCTCTTACCTGTGTAACCAGTTTAATGCACATGGTGTTGTACACAGATTAGCCATCAGATCAACTTAATGATTAGTAGAGTTCTGTGACTTTTAATCACTGTGCACAAAGGTTGAAATGTAACATCCAAATACATATAGATATTTGATAGATGGATGGTTCTCCAGATGTGTGAAGAACAGACAGACAGTCCTGTCTTTGTTTTTGTTGTTTTGAGTCTTTGTTAGTCAAATGTCAAGTTGAAATTCAGTTGAATTTAACATTAACATCAGCTTAAAGTGCATTAGTTTGGTTAAATAGATAATGAGTCCGCAAGGACGAGTTGACCGTAGCTCTATGATTGAAATAGGGTTAAGCCCTTAGAGGAGGACTATTTAATGTTGAGCTTAGAGTTCTCAACGGGTCGGGCCGGCTCGACAAACCCGCCGGACCCGCAGGTTCGGGCCGAAAAGATGCGCAAATGAGCCGGGTCGGGCCGGTCCTCGGGCTTCCTTTTTTATAAAACACATTTCATAAAACACATTTCTTGCTGGTTGTAAATGATATAGCCTGTTGTGAATCATCGCTGTTCAGGTGTGGTGAAGAGTGAGTCTGGCTGCTGCTTCATGCGGAGGGGCAGACGCAGAACTGACGCCGCTGCGTGACGTACTCGCGCCTGTAGACTGGCTGGAGAAGATGGAATTGGCTAAAAGTAAACTTGCCACAGGTGAATTCTCCCTTGCTTTTCGAGGAATGGGGAAACAGTCTGTTTCTGTCTCTCCGAATATATTTTCCCATTGGTCGAAGCGCGGTGTCTTCTTTGAAGCGGGTGCTGCTGCTGACGGTGACGCAGCACCTGTCTCCTGGCTCGCGTCACCTTTCCGTCTGCTGTCTGTCGGATCATAACAAGTGTATGAGGAAAACAATTCAGGCACGCGGAGGGTCGGGTTCGGGCCGGGTTCGGGCCGACAATTCATGCTGATGTGTCGGGCTGCGTCGGGTTCGGGCTTAAAACCGGCGGGCCGGGTCGGGTCGGGTTGTAATTTTCAGGCCCGTTGAGAACTCTAGTTGAGCTCTGTGTTTTCAATGATAATCTGATGCCTGATGTCAAGCTGCTCCTTCATACCATAGTCAAATTGAAATTGGATTAATAAATTGTGAGTCACTCTAACCACCGTGTTTCTCAGTCAGTTGTTGAAGAGGAGGGAGGTGTGTGTTCCTCTTAAGATTGAGCAGCTGTCTGTGGAGCTGGATGCCTGGAGGGCCTGCACACAGAGTAACAGCAAGTAGGTTACACACACACACACACACACACACACACACACACACACACACACCAAGATTATGTTATTACAACTGTATGTTAATTATAACACCATTAAGTACAACAGTGTAAAAAAAAACATACAAATGAACACTAACCGGTGTGATAAGAGATTTTAATAAGGAAGATGGTGACGTAGTTGAACTTCCTCTTCATCTATTTACTGTAAATGATTCAATGATTCTAAAGAGGCAGCTGGAGGAGAGAATGCTCAATCAATCAATCAATCTTTATTTGTATGGCGCTTTTCATACAGAGGAGTAGCTCAAAGTGCCTTACAGAAATTAAAAACAACAACAGAAAAGAGAAACAGCAAATAAAATCAAGAGAAGAAAATTAAAAGAACCCAACCCTCCCACCCCCACAGACATGTACAGAGAGATACACAAATACATACACACACAAACACACACTCACACATACATACGCACACAGACACAGACACACACACTCACACCCACACATACACTAGCTGTCACTGGAGAGACATGGCTGGGCAGTGAGACCTGAGGCGTGGGGGAAGCTACCTTTGGGGGGGCCAACCACACTGAGAGCGATCCCGGTCCAAGGCCGCAGGGAGCGCCGCCACAGGGACCACCCCAACCCGGGCAGACAGGAGGCCCCACACCACGATGCGGAGCCCTCTAGCCCCCCGGGTCGAAACGGCCCAAGAGACAGCACCCCCAATGGCCAGACCAGAGACAACTCCCAGTGTGGCAGGCCCCCGTGAGGAAACACAGGAGATTAAAAACTGACAGTCTAAAAACAGTAAAATAAGCATAAAGCATAAAGGCTAAAAACACTGAGGACTAAAAACCTAAAAGCATAGCGGCTAAAAACACAAGAGACTAAAACATAAAAGCAGAGAGGCTAAAAATGTGAGAGATTAAAACAGTAAAAAGGAATTAAGAAGAATTAAAAATGAATGAATGAATGAATAAATAAATAAATAAAATTAAGTAAAAGCCTGGTTAAAAAGGTGGGTCTTGAGCCCCTTTTTAAAAACCTCAATGCTGTCACAGTCACGACTTTCTGCTTTATCATCATGCTCAGTCTCAGCTGCCCAGTAGAGCCAAAAGCTACGGCCACAACGAGGCCTGTTACCATGGCAACACAGGAGAGGAGAGAGTTAAGCTGACTAGAGATACGTGAAGTGCAGCTGAATCAGCTCTGGGGAGACAGATATTTCGTTCTGAGTGATGACAAAGACGGTCATGTTGCTGCCTGACTGACAGGTGTGGTGACTGAAGATAACCTCTTTTAGGTATCAAGGACTTGTTGATGAGGAGAGACTGGATCGAGCGCTGTGGAGATATGTTAAAATCAGTCAAGACAGAGAAGCTAGGGCATCTTGCTAGAGTTGTGTTCTTATATTATCCTAAATGTTTCCAACAATCCAGACAAATCTACAAGTTTAGTTAAATAATGGTGCATTTTATTTGGTCACCTGTTGTTATTACTTCCAGGAGAGAGTCAGACAGTGAGAAAGGAAGTCAGAGAACGGGACCACACCAATGTGAATTTGATGTCAACCTCTGGTTAAACTTAGCACTTACAACAGACTCTGATTTTCTCTTCATTTCCCCCTCTCTTCTCTGTCACATTACGTTCATGAAGTAAAGTACATGTCCCGTCTACCTACAGGTCAATATAACAGAAAATAAACACTCGACGATGGAGTTCACCTCCGTGGATTCAATGCTGCAGTCAGATTGATAAACAGGACTGAAGATAAATCCACCCTTTAAAACCAGAAGTAAAAATGTAATCTCTGAGCTTTCTTTGCGTCGTTAAATGGCTCTGGATCAGAGCAGAATCTGATGTGACTCCAGGTGTTTATTCCTTTATAGAAGGTCTGGATCTGCACCGACTCCCTCCTGCAGAGCTGGAGGCTCTGAGCAGCTGAGCACTTAGATCTACATCCTGTCCCAAAGAAGTATAGAGAGTGGCCCAGGGGATGAATGGGACCAGATATAGGCATTATATTTGCTGCAGACCACTTCTTCTCTAGTCGGAAATATGCTGTACACTCACACATTGAGCATAGATTTATATCTGTGTGCATACTATTATGTTTATATGACTAGCAAAGCTCCAGTGACAGTGACTGCTGTCATCACGACAATATCTCTACATTGTATCTCTGTCTGTCTGTTGTCAACAGTCCTCCATCAGAGTGTCAAAGAGAGGAGTTCAGCTGCCTAGAGAGGAGAGTCCAACCAACAGATGCTGGTAAACACAACAGTTGTAAACACAGTTTATCTGGGAATTTTAAACACTGCTCATGAAGCAGTAGTAGTATAGTAGAGTTTGGTGTATGTTTAATCCATCAGCAACATCACCCTCCGACTGAGATGTTGAGTTGGTGGTGGAATCAGCATCAGGAGTCGGGTGCAGTGAGCCCCAGGTGCAGCTGCTTTGGATGATAAGAGTATTCTGATTAGTGATTGACTACTAGTGGTGGCACGATTCCCCAAATCCTTGATTCGATTTTGATTTGAATGATTTTAAGGTCAAGATTTGACCTGATTCTCAATCTTTTTTTTCTTTGAGCGCAGATGGCTATGCTATTTTTAGACTAGTTTAGTCTAGCATCATTGGTTTAATGCCATGATAACTCATTGATAACTTATTTTAAAATATGGTCTACGTGTTGTAGCGAGTGATATAATCTCCATTATTTGTTTGCAGCATAACACAGTAATGCCTTATTTTCAAATTAAATAATTTCTAAACAATATAAATGCAACAATAACTTTTTTCACCAGTCAATTGGAAACTCACTGTAAACAAAAGAAGAGAAGTCATAGAGGTTACCTGCCATCTACTGACTCTTTGTTGTAACTGCAGATGTGTAGAGTACACACTTAAAGGGATAGTTGTTTTTTTTGTCATATAAAGTACACATCTATATTCGGACTGTTCCCGTCAGACCGCCCTTTCTTTTGGCACTAAATTTTCTCAACCATAGAACCTCTGTATCCCTATGCTGAAACTCTGACCCAAACAGGTGATCTGTGAGTGGCGAAATACAATGCGAGGCCCAGTTGCGCAATGCGTAGAGATACAGAGGTTCAACGGTTGAGAAAATGTAGTGTCAAAAGAAAGGGCAGTCTGACGGCGATGTAGAGCGGTGTGAATTTTCTCTATACAACGTACACTTGAACCGATATAGATTTTTGGTGGGCCTTGTTTTAGGTGGTTAAAATTCGCTTTGCACCTGGACTCCGTTCACTGCAGTACGAAGCTGAGCGTCTGGGCTGGAGCGGCTCTCTGCTCCTCCAAACTGAGGCTGCGCTGATCGGTGATCACGGTAGGGAACAGACCGACTATAGATATGTACTTTATATGACCCCACTTCAAAAAACCTGAACTATCCCTTTAATGTAGTGTGCTGTAATGGTCATGTAGCTCTGTTGCTCTGGAGGTCCAGCAATTTGTTCTTAAAGCCACTAAATCTGCCCTCCAATAACAATTTCCTTTACATTATCACACATGGAGGGCAACACCTTTGTAGTACGATGCAACCTGCTTGGTATTTCATAACATGGTTCCAGTTTGCTGATTAAATGCTTCAGTAAATAAGGTTGCAAGTCTGATGCTCCATTTGCTTCAGTGCAATTTGAATTTTGTAGTTCAGCTCTAAATGAGGACAGAAGAGTTGGCTGTAACTGTGTTTTTCTTGTCGACAACGCAAACGTTGTTGACATAACTCACTGGGTACGCAAAATATTTCCACACCGGTTATTTCAGAGAAGCAGAAGGGGGTTTGAGTTCTGTTGATGTGACTCTTATATCAGCAGTTGCCATGGTGTCTTTTCATTGGCTACAGCTTCAGATTAGAGGAGCCTTCCATTGGATAATTACTGCTGTGATTAATGTGTTTCAGCTGGCAACAAGTTATTCAACCCTAACTGAGGCAGTGAGGAGCTTCTCTTTTCTTAAACAACCATGCCAGGAGACACATCCTGTGGTCGGGGAAAAGATGTTACTCTGTTTCAGAAGGGTCAAATTGCTGGCCTGCATCAAGCAAAGAAAACAACTAAGATCACTGAACCTACTAAACTGGGTTAAGAACTGGCCGACGGATTATTAAAACCTGGAAGGATGGTGGTGAACCATCATCTTGCAGGAAGAAATATGGTCGGAATAAAATCTTGATGATCGTGAAGAGATCATTTAAATGTTTGGTGAAATCAAGTCCTTATAAATCAACAATAGAACTCACAGCTGTGTTTGATAGTGAAAGGAAGAGCATTCTTACATGCACAATGTGAGGAGAACTCAAGGGATTAGGACTTAAAAAAAAACCCATCCATGTCACGTCCAAGGCTCCGTAGTCCATCCATATGAGATGGTAATTCATGCGCCTTTGACGTAATTAAACGGTGCAGTCGGTTAAATGCAGGCTTATTATCATGGGTCGAGACCATCTCATAATTTTAATTGATTGATAATTTTTTTTTAATTGAAGGGTCTTATTGTTTTTGTTTAACGGTGAGAGGTACATGTAATAGGTATTTAATGATCCACGATGAGTTTCCAGGTGAAGGTTTTATTAGCTATTATGCTAGCCATGATGATGGAGGAGTTGTCAATGTAATAGTAGTTTGGTTATAATTAATTTATGAAATAACGTTGCAGCCGTGACTACTGGCAATGAGGACAAATGATTAACAATGGATGCAGGTGCATACAGAATCATATTCATGTGAAAGTTGTGACAGAAAACCTAAATTTACTAAAATTCCTTCAGTTTTCCACGACATTCTCACAAAGACCACATTCTCTTGGCGTTCACAGTGACACTAAACACGTTTTTTGTGTTATGTTATTTTATACAACAGATATACTATTGCTCTTTATACCACAAGGGGGCGCTGTTGTACGAGGCAGATCTTAGTTAACACGCTGCACGTAAAGAGGTCAGAGTGCAACAAGATGGCAACTTGTACGATACGACGCTGCTACTGAGAACTATGTTACAATATAAGTTTTTGAAGTAAACGGCACTTGTTCATGATTCCAGCATCACGTCATTGTTGAGGTAACACCACAATGTTCACTTCATTCAATCATTTGAGCCAGAGGTGCCACTGCGTCTTGCTTACTTTCTCCTACCAACTGAATCAACCCCAACTGAATCTCGCAAGTGCGACTTACTATCTCGCACACGCGAGATTCAGTTGGGGTTGATTCAGTTGTTCAGGTCTAGGTTCAGAAAAATTATGTGCCTAAAAATGAGGTCAGCTGATTACCTGAATATACTGAATGAACAGGTTTTTCCATTAATGGATTTTTCTATCCCTGATGCCCCTTGATGGTATACTCCAAGATGACAGTGCCACGATTCATTTGGCTCAAACTGTGAAAGAGTGGTTCAAGGAGCATGAGACATAATTTTCACACATGGATTAGCCATCCAAAGTCCAGACCATAACCCCACTGAGAATCTTTGGGATGTGCTGGAGAAGACTCCACGAAGCATCTCTACTCTCCCATGATCAATACAAGATCTTGGTGAAAACTGAATGCAACTCTGGACGGAAGTAAATGTTATGACACTGCACAAGATTATCAAAATGATGCCATGGAGAATGTCTGCCATAATCAGAGCTAAAGGCGGTCCAACGAAATATTAGATTGCGTAACTTTTTTTTGGGCCAGGCAGTGTATTTCAATGTTGCAATGTTGCTTTGATGACATATTGTTACTGAAGTCCAGCAGTGAAGTTGCGTAACTTATTACCGCTCCTCTCATGTCAGTGCAGACTGGCATGATTGGAACACAGGTTGCCAATGTTATTTTATTACTTAATTGATAGGTGAAGTTGTGAATCACTTGTGAGTAGCTGTCACATCTGACAGCTACTAATGACATATGAGGGTCCTAAAGGGTTGTCTCATTTCATAGGAGAGATTTCATCGACCTCTCCTAATAGCTCTGTTCTGATGGGTAAGAGGGCAATTAAGTATTATTCTGTTAGTCTCCTTGCATAATAATGGACAATCAGTTAGGATGGAGGTTGAAATCTGATGATAGTGAATACATATTATTTTATATAACTTTCCATCATTAAACATACTTTTTCTCTCTCTCAGCTGCGTTAGTCTTGTGTGGTGCTGATTATGTGACAGGCTCTAATCTGCCGAGCCACTCAGATGTTCAGCTGTCCTGTTTCACTGGACACAGAATACAGGTGTGTGTTTTGATATTTAATTAGTTTGTGTGTATCTACACTGATAAAATTGGGACTACTTGTGACTTTCCTTCTTTTTAATGTGCAGGGTCCAGTGTTTTTGCTGGAGGATGGCAAATCAGCAATCTCTCTTAATGATGCTCTGATGTGGGCAAAAGTCAACCCCTTCTCCCCTCTGGGAACAGGACTCCGCATCAACCCCTTCTAGCACACACACACACACACACACACACACACACACACACACACACACACACACAAAGAAAGAGGAGATTCCAAAGGAAGGGTTTACATATTGCAAGGAAGGAAGAAACTAAAGCCAGAGAGTGAAGTGTCGTAATGGAAAAGAAAAAGAAAACTGGGCTGCAAATTACATTTTTGTTCTTCAGTTAACCTTTTTTATAATTTACTGAGCCAACAGATGTGCAGACATCAAATATACATTTGTGATTCTGTGAGGATGATTCAGTTTCAAAACAGCTCATTGTTTTGGTAGCTTTTGACATTGGTTAGCTTAGCTGTTACGTGATGAGAAATGAATAACATAAACTTCATGCTTATTTTTTTAAGAGGGATTCGTATTGAATGAGGTCTGTGACTTGTTTGGTAGGATTTCCTCTTTTCTCCAGGAACAATTTAGTATGAGCATGTATATACAGGGTATAAATCTGAATTACTTTCTTGTATTGTTGTAAAAACAGAAGATACTGGAATAAAGAAATCACTGCAGATTTATTGGAGACTTGACTGTGTTCCACCCGTATTGTTACGAAACAGTAAAAACATAAATGCTGCATTGCAGATGCATACAGTGCTAATATGCTTCAATAACAGCTGCTTACAGTCAGCAGTATTCATGGATTCATGAGTGGTAAACCCAAATCAAACAAATGTTCAAGTAACTTTATTGGCGTCAGCTGTGTTACATGTGAAACGGTGTATTGATTAAAGGAGCAGTCTGGCATTTTAGGAACTATGCCTGTTTACTTTATTAACTTGTTAGATGAAAGATTGAAACCAATTTTATATTTGTAAGCTAAATAGGACCCTGGAGCCAGCAGAGGATTGGCTTAGCTCAGTTTAAAGACTGTAAACAGGGCAAACAGCTGGCGTGGCTTTACTGTTCAAAGTTCAAAACTGCTGGACTACTGCCAACATTTATATTTATAAGCTCACTGGGTAGCACACTGTATCTTGTTTTTTTTTTAATTTGTACACAAAAAGATATATAAAGATTACAATGTGTAGTTTAAAGGGTGCTGAAACTGTTTACTTGTTAAATAAGTTATTTAGACCATTCTTAAACTAAGATCTTCACTGTAGCTGCTGAGCTTCAGACATACCTCGTCTGAAGAGGGTGCATGAGCACTTCACCCATCTTTCCATCTTTTTAGTTGAACGTGTCCTTTAAGCCCACTGTTGAATTCCCATTTCTATTTGGATTTTGCACGTGTATCCAGGTGGATCAGACCCTAACAGCAGCATCACGTGATATTATGAGTCAAATTAAAACTATCAACACATTATATTAATGTGTCTCGCAGAAGCATATATCTGGCTGACTTTTTGCTTCTTTCTGGTGTAGCACAGGCCTGGTGGGTGGCACCAATACCTACAGTGAAGAAAATAAGTATTTGAACACCCTGCTATTTTGCAAGTTCTCCCACTTAGAAATCATGGAGGGGTCTGAAATGTTCATGGTAGGTGCATGTCCACTGTGTGAGAGATAATCTAAAAAGAAACATCCAGAAATCACAATCTATGATTTTTTAACAATTTATTCGTGTGATACAGCTGAAAATAAGTATTTGAACACCTTTCTATCAGCTAGAATTTTGACCCTCAAAGACCTGTTAGTCCGCCTTTAAAAGTCCTCCTCCACTCCACTGTATTATCCTGAATCAGTTGCACCTGTGTGAGGTCGTTAGCTGCATAAAGACACCTGTCCACCCCATACAATCAGTAAGACCCAAACATTCAGCATGGCTAAGAGCAAAGAGCTGTCCAAAGACACCAGAGACAAAATTGTACAACTCCACAAGGCTGGAAAGGGCTACAGAGAAATTGCCAAGCAGCTTGGTGAAAAAAGGTCCACTGTTGGAGCAATCATTAGAAAATGGAAGAAGCTAAACATGACGGTCAATCTCAATCGGAGTGGAGCCCCATGCAAGATATCACCTCGTGGGGTCTCAATGATGCTAAGAAAGGTGAGGAATCAGCCCAGAACTACACGGCAGGACTTGGTTAATGACCTAAAAAGAGCTGGGACCACCGTTTCCATGGTCACTGTTGGTAATACACTAAGACGTCATGGTTTGAAATCATGCATGGCACGGAAGGTTCCCCTGCTTAAACCAGCACATGTTAAGGCCCGTCTTAAGTTTGCCAATGACCATTTGGATGATCCAGAGGAGTCATGGGAGAAAGTTTTGTGGTCAGATGAGACCAAAATGGACCTTTTTGGTCATAATTCCACTAAGCGTGTTTGGAGGAAGAAGAATGATGCGTACCATCCCAAGAACACCATCCCTACTGTGAAGCATGGGGGTGGTAGCATCATGCTTTGGGGGTGTTTTTCTGCTCATGGGACAGGACGACTGTACTGTATTAAGGAGAGGATGACTGCAGCCATGTATTGTGAGATTTTGGGGAACAACCTCTTTCCCTCAGTCAGATCATTGAAGATGAGTCGTGGCTGGATCTTCCAACATGACAATGACCCAAAGCACACAGCCAGGAAAACCAAGGAGTGGCTTCGTAAGAAGCATATCAAGGTTCTGGAGTGGCCTAGCCAGTCTCCAGACCTAAATCCAATTGAAAATCTTTGGAGGGAGCTGAAACTCCGTGTTTCTCAGCGACAGCCCAGAAACCTGACTGATCTAGAGAAGATCTGTGTGGAGGAGTGGGCCAAAATCCCTCCTGCAGTCGGTGCAAACCTGGTGAAGAACTACAGGAAACGTTTGACCTCTGTAATTGCAAACAAAGGCTACTCTACCAAATATTAACGTTGGTGTTCAAATACTTATTTTCAGCTGTATCACACAAATAAATTGTTAAAAAATCATAGATTGTGATTTCTGGATTTTTCTTTTTAGATTATCTCTCACACAGTGGACATGCACCTACCATGAAAATTTCAGACCCCTCCATGATTTCTAAGTGGGAGAACTTGCAAAATAGCAGGGTCTTCAAATACTTATTTTCTTCACTGTACATGCCTTTACACCGTAGTCTAATGTAAAAATATTTCCGCGACAATAAGAGTTTTCTTTGTTTCAGGCATTTTAAATTAAATACACCCAGAAACCCCTGCAGACTTTTGAGAAATGGCTCAGGCAAACTCCATTCATCCTTTCCATCTCCAAAAGACCTGAGTGTTTGATGTGGAGGGTGCATTGTATTAAAGGATGTTCAAATTCATTCAGTCGTTACTGACAACCGCTTGTCTTTTGCAAGGTTGGAGGGGTTGGGAGCTGATCCCAGCTGTGGTGAGCTGCAGGGTACACCATGGACAAGATGCCAATTCGTCACAGGGCTGACATATAATGACAAGCAACCATTCACACACACATTCATTATGACCAATTACCCTCATTTGCTTTGGACCGTGGTAGGAAGCAGAAGTACCCAGAGAGAACCCACGCAGGCATGGGGAGAAGATGCAAGCTCTTGAACAGAGGACCTTCCTGCTGTGAGGCAACTGCGCTGAACATCTGTGTGTGCATCCCTGATGACATGCAAAACTTTAATCTCTGTTAAGCAAATGTCAAACAAAAGTTTCGTTACATTCATGAAAACTCTATTATTGTGGTCATGCACATAAACTGTTGCTGTAGAGGTTACACTGCTTCCTGGAGAGAGACTGGTTCGGGAAAGAGCCATGGAGTTATGAGGAATGTCAACACTGACTGAAGGGCTGAGGCTGACTGACGTATCACAGCTCATAGTTCACCAGAGTTTGTGTAAAGAAACACTACATTTGACATGTTGATGTCGACTTCATACAGTGCTGTCTCTGTAATCCCACGTTATTTGGCCATCAGTTTGGAGATGGTACTAGGGCTCACTCCAAATAATACTGCAACGTGGTTTTGTGGAACACCAGCTGGAGTTGTCACATTACATGGGCCCTATCCAGATCTGTCAAACATTGCATGCTGATTCCTGGAGCAGACATCAACTGACCACTGTAGCAGGGCCCGTGCTCACAGCCTGTCACCTGGGGTACCAGAAGAGCCAAAACAAGAGTCAATAGCAACAGCAGAATAAGCTGTTTGGCAGAGAAGATTTAGCAAATTTCATGGGGGCAACCCACATACTCATTCCACAAATGCATATTCCTTACAAATGTGGCACCATTTAAAAGGGAAATAAACAGGCTTTCCAATGGTATAAAACTGCTGCCATGAAGCATTGTTACAACAAAGAAATAATCTACCCAACACAAATTTCCTTACTTTTTGTGCTTGGTTTAATTAAATGCAGCTTTCTTAAATAAATGTGTTTATTAAACATTCAACTAAACTCCAGAGACACCATTTACCCTATAACAAGACATTGAACCATCAAAATAATTTAGAGTAAAAACATTGCATAATGTTGCTTCAGATGGCACATAATTCATCCTTCTTTATTTTCAAATGAACTCACCTATCAACTTCATTTAGAAACTAAATACATATTTCCACTAGGCTAGGCATATATATATATATATATATATATATATATATATATATATATATATATATAGAGAGAGAGAGAGAGAGAGAGAGAGAGAGAGAGAGATATAGATATATATATATAGATATATATATATGGGGTTTGGTGAGTTTTCGCCCTTGGGAAGTATGACTTCCTCGGAAGAAACAAAGAAGAAAGAAAGAATTCCTAGGAATACAATAGTGTCCTGGCAGCTTAGCTGCCTGGACCCTAATAATACATTTTTATTTATCAGCACTTTCAATGAAACTCAAAGACACTTTGCAAGATTATTAAGAGCTTTGTAATCGATGAGGAGGATCTTGAAGTGGATATGCTGCGTTATTGGGAGCCAGTGAAGGTGTCACGCATTTGTTTGAGTAACCTACACTTTGACTTCTAAAGAATTCTCGGTCGCACTTTATTTTACAGTACGTTAATAAGACGTAACGGGACTTACTTTGTATCAAATTAGACAAAACAAGACGCCAGTAAGACGTAACGGGCCGTACTTTGTATCAAATTAGACAAAACAAGACGCCAATAAGACATAACGGGCTGTACTTTGTATAAAATTAGACAAAACAAGACGCTAATAAGACATAACAAGCTGTACTTTGTGTCAATTTAGACAACTAGAAATAATGTAATCTTAATTAGACAGTAAACAAGAAAATTATACTGTAATTACACACCTTATAGCCTACCCAAATTATGCTGTAATCAGAAACTGCATATACAGTCTTATTACTTAAAATATAGGCTATACTTAGACACTATTATGCCAAATTATACTGTAATTACAAACCAAACCGGAGATCCTAATACACTATTAGAAACCATTTTACAAGATCTTAATCTAATTAGAAATCACACAAAAATTCATATCAGACACAAAGTACGCTAGACGCTATTCTACCCTCGTTATACCAAATTATACATAATATATATAATATAATGCTACCATCATCGGCCTATAGCTTAATTAGACAAATGTACATATTATATTAGGCATGGCCTTTATAATAGTCGGACAAAACACACAGAGTTCAGAGGAGAATACATTTATTTGAGTTTTATTGAACATAGTTTTACTGTCTCACAGAGTCATTTATTGATCATTAGAAGAAAACAGTACCTTAACTAAAGTCAAACCATATCGGTTCATATCTGGTACTACACACGTCCCTGGTAACCTGGACGTTCTCTGGAGTCTTGTGGAGTTTGTAGGTGGCTTCCTCGACACTCTACTCCCATAGTTAAGACATCACACCATTTAAAGCCACGTCACTATCCAACCCCAGTAACATTAGACCAGCTATTGAAGCTGCCAGGACATTGCATCTTTATTTCCCACTGTTAGACCCTTATTACAGTCTTATTATATTTACTTACAGGGTAATTTGTGGCACATTACAACAGAACTGTACTGTAAAATAAAGTGAAGACCTTTTCACTGTTAGACTCTTATTGCAGTCTTATTATACTCACAGGGTAATTTCTGACACATTACAACAGAACTGTACTGTAAAATAAAGTGAAGACCTTCTCCCTGTTAGACCGTTATTACAGTGTTATTAGGCATACTTAGGAGGTAATTAGTGGCGGATAACAACATAACTGTACTGTAAAATAAAGTGGTGCCACTTACTGTTAGACCCTTATAACAGTCTTATTATACTTAGGAGTACTTAGTGGCACATAAGAACAGAATTGTACTTTAAAATAAAGTGAAGACCTTCTCCCTGTTAGACCGTTATTACAGTGTTGTTAGGCCTACTTAGGAGGTAATTAGTGGCACATAACAACAGAACTGTACTGTAAAATAAAGTGGTGCCGCTCACTGTTAGACTCTTATTACAGCCTAATTATACTTACTTACAGGGTAATTTCTGACACATAACAACAGAACTGTACTGTAAAATAAAGTGAAGACCTTCTCCCTATTAGACCGTTATTACAGTGTTATTAGGCCTACTTAGGAGGTAATTAGTGGCGGATAACAACAGAACTGTACTGAAAAATAAAGGGGTGCCACTCACTGTTAGACCATTATTACAATCTTATTAAGCCTACTTAGGAGGTAATTAGTGGCACATAACAACAGAACTGTATTGTAAAATGAAGTGGTCCCTCTCACTGTTACACCCTTTTAGACTTCCTTAGAGGGTCGCTTTTCTGACCCTTGTGGACGGCCTCCAGTGCTCCAGAGCCCTGCCAGCACAGGGCTAAAGGGCGCTGTGTGGCTCACAATGCGTCACTGTGGCCGGCTCTTCACACAGGGCCCTGGGACCTCCACAGCTGCTTGTAGCCGAGCTCCAGCTCAAACACACGCTGCTCATGAGAGGAGCTGATGGTCGCTCTCTGGAAGTCTTTCTCTGCAGGTTTGCTGAGCTATTGAAGCTTTCAGAAAAACAACGTTATCTCCTAAATGTATGAACATGTTACACACTTGCACAATGATGACAGTGTCCATCCAGGTGCCAGTAACTTCATTTCACAGAAAAATACTGCGAATACTGCAAATACAACAAAAAACAGTTTTGTGTGAATACAGGCTCTCCATGCTGCTATCTTGACCGTCTACGCTTCGCAACTGAACTTAACTTCCTTGTTAACCATATTATAGCCAAAATAATATAAAAACAGCTATTATTGTCTTCATATTGAATTAATAAAATTAATGCTTAATACACAAATTGACATGTACAGCCTACTCAAACTCCAAACAAACACATTCCATGTTTGGCTGCTTTACCATCCGCCCGCTCACTGCTACCTCTGCTGCTAAACACCGACACCGACTTCATTTGTTATTTATTCATTTATTCACACTGACTTCATTTGTTATTTATTCATTTATTTATTATTTTGTTATTATAATGGCAACTGAACACCATGTTTATGTGTACCAAATGAACTGCTCATATAAGCTGCTGAACATTATGTGTTACACTGAACACCTTATTGTATGTGCAACGCGTCTTATAACTGCTTAAATCTGTGGCTTCAATCTGCGGCTTCATGTCTACAAATTCCAAAACTCAACATTTATATGCATGAGAACAATACAACAGGACGGTGAGGTCCCTAACATTACGGCGCGACGCCATTAAGCCTCGTTTAAGCCCACAGGAGGCTCTCAGTCTTAAGCTAGCGCACTCCACATGCCAATGTTAGCAGCTAAGGCTAGCAACTGTTAGTGGCCTTATTTCTTGACATTCATAATGCTGTAAACACATAAACATGGCACCGCTGTGACCACTGTCTAATTAAGATTACATTATTTCTAGTTGTCTAAATTGACACAAAGTATGGCTTGTTACGTCTTATTAGCGTCTTGTTTTGTCTAATTTGATACAAAGTACGACTTCTTACGCCTTATTAGCGTATTGTTTTGCCCAATTTACAGTGGCAGATTAATAAGGACTCCTGGGCAACTAGCAGACCGGTGTGCAAGCAAGATGGAGTGACAGTGGGGACGGCCAATCACACAAGAAACGGCAGAGCCAATCGAGGAGCTTGTGGGCGGTCTAAATCAGTGCCATGGAGAGACAGAGTTGTGACACTCTCTGATGTCGCTGCTGGGGCAGTCTCGTGGTTCATGTGGGCCCCAATATTTCCAAATCACATGCTGGCTGTCATGTTCTTCTATGGGACAGTCAGCAGTGATTGTGTTAGTGAATGGTAAAAATAAAAAAAAAAATTTGTGACATTTTTGTTAATGTCAGTATTACATTTTGAGAGGCAGGGTGACAACTAAAAGCTGTGTATTGCTTAGAGAAGTTTTACATTTTTGGAGGGAAAAGCTTAGTGTTCATGTTTAACTTTTCTTTTCCACATCATTCATTTGATGATTTTATTTTATTTTATTTTTTTAGCGCAACTGGGCTGTATTACTGATTCACGTGATTTGGCTTATAAATTCCGATTCAGCCATTAGCTTACCTTCGTGGTAGCGCTAAGAGGTCTGCCGTGGTCTGTTCAGCATTCACCTAGCAGCTAGCTCACTTCTTCTGATGAAAGTGGCCACCCCCAGGACCACAATGTGAAACATGATCATGTTAAGACTAACAATATTACTAGAATATTTAAGATGAAGCCATACACATATTATCAAAACTATTACAGAATAAAAACTTTTTTTTCGCTTGTATGTTTGGGTCTATAGGTAAGTGCAGAGCTATTAACATTTTCTCTATGGCTCTGGGTTAGTGCACAGAGTAAGAGTAAAGGTAACTGTAACTCAACCCAAGTAACTTAAGCAATTAACTATTATAACAAAACACTTGTAACCAGGGACTTGCGCATGATTATTGAGGGGCAGGGGCTCAAGGTCAGAAAAGGGCAGTACTTGCACGCGCACAGCGCGCGCCAAATTTTTTTCACAGCCCTTAATAACACAATATGTAGATTAATTAATGTAAAATTAATAAACAAAGTACTTATAGAAAGCTAACTACGTAGCTGTGCATCCTGTGTAGCTGTGAGTGATATGCAATTGCCATTTCTTTTGTGTCAACAAATTATTGTCAACATGAGTTCATTCGCATATCATCATAATACTGAGGTTTAGAAGACATGCAATTCAGCTGCACTTCTTAAAAAGCAATTAAACATTGGTTTATTATTAGGCCATTTATTGGAGGGCAAGTGCAAACTAGAAATACATGCGACACATCTAACAATGTGACAAAACCAGGAAATTACTACTGTGACTGTTAGTAGGAACAGCACTATTTACAACAATAAAGTCACATTAAACTCAATATCTGGAAGAAGCTGTAGAAGCTTATTCTTAACTCTCATTTACAAGCAGTTAGCTTAACATGGACAAATGGGCGCTCTTTGAAATATGACTCACATTTAAGCACATTGAATAAGAGGAAGGCGACTTGTTAGCCCCCACAAGGAAGTTATGTTAATGGATTTATAACTCATAAAGGTTCAAGTCGCTCCACTGTCACGTCTCATCTATGTGCGTGGTGGAGTCCTCCATGAGGCAGCTGCTTCTCTCTCTCTCTCTCTCTCTCTCTCTCTCTCTCTCTCTCTCTCTCTCTCTTTAGATAGAAAAGGCGGCACATTGATAATATTCCTCCTTTTCCAAAAGCCACCACTTGGCCGCCACTGGGGTAGGCGTAAACATGTGACGTAATGTGAAGCACGAAGTTGGGCAGTGAACAGTGACAACGAATTTGTCTTCAAAATAAGAGTTTTACATTGTACTCCTTTGGAGTTTAGAACTGGGTTCTTAGCGGGGGGCTTTTAATTTGAAAGCAGCGACCGTTAGTAGAGAGAGAGAGAGAGAGAGCGGAGCCACAGCAGACAGAGAAGCGGCTTTAGGCTCAACACACACACAACACCATATTAAGAGGAAATGTGTACGGTAGATAACCGTGGCGTTCTTATACCGCGTTTTTTTGACATCCCTTTGCACAACAGGAATTTATTTATTCATTAAAAAAACACACAAAAAAGGCACTTTTTAATACGAGGCAAAAAGGGCAGGGGCTCAAGCACCCCTTGGGCCCTATGTGTGTACGTGCCTGCTTGTAACTCCTGTTACAGTTATTGAGACATCAATGTAAGGATGGCTGATACATATGAAGGTTTTCAAACGACCTGGCTTGGAGTGCCACCGAACTGACCAAAAGTGCTTTTAACTCCCTCCTTGACTTCCTACGCACTTGTGGAAAGTCCGTTTTTATTTCTGGTCCCATTCCCACACTTGGTCGCGGAGATGCGCGCTTCTCCTCCAGGCTGCTCCTGTTGAACACCTGGCTCAAACCTGCCTGCAGCGCTCTGGGTTTTAACTTCGTGGACAATTTTAATCTTTTTTGGAACTGCCCCTCTTTCTTCAAGTCCGATGGCATTCATCCAACCACCACTGGTATTCGCATGCTTGCAGCCAATATTCAGCACACTGTACATTCTGCTCCACGTGACTGACTATTTACACCACACACCCCATCAGCAGCCACTCTTCTTCACCCCGTGCAAACAGCAGCACAGAGCACACCTCCGCTCACCAGCGCCCCCGCCTGACCCAATCAGTCATTAACCCTCTCACCTGAGACTTTCCCCGTACAGTCCATCACATCACACAGACCACCTCGCCCACGCTGTACATCCAAGGCTGTAGATATCAAAAAACTGTGCCCCATTTTCTGCACTCCTGCCACTCCCCACTCTACTCCAACCAATAAACACTTGAAACTTGCCCTATTCAACACCCACTCACTAAGTAACAAAAGTGCCATCCTACATGAACTCATCACTGACAATAAACTGGACTTTCTCTGCCTCACTGAAACCTGGCACAGACCTCTGGACTATTTCTCACTGAACCAAACCACACCCACTGGCTACAACTACATCGACAAACGGGAGTTGCTGCCATTTTCAGGAAAAACTCCGGTCCACATCTAGACAGAATGATCCTCTCTTCTGTCTCATGATGAGCAGGCTGGGGTGTTTATGCCACAAAGTTTTTCTTTTTTATTTCAACAACACACCCACCTTCAAGTGAAGCACGAGCCTCCTCTTGTTTTGACTTTGTCTTTCTTTTGCTTGCTCCCGATTCATATTGCTGTTTGGAGGCCAACTCTCCACCTGCATCCAACTGCCTGTCGGCGCATCTGACCGCTGACTGATCAGATGCTGCGTGCTGTCAATCATTGCGGCAACACGTGCGTTGTCAGATTACTCGTCTCTCTTTTTTTCTCTCCTGCCTCGGGCTGACTTGGTGCCCTATGCGCGCTTCACTGCAGCGATGCGCATCCTTTGCGCATTTGCAGAGAATGCGTCCCCTTGTGCAAAATGGGGCCCCCCCATGGATCTTGGGGCCCTACGCACAGCGCGTGTTCTGCGTGTAGGGAGGGGCGGCGCTGTTTAAAACTCTTCAAAGCAGTACCAGGACCAAGAAAGACTGTAAAACTACCATATTAACTAGGCCACACCAGAGACAAAATAACTTTGGATCTCATGTATGTGAACACCAAGGACGCATACACTTCTTCATCCCTCCCCCCACTGGGCCTTTCTGAACACAACCTGGTTCATCTGTCTCCTGCTTACATACCTATGGTGAACAAACAACCACCCACCAGAAAGTATGTAAGGAGCTGGTCTGAGGAGACCAGTATTGCAAGGAGGGACTGTTTGGACACCACAGACGGGGATGTCATCAACAGCCTGACAACCTGCATCACAGACTACATTAACTTCTGCATGGAAAACACTGTGCCTACCAGGAAGGTGCAGTGTTTCCCCAACAACAATCCCTGGGTGACCCCAGAACTAAAAGCCCTGCTTAATGAAAAGAAGAGGGTTTTCAAATCTGGGGACAAGGAGGAGCTGAGGAGAGTGCAAAAGGAACTGAAAAGGGGGATAAGGAGAGGCAAAGACAGCTACAGGAGGAAGCACCTCAAGGGGAGCAATGCCAGAGAGGTCTGGAGAGGCTGAAAACCATCTCTGGCCACACAAAGGACAGCAGGAGGGACCCTGAATCTGGAGACCAGGCCTGGGCAAGAGTTGAATCTGTTTTTAAACAGATTTGACTGTGCCACATCCCCCTCCCCCACCCACCAGAGCTCAGACCTTACTGTGCTGTCACACCACCACCCTGCCTCTCCCCCCAGTACACCTCTGTCACCCCCACACCACACCACCCCCATCCACTCCCTGCCTGATTGATCCACACACCCCACCCCCGACCGCTCTCAACAGGAGTCACTCCATGGTCCCACCAGCACCCTCAGCCTCTCCATAACAGCTGATCAAGTGAGGAAGGAGCTGAGGAGGACCAAGGCGAGGAAGGCTACTATCCCTGATGGCATCAGCTCCAGACTGCTGAAGGACTGTGCAGATCAGCTCTGTGGAGTACTCCTGCATATTTTCAACCTGAGCCTCAGTCTGGAGAGAATCCCACTCCTGTGGAAAAAATCATGGGTGGTTCCTGTACCAAAGACTGCGCACCCCAGGGTTACCCAGGCTAACCCAGCCCAACCACTTCAGGCCAGTGGCTTTGACCTCTCACCTTATGAAAACCATGGAGAGGATCGTTCTCACCCACCTTCGACACCTGGTTAACAGCGAGATGAACCCCCTGCAGTTTGCTTATCGACCTGGCATTGGTGTGGATGACGCTGTCATCTACCTGCTGGACAGGTCACTTTCACACTTGGAGAGCACTGAGAGTACTGTGAGAGTCATGTTTTTTTTACTTCTCCAGTGCTTTCAACACAATCCACCCATCACTGCTCAGGGGGAAGCTGGAAGGAGCGGGAGTCGACTGCCACCTTGCTGCATGGACCACCAACTACCTCACAAACAGACCGCAGTATGTGAGGCTCCGCTGATGTGGTAGTCTGCAGCACGGGAGCTCCACAGTGTACAGTACTCTTTACACTCTATACATCAGACTTTAGCTATAACACCGACAACTGCCACCTCCAGAAGTTCTCCGACGATACAGCCATCATTGCACGTGTGACAGAGGGGAACAATCTGGAGTACAGGAAAGTCATCATCAACTTTGTCGCCTGGTGCAAACTGAACCACCTGTGCATCAACACCAGCAAGACAAAGGAGGTGTTGATCGATTTCAGGAGGAAGGCTCCTCAAACTGCACAGGTGAACATCCAGGGTTTGGACATTGAGAGCATCGAGGCGTACAAATACCTGGGTGTTCACATAAACAACTGGACTGGACACACAACACAGATGTCCTGTACAAGAAGGGCCAAAGTCGTCTCCATCTGCTGAGGAGACTGAGGTCCTTTGGTGTGTGCAGGTCACTGTTAAAAACCTTATATGACACTGTGGTAGCATCAGCGATCTTCTACGCTGTGGTCTGCTGGGGCTGTGGAAGCTCAGAGAGGGACAGGAAGAGGCTCAACAAGCTGGTGAAAAGGGCTGGCTCAGTCTTGGACTGTCCTCTGGACTCCATTGAGGAGGTGGGTGAGAGGAGGATGTTAGCCAAGCTGACATCAATTATGGACAACCTCTCTCACCCATTACATGAGACTGTGGGGGCCTTAAGCAGCTCCTTCAGCAACAGACTGCTTCACCCACGGTGTAAAAAGGAACGCTACCATTCATTCCAACTGCTATCAGACTGTTCAACACCAATAACACTTAACGTAGCACCATAAGCACCTACTTATCTTGCACTACTTACCACTTCTGCCTCCGCCATCTTGTGCAATTATCCAGTGCAATAATACTATTTTATTTTTCTACATATTTATATTGATATACTGAGTCTGTTTATTTTCAAACACTGTATTTATTTATGCATCCAACCTTCAACAAGGCAATACTCTGACACTTTATTTAGTTTCGTTTCTTGGCAAAGACCAATATATTCAATGATATTAATTTAGTTGCAGATGGATTTAATTATTTTTTTTGTTGGTGTTGGTCCTAGTCTGGCTAGTGAGCTTGTAAGGAATGGTAGTAGAGATGATCTGGAAAGTGGTGGTTTAACTGTAAATTAATCAATGTTTATAAGAGGAACAGATGAAAATGAAATTATTGAAATTGCAAAGTCATTTAAGAGTAAGAGGTCCGTAGATTGGAATGATAGCAATATGTTTATTGTTAAAAACATCATTGAGTGTGTGGTAAAACCTCATATTTGCAATCAATCTCTAAAAACGGTAATATTTCCTAAAAAAATTACCAATATACAAGACTGAAAATAGACATGAGCTGTAAAATTTCAGACCTGTCTCTTTACTGCCACATTTTTCTATGTATACTATATATATACTATGTGATCAGCAATATGGATTTAGGGCTAACAGGACAACTTCAATTGCATTAATGGAATTTGTTGAAGAAATAACAACTGCAATAGAGAAAAAATAATATGCAATAGGAATATTCCTAGATCTAAAAAAAGAATTTGACACTGTCGACCCTGATCTCTTATTAAAGAAAATGCATAGATATGGAGTCAGAGGGGTGGCACTATCCTGGGTTAGCAGTTACCTGGAGAATAGGTATCAGTAAGTACAAATTAACAACAACTTCAAATCTCAATTTCAGAAGGTCAGTTATGGGGTTCCCCAGGGCTCAGTACTGGGACTAATGTTGTTTATATTATATATAAACAGCATGTGTAAGGTTTCTAAGTTATTAAAAACGGTTGTGCTTGGAACAACTCATGGTTACAGTTGAAATAGAATTGAAAAAATTAAAGCGATGGTTTGATTACAACAAGCTAACATTGAACCTAAATAAAACAAAAGATAATTTTGGAAATCGACCAATAAACTCAAATAGGAAACTCATGATAACAATGTTGTCATTGAAAGAGTGTCTGAAATAACATTTCTTGGAATAATAATTGATAATAAATTGTGCTGGAAGCCATAAACTACATCAAAACTACAATATCAAAGTCAATTGCAGTACAATACAAAGTTAAAGATTTTCTAAACCAATCATCACTATACACCTTGTACTGCTCCTTTATACTTCCATACATAAGCTACTGTGAGGAAGTATGGGGTAACACGTCCAAAACAAATACTAAACCAATCTTTATCCTTCAAAAAAGAGCAATAAGAATTGTAAATAAAACCACTTACAGAGAAACAACGAATCCATTGTTTATCAAGTTAAAAGCTCTAAAATTTAACGATTTAGTCGACTTCAAAGCAGCTCATATGATGTATAAAGCCAAAAATAAATTATTACCCAGCAGTATCCAAGAGTTGTTTCAATTGAGAGAAAATCGGTACAGCCTGAGGGGAACCAATATATTCATGAAACAACTAGTGAGAACAAACACAAAATATCACTGTATTACAATCAAAGGAGTCACTTGGACTCCTGGACTCATGGATATATGATGGAATAGGATGCGTGGGTTGTTCTGTTATTTAAGTACGTCTTATTCATTATCTCTATGATCTAAATCTGATTTCCTGCTTGATTTGTGCCTGATAATTGAAACAGAAAAAAAAGATGAAATATTTGCTTGTTTGTTTGTTTGCTTTTCTCTGGTGGGCTTTAGTCATTTTGCAGTATGGCTGATGTTTTCAAAGCTTGTTTGCTTTTTTAAATTTTATTTTATTGTCTTATTTTGTCTTTTAATATGTCTGAATAAACATTAAACATTAAACAGCTCCCTCTGGTCCTACATGCTCTGGTTTCCCGATGCTGAAAGGCCATCATGAAAAGATTAGCCTGTTAGTAACAGGATAGCAGCAAAACAGCCATATCTGTTAGCCAAGGGACATTTACTAAACAGTATACAAAAAAAAGACAAAAAAAATCCTAGTCTGAATCAGTTTACTTTCATTATGAAACAGGAAATGGTTGGCCCGCCTTCCAGCACCTGCTCATGGGCCAGATTTGGTCCATGGGCGATAAATTGAATATTACTAATTTAAACAATTGAAACTCTTGTCCTTGACTGTAATCTCAGTATTGATGTCATCACATCACACTGGTCTTTTTATTTTCAAAGGAGACCACAGACCTATTGAGGTATCTGGATGGCAACACATTCTGATCTTTGAGTTTACACAGTTTAGATTCAGCGATGACTATGTGAGGGTTCTGTGTTGGTGTTTTTGCCCTGCCTGTTTTTTCCCCGCCTCTTTGTTCCTCCCCCGCTGCAGGGCTTGGCTGACGGGGCTGACGAGGCACACCTGCAGCTGTCCAATCATACCACCTCTATAAATACACCTGGTCTTGGCCCTTGTCTCCTGCCAGATAATTCTGTCTCGTCGGTAGAGCTGACTGTGTTCTCCCTGTGAGTTTTTGCTGCAGCCTTAGGTTTGCCCACTGTGCTGACATATTTCTCCCTTTTATGCCTTTTCAGTTCTTTGTACCTCGCCACCTTGAGCCTGAGTTCCTGAGTTTGCCCCGAGACGTCATTGCCTGAGTTCCTGAGTTTCCCCCTGTGCCTGAGCGTCTTCTGGCGGTTGAATTTCTCTGGTGTCTTGCCAGCCACTTGTTGTTTTTTACTTGTGGAGCTTTTTGTTCAAATTAAACATTTTTTGCATCTGCCACGCCTGCCTGTCTCTGCTTCGGGGTCCAGCTGTTAGTAGGCCCGCAACAGAATTATCTGGCCAACATGGACCCCGCAGAGATCTCCTCACTTCGACAGGCGCTAGTAAGTCAGGGAGTCCTTATGGGGCAACATGAGGAGGCCCTTAAACAAATTATGGACACGCTTAAGCACCTTGCTTCAGGAGTTACGCAACTTGAGGGTCGTTTGGACCAGGTGTCCACACACCTCCTCAATCCTCCAGCTCCAGCTCCTGCTCCAGCTCCAGACTCCGCTCCAGCTCCTGACTCCGATCCGGACTCTGCTCCAGCTCCTCCACCCAACCATCCCCGTGAGCCCTTCATCCCCACACCTGCCAGGTACTCAGGAGTTTTAGGGACCTGTAGCCAGTTTCTCCACCAGTGTTCCTTAGTTTTTGACCAACAGCCTTTAACCTACTCCACTGATAGATCTAAGATTGCGTTTATCATGAGTTTGCTGTCGGATAAGGCATCTGCCTGGGCGCTGGCCTTGTCTGACAGCAGCTCTCCCCTATGTAGCTCACTCCCTTTGTTTACAGCCGAGATGAAAAAGATTTTTGACCACCCCTTACAGAGCAAGGAGGCCAGTAGCCGGCTCCTTTCCTTGCAGCAGGGATCCAGCTCAGCCTCCCAATACTCTGTAGACTTTCGCATTCTTGCGGCTGAGTGTGGGTGGGATGAAAAGGGCTCTACAGGGGGTATTCGTCAAGGGTTTGAGGGAGGAGGTCAAGGATGAGCTAGCGGCTAGGGACGAAACTTCTAGTCTAGATGAGCTAATCTCCCTGGCCATTCGCCTAGACAACCGCCTCCGTTAGAGACGAAGGGAGAGAGCAGCCAGGCCTAGTTCCCCTTTCCCCTCCCCTCGTCCCTGGTCTACACGGCCACCTGCACCTTCTCCTTCTCCTCCTCCTCCTCCTGGTCCACCTGTCTCCAGTGGCTCTCCATCGGCGGCCTCATCGCTCCCCAGCACAGAGGAGCCCATGCAGCTGGGTAGGACGAGGCTCTCCCCAGCTGAACGCCATCGACAACGACACCTTGGGCTCTGCATCTACTGTGGTCAGGCCGGCCACCTTCTTGCCCAGTGTCCAGTCCTGCCAAAAGAGCAGGCTCACCAGCCACAGGAGGGGCACTGGTGAGCCACACCACCGTCCCGTCCTCCCCACCTCAACGCCTCCAGCTTAAAGGTACTGTGTCTCGGTTTCAAGTTTCCTTTCCTGTGGAAGTACTCGTGGACTCTGGTGCTGATGACAATTTTATTGACTCTTGCCTTGTCTCGCAGTTTAAACTTCCCTCAGAACCCTTATCTACAGCTAAAGACGTAGTTGCTCTTGATGGGAAGCTCCTAGGTCGGTAACTCACCGCACTGCACTACTGTCACTGCTTCTCTCTGGTAACCATCACGAGTCTATCTCTCTCTTTATTATTTCCTCACCCTCTACCCCTGTAGTGTTAGGTCTCCCTTGGTTAAAACGGCACAATCCCCACATTGACTGGTCCACCTCGGCCATCATCAACTGGAGTCTTTTCTGTCACTTATACTGCCTTCACTCTGCTATTCCTACCACAGTCCCCTCTACACCGCCTCCACCCAGACCAGTTGACCTCACTCTTGTCCCTGCGCAGTATCACGACCTCCAGGAGGTTTTCAATAAAGACCGTGCCCAATCCTTGCCACCCCACAGGCCCTATGACTGCGGCATAGATTTGCTCCCTGGCGCCCCCCTACCATCCAGCAAGCTCTATAATCTCTCAAAACCAGAAAGGGAGGCCATGGAGACTTACATCACCGACTCCCTTGCAGCCGGTCTTATTCGTCCCTCCTCCTCCCCTGTGGGGGCGGGCTTCTTCTTTGTGGACAAGAAAGACAAGACTCTTCGCCCCTGTATTGACTACAGGGGTTTAAACAACATTACAGTACGTAATAAGTACCCCCTACCACTCATTGACTCTGCCTTCAGCTCCCTTCACGAGGCCACTGTCTTCACTAAGTTGGACCTTAGAAATGCTTGCCATCTGGTACGTATTAAAGAGGGGGACGAGTGGAAGACGACTTTTAATACCCCTCTTGGACATTTTGAATAATGTGTCATGCCTTTCGGACTAACCAATGCACCTGCTGTTTTCCAGGCCCTTTTCAATGATGTCCTGCGCGACATGTTAAAGAAGTTTGTTTTTGTCTACCTTGATGACATTCTTATTTTCTCTCGGTCCCTTGAGGAACATGTCCAGCACGTCCGTTTGGTTCTTCAGAGGCTGTTAGAAAACAGACTGTATGTTAAGGCTGAGAAATGTGATTTTCACGTGTCTTCTGTGCAGTTTCTTGGCTTCGTGGTGGAGAAGGGGCAGATCCGGACCGACCCAGCCAAGGTTAAGGCAGTGGCCGACTGGCCCACTCCTACTAACAGGAAGCGGCTCCAGAGGTTTTTGGGGTTCGCAAATTTTTACCGTAGATTTATCAGGGGCTACAGTAGTGTCGCGTCCCCACTAACCAAACTAACCTCTGTAAAGACTCAATTCTTATGGTCCCCTGCAGCAGACACTGCTTTTAGCAGACTGAAGTGCCTGTTTTCCTCTGCCCCTGTGCTCTCTCACCCAGATCCCGCTGCTCAGTTTGTGGTGGAGGTTGACGCTTCGGACACTGGGGTGGGAGCGGTTCTCTCCCAGCATTCCACCTTCGACCAGAAACTACATCCCTGCGCCTTTTTCTCACGCCGACTCACGCCAGCAGAGACAAATTATGATGTTGGGAACCGGGAGCTTCTAGCGGTCGTGCTGGCCCTCCAAGAGTGGAGGCATTGGCTGGAGGGGTCCACCTTTCCTTTTATTGTCTGGACCGACCATAAGAACCTCTCCTACCTCCGTTCTGCCCGCAGGCTGAATTCTCGCCAGGCCCGGTGGGCTTTGTTCCTGGGCCGTTTCAACTTCAGCCTAACCTACCGGCCCGGCTCCAGGAACTCAAAGCCAGATGCCCTGTCTCGCCAGTTTGCACCTCCGGAGGGGGAGACAGGTGGGGAGACCATCTTGCCCTCATCGTGTGTGGTGGGAGCTGCCAGGTGGGAGATCGAGAGGTTGATACAGGAGGCCCAAGAGGACCACCCGGATCCTGAAGGCTGTCCACCCGACTGGCTGTTTGTGCCCCAGCCTGCCAGGTCCCCGGTACTCCAGTGGGGACACGCCTCCAAGATAGCTGCCCACCCCGGTTTCCACCGCACCCTAGCCCTATTGCAACAGCGATTCTGGTGGCCCACTATGTCCGCTGACACCAGGGAGTACGTCTCCGCCTGCTCCGCCTGCTCCGTCTGCGCACGCAGCAAGGCCTCTCACCACCCTCCTGCTGGCCTCCTCTGCCCACTTCACATTCCTCATCGGCCATGGTCACATATCGCTGTGGATTTCGTCACGGGCCTGCCCCCCTCCGAAGGTAACACCACTATTCTGACTCTTGTTGATAGATTCTCCAAGGCTGGGCACTTCATTCCCCTGTCCAAGCTTCCCTCAGCCCTGGAGACCGCTACTCTGCTCATCCAACATGTGTTCCGGCTGCATGGCATCCCTCAGGACATTGTTTCGGACCGAGGCCCCCAGTTTTCTTCTCAGGTCTGGCAAGCCTTTTGTCGGGCTCTGGGGGCATCGGCTAGCCTCTCCTCGGGATACCACCCCCAAACTAATGGCCAGACGGAGCGGGCCAACCAGGACTTGGAGACAGCTCTCCGTTGCGTCACGTCTCTCCACCCACCTTCCATGGGTAGAATACGCCCACAACACCCTGGTTTGCTCCGCCACAGGTATGTCTCCCTTCATGGCTTGTAATGGTTTCCAGCCCCCACTTTTTCCCTCGCAGGAGGCGGACTCTGCTGTGCCCTCAGTGCAGGGTCATCTCCGGTGCGCCCACCGGGTTTGGCGAGAAGCCCGAGCAGCCCTCACTCGCACAGCGGCCCGGAACAAGAGGTTGGCAGACCTACACCGGACCCCGGCGCCTGACTATCAGCCCGGGCAAAAGGTTTGGTTGTCCTCTCGGGACCTCCCCCTACAGACTGAATTCCGGAAACTGGCACCTCGGTTCATCGGCCCTTATGAAATCGACCGGGTGATAAACCCCACTGTGGTGAGGCTGAGGCTCCCGCCTGCCCTAAAGGTACACCCGTCCTTTCATGTTTCACTCCTGAAGCCCGTTTCCACCAGCCCCCTGTCCCCTCCGGCTGAACCTCCTCCACCCCCCCAGATCATCGATGACCACCCTGCCTTCACGGTCCGTCGTCTGCTGGATGTGCGAAGGTGGGGCCGGGGTTTTCAATATCTGGTAGATTGGGAGGGGTATGGGCCAGAGGAACGTTCTTGGATCAAGCGTTCCCTCATCCTTGACCCCAGTCTGTTGAGAGACTTTTACTCGCAGTACCCCGAGAAGCCTGGTAGGCCGCCAGGTGGCGTCCCTTGAGGGGGGGGGTACTGTGAGGGTTCTGTGTTGGTGTTTTTGCCCTGCCTGTTTTTCCCCGCCTCTTTGTTCCTCCCCCGCTGCAGGGCTTGGCTGACGGGGCTGACGAGGCACACCTGCAGCTGTCCAATCATACCACCTCTATATATACACCTGGTCTTGGCCCTTGTCTCCTGCCAGATAATTCCGTCTTGTTGGTAGAGCTGACTGTGTTCTCCCCGTGAGTTTTTGCTGCAGCCTTAGGTTTGCCCACTGTGCTGACATATTTCTCCCTTTTATGCCTTTTCAGTTCTTTGTACCTCGCCGCCTCGAGCCTGAGTTCCTGAGTTTGCCCCGAGACATCATTGCCTGAGTTACTGAGTTTCCCCCTGTGCCTGAGCGTCTTCTGGCGGTTGAATTTCTCTGGTGTCTTTGCCTGTCTCTAATGACAGAGACAGCGCGATCTCCAAGAAGCCGCTCACGTCGTAGTGCTGCCCGAATTATTCTTGCTCCCAGGTCCACCGGGTTCTCAATGAATGGTGACGCCATCTCCGAATGAGTTACACAGTGAACCAGCGGCGCTTTTAAGCTGAAACTCTGAACATAACCTGGGCGGGACCAGGTTCTGAGCTAAGCATAAGTTACCATGGTGATCTAGCCGAGTTAAAAGAGAGCCACCGTAGTACAGGGAAGCCTGGCTTTAGACTCAACATACCTCGCTAACCCACTAAACTGGCTTCGAAAAACACCCACCTGATGTGAACACCATGTAAACATGACATCATGTCCACGATTACAGCATACGAGTGTCCCTCATTAAAATATTTTATGCACTGCTGCAGCATATCTGGTCCGTCGATCTGGTCCATGCCCCTTAAAAACCCTTAAGACCGACCACACGAAGAACAAACCGCGTTAAACGGCTTATATGTTGTCCACAAAACGGGAAAAACCTCACTCGATGGCTGTCCATGTTGAACTCACCATGAACTCCATCAACAACAACAACAACTCGAATTGGCCGCTGCCGGTTATCACTTCCGGTTCAACCCCGGAGTTGGTACATTCCCTTTCCGGTTGATGTTATTTGTAAATTTGTTTTGGGACTTGTAAAAGTGTTTCAGCACTTGTAAATTTGTCTCGGTGTTTGTAAATTTGTTTTCTGAAATGTAAATTTGTTTTCTGAAATGTAAATTTGTTTTATGAAATGTAAAAATGTTTTCTGAAATGTAAATTTGTCTCACGCTTTGTAAAAGTGTTTCACATTTTGTAATTTTGGTTTGCACCTCCCGGCCACCTTGTGCAGCTTCATCACAGCCGGGTGTGTAGCAACAAAATGAAGAACTTCCTATTTGACTCACATATCTTTAAACCTGGCTGTGGCGGACCATACAGAACAGATGTTGTCATTATTTTGCATTTATGTTGATACTGAAATAATGATTTGATAAGCTAGGCTGCATGAAGAAAAGGTATTTGTTATCTGTTATGTTTCACTGTGGACACAGATCTCTACAAACCCATTTGGAAAGACTCATGGACACACAAAAATGTTATCACATGGATCCTGTGTTTTTAAATGTACTTGGCTTAACTTAAACATAGTGAAATTATAAATAAGTCTCCTATCTACCATACCATGCCATTAGATTGTTTCTTTATTTTTTTTACACAAATCATATAATCATGCTGTTCAATAATAATTGTTACAGTTGCTATAAAAACACTGTTCAATGAAAGCAGCTGGGTAACAAGTTCATTTCTTGGCTGGCAGTGGAAACACTGGACTTTTAAAAATAAATTTGCTAACAACTATGATCATCATTATCATATTATTAACATAATTATTAAAATCAGGCAGTGTATGTAACTATTAGTTGGACTGCATTCATTTGAGACGGGTGTAAATAAATGATGAGGCATTGTTCAGGTCAGTTTGTCCCATCTGGACAATCCTCTGACTGTGTTCTGATATGAATTGCAGCGTCTGAACCAGTTTCTGCTGCAGTCACACAGGTTAAAGCGCTGCATTGTTCTCCACAGCAAAATCTAGTATGTCAAGGCTCAAGCCGACATGGGTTCATAGGTGTGGAAGTGGATTCCCTTGGAGCAGGTGATTTTCATCACAGCTCCATTCAGAGTGGTGTCCACGATTAACCTCATCATACCCTCTGCTATCAGCGACGGCCTGAAATAAACACAGAGGGGGCATTAAATGAAATACACACAGCCTTGTTTTCATCACTTGTAATGAGAATACGTACACATTCACCATGGACCCTAACATACCCACTACATGCCTAATGTTAACCCTCATCTAAACTCTTGAGTGTTAAGGCACAAACCCAGACACACATACACACACGCATGTTATTGTATTGTATTTTTAGGATGGGAGTCTGCACAGGAAATACACCACTAATTACTGAGGTAGCGTGTGTGTGTGTGTGTGTGTGTGTGTGTGTGTGTGTGTGTGTGTGTGTGTGTGTGTGTGTGTGTGGTGTGTGTGTTTGTGTGTGTGTTTTGGTCTGAGTTTGTTTTTTCTATATTTGTGGGAGCCCACTCGCACTGTGTCCGTCAGATTTGCGTGGTCTAAATGCTGGATCCCCTGAATCTTTCAATTTTAGGGTGACACTTGGGTTAAGGTTAGGTTTGGAATTATATGTCTTTATTATGGTAAGGGTTAGAGTAAGTCTACAAGAAATTAATGTAAGTATATCTCATGTCTAGTGTGTGTGTGTGTGTGTGTGTGATGAGGAAGTCATCTGACCTCAACTTCCTCTGTCACTAATCCCTCTTCTCATCTCTAAGCTGCACAGTTTGAACTTTGAAAGAAGCCTACCTCGGAGTCATAAAGTAAACAGTTTGGTCTCTCTGATGTGGAGCATGGCACAGTTCTGACTGTATTCTACCCCCAAAGTGAGCTGATGAAGGGCCATAGCACATATTGAATCTTATCATAGTTGTCCTGTTAATCTAAAAACATCATATATAACAGCAGGGACCACCTTACTACACAAAGACAACTTTTGGTTTTGAGACTGTAAGTACATTTAGCTGATTTTACTTTAGATTTTGAGTCCACGACTTTCACAGTGTGGTATTTACTTTAACTGAAGTGAAGGATCTGAATTCTCCCTCCACCATGATAAATTCACACCATGTGACAAGAGTAGCATGTGTGGGAGTTGACTCACTGTAAAACTCCAAACTTTGTCATGCTGCGTCTGAAGTCATCCTTGAACTTGACAAACTTTCCCATGTTGTCCTCGTGTTCCACTGAGTGTAGCAGAGGAGTGTCGACGAAGGCTGGGCACAGGACGTTGATGCGGACGCCGTAGTCGCCCTGAGAGGACGCGTCCTGTAAGAACAGGTGAGCTGCTGAGTTTTGAGTTGCCTGGAATACATCCCATTCCACAAAAGTTAAAGAAGACATGAAGATGATGCGAGTGTATCTTACCGCAATAGCTCTTGTGAAGCCAATGACTCCATGTTTAGTAGCAGTGTAGACAGGCTGATGAGGAGAATGCAAGAAGGCTGATTGTAAAGAACAAAAGGAGAGAAGGGAACAAACATGTTACCAGCAGCAACACAGAGCAAAGACCAGTCTGTAACCTTGCATAGTTCCACTTGGTGTCACAGATGCGGCCTTTAACTACAAGCTTGACTACATTACTGTAAGTTCCTAAGATAAAGGCTGTGCAAGGAGAGTAACTGGGAGTTTCTTTCTTTCTCGGGACGAACATGGCTAATTTTTCCCTTAATGAAGAGAAACAAAGTATACAATCGTGTTACTGTATTTATTTGATTAAAATACGTGTTAAATAGCTCTGTATTCCAACAGTAATCACTGCTAGAATGTGTTTGGTCAGCAACAAAAGACAAAATACATTTTCTGGCATCCCGGCACACTTTATCCAATCAGGACAGAGAACTCCATAAAGAAGAAGTTCTGTCTGCTCGGGGAACACGCAGAGAGCAGGACAGAACAGGGAAAGTTACCAATTCTAGCACTCCTGCTGATGGCTTATAGCCTTCTACCAAAGATGCCGAGTGAAGACAAAATGCTGAAAGAAAGGATAGAGGAGCAGTGTAATGCTTTTTTGAGGCTGTAGGGCAGTTGGTCTGGCAAGATCATAATTCACTGCTATGACAGTGACTGGGTAATAAGGAACACCTGTTTAAGAGCCCGGGTGCTATTCTGGGCCTTAGCTGGCATAACACATGTAGCGTGTTCAACACACCACTGATGCTTGTAAATTGAGTTTATCTATGTGTGGCCCATGCTGGCCGGCTTCTGGTGTGGTAATGGGAGCAGCCTGCTGAGCAGAGTTACCTGTGGTAATTTGACTTTGATCGTGGCTCCATATGTAGTGCTGTTCTTTTGCCATGAAATGAACAGTGCATTGTACATTTGGAAGAAGCATAAACTTTTATTTAGAAGGATTGAGTTAACATTTCTGGTTTCATGTTTCCTATATTCCTTGTGTTGTTGATATGTCATCAGTTTGTTGTTATGAAATTGTGTAAATAAATATGTTCGGTTTCATGTTAAGGTTAGACACCTTTCCATAAAGGGAAATGTGGTGAGTTATCACCAGGAGTAAAGCAGGTATCGTATTCCCCTAACAGCACTTGCCGTACTTCTCTCCTATTTGTGTCAGACTTTTCCCGAGAAAGTTCATATTCCTTCTGCGTTTTTTTTTCTAACTGTGAAGTCAATTAACTTGAAAACACACATAAAGTCAGTGTATTAACATTGTTGCGTTTTGGAGTTGCGTATTATTTATTTTCATGCACACATTTGCCGTTTGCCGTTTTATCCACTACGTGGTACTACGTGGCTCAACTGTACCGGCACCTCGTGGAGCTCATCCACCCGTACATTGACAAGGCAGGCACTGAGTCATTTATTAGGGCCCGAGCAGGTCTCGACCTGTGAGGTCCCTATTGTTTTTCTTGTGATTATTCTTATTTTTTTCCCCCGCAAATGATCGCATTTTTCACTGCCTGAACATACCCCAAAACTCGCCAAATTTGTAATATAAGTCACACCTGGTGGAAAATTGTATAATCTCTTGTTGTTCTGAATTTCCACCACTAGGTGGCGCTGTTATTAAGGAAAGTGCGTTTTGGCTCATAACTCCCATATACTTTGTTGCATATTCAAAAACCTTATATCCCCATGTTCAGTGAATTGTGATGAATCTTGTGATATAGGCCACGCCCATTTCCGCCTGGTGGCGCTCTTTAAATTGAAGTGTTTTATATCTCACATCGGTTCATCGGATTAACACGAAACTTAGTGCAATTATTGTCAGTGCCCTAAGGCAGTGAGTCAGCGCTCTGGTGGCAGTCTAATTTAATATTTGGCACTGTGCCACACCATAACACTAATGGAAATGAAATTCATAGAGGTGCTATAGAATGGCCCCTGTGACTCACACACCAAAAATGACCAGCAGGGGGCCCTATTTTCAATGCAAAAGCGTCTTTGGCATCTTTCTTATATCTACGTGTTCCCTGAATTCAACTGAATGGTGTGGTGTATGCCACACCCACTTTCGCAGTAACTTTCCATTCGCAAAAATCGCGACAAAGGAAAACCTACTTTTTCGAACTCCTCCTAGACGATTTGACTAATTTGCACCAAACTTTGCATGTAGCATGTGTGGACCCTCCTGACAAAAATTTATTAAAAGAATTTTGATAGTCAATAAAACGCCCAAAATATAAAACAACAATTTTCTGCGCATTGTGTTCAAAACAGACAATCTTGCATATCTTTACAAAATACTGTCCGATTATCACATAAATGTTCATGACTGTATTCCATGGGCTGCTGAGGGTTTGTGTAAAATTTGGTGCAAATTGGCCAATAGGTGGCGCTCTGGTCGCAGTCTAATTAGTGTGAATAGAAAGTAAATGGGAAAATCTTCAAATCCTCTTCAAAACTCATCGACCTTCAACCTCTTCTTGTGCGTCATACTTTGAGCTAGAGACACCATTCTACCTTTTAAAGAGTCAGAAGACCTTGAACTATTGGGCATGTATTAAGCTTTTTAAAAATCTTTTACGGTTTTCAAATCATCACAGTTTTGTGTGTGTTTCTCTAATGATGTGTGCGTTCTTGAGGAAATGTAAGTGGTTTCTGCTTGTAGTTATGGATAATTTGATCACTATTGCAGTTTGTGTTATTTTACATGGTAATACGTTGTGTGAGTTTGAGTTTGCTCAGTAGCCTGTGTCTCAGTAGTAGTTAGCTGCCCTTTGCTAGCACTTCAGTGTACATTATTCAATGCCAGTGGGAGCAGGCCACCAAATTATAAAGGAACGGCTTCCTCGGCAGAAGGTGAACTGCGAGGGCCCGTTCATCGCTGCTTGCAGCTTTAATTAGAAATTTATCTGTCAAGTTATCTGATATGCCTACAATATTGCTTTGTGACATATTTATACGGTGACAGTGATTACAATTTCATGCAGCTGTACACTGGCGACTTGTAGGAACTTGATCAGCTCGCAGTGGCTATAACTGTGATCACAAAGGCCGGAGCTTCTACAAGTGACAGCCCAAAGGACATTGGAATAATTATTGAGGGCGTGGAAGTCATCACCTGACTTTAAGGTATTGCCAGGGCTTGCTCTGTCCTCCTTGGCCTGACCTAAGCACTGAATCTCAATTATCCCAGGCAGCTGAAGAATACCTTTGAGCTATACCAAAAACTTTGCTTGGAACTCTATGCTTCAAAGCTGGCAAACAAAGTCCACAGAACTAAGATTTTATATCTTAGGTTTTTAACAGACTCAACTTAACTTTGCTTTGCCTTTAAGCTGTAGTCTGTGACTATTTAGGGGGCCAAGGGAATGAGTATGCAAGCGTTTTCTAGGACCAGCGGTGCTAGGAACCCTATTGTAATTGTAAAGATTTTTTTTCTCCCGCTAAAAGTGGTGCTGCAGGCTAAACCCTGCAAAGGAGGGCAGTGCAATTTGGAGGGTTGGTCCAGACACCTGCACGTACCTCAGACACAAAAAACTACATCTATCCGCCTGCAGGGGCGCCATAACCTAGACCAAAGCGTTTTTGCCTATACCTCCCACACCGTATGTCGCACATTCAAAAACCTTGTATCCCCAGATTCCCTGAATGGAGCTGAATCACCTTGCAGTTGGCCACGCCCACTTCCATGAAACTTGGCACGTACACTCTTCAGCTGGACCTGATTTAAAGTTATCAAAAGAATTTTGCTCGGTCAAAAAATGTGCAAATTATTAACGAACACATTTCTGTAGCTAGCTATAAAAAAGTGAACTGTTTGATATCTCGCTCAAACTAAATGCTATTAACACCAACTTTGAGATCTTTAGTTGCCATGACACTGGGAAGGGATGAGCAGAATTTGGCGAATTTTGGCCACTAGGGGGCGCTCAAAATATGTGAAGTTTATATCTCTTGAACGGCTACACCGATTTTTACGAAATTTAGTGGGTATGATGTAGGGCCAATCCTGAGGCCATATCTTGAAGGTGGTCATGACTGGTCAATGTGGGCTTGGCTTATTACAAGATAAACAACAAACATTAATTTCAGCCAAACCATTATGCTGACAGCTTTGAAATTCATATGGTACATATAGAATAGGACACATACCAAAAATTGCACATGTACTCCACTAGGTGGCGCTATAATGGATGCAATTGCGTTTTTGCCTGTAACTTCCACATTTTAAATAACACATTCGCAATGAAAACTTCAGCTTTTCATCTTGATTAATTATTGTCTTGAGAATTGTGTATGTGACATTTAAACTTCTTTAAACTTACTTACTTAAACTTCTACTGTATATTGCTTCTCCAGTTTTTGTGGTATTATGTATTCATCTTACATTGTTTGATTTTATTATATAGTTTTATTTATTATTTTTCATTTAAGAACATTGATGTTGACATTGATATTGAACACTGACGTACAATTAAGGTGATGGTTTTTTCACTTTGGTGTTTACAAAAGGTGGTTTCAGATGTAGGCTTTCTGTAGAATTCTGCTGTTTTAAGTATACATCTTTAAGATCATGTGTGAAAATAAAGTGAAGAGTTCTGTATTAACGCTAGAGTTAGTCAATCCTTAGAAAGACAAAAATATGCAAAGGGAAAACGATATTTTTAGTTTAACAACAAACGTTATTGTCTAAAATAACAGCAGTGCACTGAAACAGGAAACTACCTTGATAATTACGAATCACCCCAAGCATGATTGCCTTTAAATCCAAAAAGTTTTCATATTGGCTGATATCAACCACCAGTGGTGGTTCTAGACTAATGTTACTGGGGGGGCCAAGGTGGGGCCAGTGTTTAATCAGAGGGGCACATTAAAAAACGAAAACAAATGATATTTAAAGATTAAATACTTTAATTTTACTTTACATTAAAATCATTCAAAAGTTTATTTTGCACATAAAGAGTGCATCAATTGAAACAATGCGGGAGGGCCATCAAACATTAGAAATTAAATACAGTAGGACAATGCTGCAAAAGGTGGGCATGGACCCCTGACCCCCTCATACCAGTTTGGCTTAAAGCTCCGTCTCTTGTCCCCCATCAAAGTGGTTGGGAATATGTTCAACTTGGGCTGCACTGCTACATCGTTCTTGGACTTGCTGATATCTGTGGAAAGATGCACATTAAACAGGGCACAACTATAAAACAACATTTATTTAGTGTTGTATGCATTTATTCTAAATGTTTTTAACATAACAATCACATATCAATGATGCAAACAAGAATTTATGGCAGAAAGTACCATTTTATGGACAGACTGTACTATGAATTGTAATGGCACTGCTTTGCAAATGGCATTTGCAAGAACACCTTTTCTACATCACAAACCCAATGGTGCATTACTTGATCCACATGGATTCACTTGCTGTCCCTCCGGCTATTCCTCTCTCTGTCCCTGTATGTTTTCTCCCTACTCACCCTCTTTTTCCTCCTCACCCTCTGGAGTGTCCCTCTCTGTGTCAGTGCCCTCACTTTCATCACCTGCCTTCTCTCCAACCTCCACCAACTCATCTGGCTCTCCCTCTTCCAGCTCCTCAGCTCTCTAAAAACCTTGATATGTTTCTTTCACTTTTTTATTTACTGGGGCAAAAAAGGCTGCAATGTCCCTTCCTCATTTCATGACAACTATAAGAAGAAACACAACGTAGAGGCATACGTCTCATTTCACAAGTAACCATCCCTCCCTACTTAACACGGGCAGATACTGTTGATTACTTTACTCAATACAAGTATTATTTATCGAAATGCAACAGCCAAGACTGATAAAGTTATGTGGTTAACGTTACAACATTGTGTAGAACTAGCTATGATAACGTTGACATTCGGATAACTTATTTGCTTATGCTTCCGTGAGTTTGCTTCTATATTCAAACAGACCAGACATTTACAAACTTGATTTTCTTATCGGAGTGAGGAACAACAGTAACACGGTTACGTGCAACAAATCACTTTACGAAATGAAATCGTTTTGCTTACCTTTGCCTTTTGCACCAAGATATTATGGCTCCTCTCCTCAAAACTTGTTGCTGCCGTTCTCATTATCATCTCGCACCCGGCAACGCAGTGTTTCTTCTTGTAGATTTGATTTGTGGCTGGCATATAGGTGCATTGCCGCCACCTACCGGACTGGAGTGTGGAACATTAGATGACATATATATATATATATATATATATATATATATATATATATATATATGTATATATATATGTATATACATAAAAAAAAATCTCCTTCTCACCCTGGTAGGGTGGTATCTGTGTCATCCTCAAGCTCGGGTCCTCTACCAGAGGCCTGGGAGTTTGAGGGTTCTGCGCAGTATCTTGGCTGTTCCTAGGACTGCGCTCTTCTGGACTGAGGCTTCAGATGTTGTTCCTGGGATCTGTTGGAGCCACTCTCCCAGTTTGGGGGTTACTGCCCTGAGTGCCCCCACTACCACGGGGACCACGCTAGCCTTGACCTTCCACATCCGTTCCAGCTGCTCTTTCAACCCTTGGTACTTCTCAAGTTTCTCGTGGTACTTCTTCTTGATGTTGGCGTCAGCTGGGATCGCCAAATCTATCACCACCACCCTCTTCTGCTCTTTGTCCACCACCACTATGTCTGGTTGGTTAGCCAGGAGCTGTTTGTCAGTCTGGAAGCTGAAGTCCCACAGAACTTTGGCCCTGTTGTTCTCAGCCACCTTATGTGGTATGGCCCATTGGGATTTGGGTACTTCTATTCCATACTGGTTGCAGATGTTCCTGTATACTATCCCAGCCACTTGGTTGTGCCTCTCCATGTACGCTATTCCAGCTAGCATCTTACACCCTGCTACTATGTGCTGGACTGTCTCAGGGGCTTCTTTGCACAGTCTGCATCTTGGGTCTGTTCTACTCTGGTAGATCCTGGCCTCTATGGCTCTTGTGCTTATGGCCTGTTCTTGTGCTGCAATGATTAGTGCCTCTGTGCTGTCTGTCAGTCCAGCATTTTCCAGCCACTGGTAGGATTTCTTGATATCAGCCACTTCCTCATCTGACGGTGGTACATACCATGTAGGGGCTTGTCCCTCCGGGTTGTCTGCTCCTCCTCCTCCTCTGCACTCTCATCAGGGTTCTGCTACCTGAGACATTCACTTAGCAGTTCATCCTTTGGGGCCATTTTTACGATGTATTCTCAAATTTTCGATGTTTCATCCTGGACCGTGGCCTTGACGCTCACTAGCCCTCGGCCTCCCTCTTTCCACTTAGTGTATAAACTCAGGGTGCTGGACTTGGGGTGGAACCCTCCGTGCATGGTGAGGAGCTTTCTAGTCTTGATATCTGTGGCTTCTATCTCCTCCTTTGGCCAGCTTATGATACCAGCGGGGTATCTGATGACTGGTAGTGCGTACATGTTGATGGCTCGGATCTTGTTCTTACCATTCAGCTGACTTTTCAGGACCTGCCTTACTCTCTGGAGGTATTTGGCTGTAGTTGACTTCCTTGTGGCCTCTTCATGGTTTCCATTAGCCTGTGGGATGCCAAGGTACTTGTAGCTGTCTTGGATATCACCTATGTTGCCCTCTGGTAGGTCAACCCCCTCAGTCCTGATCATCATCTGATCCATCCGGCCACACTTGTCCAATCCGAATGACATCCCTATGTCATCGCTGTAGATCCTGGTGGTGTGGATCAGTGAGTCCATTTCTCGCTCACTCCTGGCATACAGCTTGATGTCATCCATGTAGAGCAGGTGGCTGATTGTTGCCCCACTATGGAATCGGTACCCGTAGCCGCTCTTTGTGATGATCTGACTGAGGGGGTTAAGGCCTATGCAGAACAGCAGTGGTGATAGCGCATCTCCTTGGTATATGCCACAGTTGATGTTGACTTGGGCAATTGGCTTTGAATTGGCCTCTAGGGTTGTCTTCCACATTTCTTCCTGCTCCCGCCCACCGTGCCTCCTTTCCCCACCTGTTTTTGTATACTGTACAAGTGTCTTCCTGTCTAATTTATATCTCAATATTCCTGCCAAACCTTTTGCATTTGTGTTTTAATGATTGTCTTTCCTTCTGCTTTCCCTAGTGGGATTTTGTTCACTGTTTGTGACCTGAGTGCTTGTTTTGCGAGTATATCTGCATCCTCATTGCCTTCAACCCCTGCATGAGCAGGAAAACGCAGTGTTTGGATGTGTTACTCTAATTAATCCGTGTAGAACGCTGGGTCACATTAGTTCCCCTTTTCCGTCAAATCGTAATAACTTGATCAATTTATTTCGTTTTAATTTTATTATTCAGTCAGCTCAGGGGGGGCCGCAGCGGGGGCCATGGACATTTTTACAGGGGCACTGGCACCTGTAGGCCCTCGTGTAGAACCGCCACTGTCGACAACATATACACTGACACCGATCTTTCTGTGATGGGCCAGTGTCGGTCAAGAAATCGGCCAAATGCTCTTAAAGTGAAAGTCTCAACCAAAAAGCAACCTAGGCTTTGTTTGTGAATGTATATGAGTCAAACCTTCGTGTAAAAGCATAATTATGACGAAAGAGGCACTTTCGCACTTTGAAATAAATTGATCAAGTTATTACAATTTGACGGAAAAGGGGAACTAATGTGACTCAGCGTTCTACACGGATTAATTAGAGTAACGCATCCAAACACTGCGTTTTCCTGCTCATGCAGGGGTTGAGGGCAATTAGGATGCAGATATACTCGCAAAACAAGCACTCAGGTCACAAACAGTGAACAATATCCCACTAGGGAAAGCAGAAGGAAAACAATCATTAAAACACAAATGCAAAAGGTTTGGCAGGAATATTGGAATATAAATGAGACAGGAAACCCCGCTGTTCCGAACATAGACTTCAATTCATCGTAATGGCGGGGTTTGCCTTTTTTTCAAAGACCCCGCTATTCCGAAAAGGCTATTGGGGAAACCCTCCATTCCGAAACCCCCCCACTCCGAACGGACACAATCAGAAAGGAAACGGAGGCTGCGCATTTATCCTTTTTTCCTTTGTGGGTTCAAACGGATCATGTGGCTGATTAACCGCAAAACAAGCCTACTTCATATTAATGACATAATGCTCATTAAGCTTCAGCTGGACAAATGGCTATGTTGAATTGAAATTACTTTATCATGCTAAATATCTGAAATGGTATGAAAATTGCTCCAATGCGTTATAACGATCTTCGTGTGCATCTGTGTGCAGGTGCTCAGGATGCAGACATTTTTCCTCTGCTTTCCCTGATACACAGTCAGAGTCGCATCACTTCAGGACTTTGGTGTTTAACAGCTCTGCTCGCTGTTCCACAGAGGAGGAAACTCCCGTTTTTGTTTGCCCAAGGTGCCAACCGCAACTATAATAATTAACTCGCAAGTAAATTCACAAAGATGCACAGCTGGAGACCGCTAACAAAGTCAGAGACAAGAGAGACAATGAATGAAATCCCACGAAATGATGTGCGGTCAATATGACCGCTTATGGCTGAAATAGGTAAAACAAATCACATTTTCTTTTCCTTTTGTGTAATTTATATAAAAACTATTCTCAATTAAAATACAGACACTTTTAGAAAAATGGTTAGAAGTTTGTAATGTTTGCATTTTGTTTACATCACAGATTGATAACTTAATTGTGATAATGTTCAAAGTTATTATTATTATTATTATTATTATTATTATTTCACATAAACACACACACAGCAAGTATAACGGTACTGTGTCAGGTATTCTTTTCGTGGTTCTTCGTGCTTGGAGCAATATTGTTGTTGTGGCATTCATGCCAATAAAGCGAATTTGAAATGAATTGAATTAATAAACCTTTAGATTCTTGCCTATAGACTGATAAGTGTTGTGTTTACAAATGAGCAATAAATCCAGATTTCTTCAGATTTGTATTGTCAATGGGAATTTAAATTTAAATGTCAGGCAAACAATTATAAGAGAGAGAGGGAGCGCGGACGGGGGATCCGGTGTGTGACAGCGGAGCGGAGGGTCAGCAGCTGGATTTTGCACGCGCGGTCAGTAGTATTAGTAGGTGTTTGAGGTTTATTACGTTTGCGGACATTATTACATTCAATGTAATAATATAACACCCTTTGCGCCTTTGCCTTACAGCGCCTTTGCGTGCGCACAGTTTGCGTGTGTAGGCCCGTGGTCATGATAATCCGTCTATGGCTATAAGAGATGGATACACAATCAATTTCATGTAGTTTTTATTGAATCAAAAATACATAGGTAGCCTATTGTCTTCTCCTCTCCTTTTTTTGTCAAAGATAAACTGAGCAGCACTGCTCAATCCACTCATACCTTGTTAACCTTCCACAAAGACAAGTTATGTTAAAATGAACGAGCAGAGGGGTCATTCCCCGGTAGATGGCACCCATGGGCCACAGTTTATTTCAGAGTTGTGCGAGTGCGGCTGGAAGTGGTGATTCCAGCACCACGGATAGCGCGTGTAAAAAGATTAGACAAACGTTTAAATGTGTTTGCTGCAAGCGAAAATATACTACATAATAAATGAAGATAGTAACATAGGCCTATTAGCAATAAAAAAACAATGAGTTGTGTGAGTGCAGCCGGTGAGCGGACGGCAGTGTTTGATGTAGGAAGTAATGTAAACTTGAAAATCAATTTCGGAACAGCGGTGTTTAATTTCGGAACAGCGGTGTTTCGGAGTGGGGGTGTTTCGGAATGGAGGGGTTTCGCAATGGAGGTGTGTCGGAATGGAAGGCTGTCCCCATACCCCTTGGGAGGAGGAGCGGTGGGCGGGAGCAGGAAGGAGGAGGTGGTCATTACCTGCCTCAGATTAGGGCACAAAGAGCTTAATAGCACGCTACACAGAATTGGTAAACATCCTACTGGTAAATGTAGATTGTGTGATCATCCTGAATCTGCGCAGCATGTTCTTATGGAATGCAATGCGATATGAGAGAGAGAGGAGAGAACTAAAAGCAGCACTGCAAAGGGAAAAAGTGAGCTTCATGGTAGGGAACATGTTGCAAAGATCAGAAAGCATATGTGAGTAAGTACTTGAGGGAAAGAGGCACTTTTGCATTAGCGAACCGGGCAACAGGTGATCTGCGAGCGGCGGAATACAGTGCGAGGCCCAGCTGCTGGACGAGAGGTTTACTTTCGATAAAAACAAAACTTAACTCTCCGTATCCCTCCGCATTAGCGCAACTACGTAGGGATACGGAGGTTCTACGGTTGAGAAAATGTAGTGCCAAAAGAAAGGCCGGCCTGACGGCGATGTAAAGCGGTGTGAATTTTCCCTTTACAACGTACACTTGAACTGTTACAGATTTTTTAAGGTGAGCCTTGTTTTAGGTGGTTTATTTCGCTTTTTCTCTGGATCCCGTTCACTGCAGTACAAAGCTGAGCGTCTGGCTGGAGCGGTTCTCTACTTCTCCAAACTGAGGCTGCGCTGATCGGTGATTACGGTAGGAAACAGATCGACTATAGATATGCACTTTATATGACCCCACTTCAAAAAACCCGAACTATCCCTTTAAGCTCGGGTGCATGATGTATGTGTGTATCGAGTTTTCTCTGTCTAATTTGCTGTTGTCACTAATGTAAACTGACCAGATAGGGGTATAACTGAACAAAGTTGATCCGTGATGTGGCACGTTATCTGAACCACTTATTAATTGTAGATTTCACTTTTTAAAGTCGACCTAATAATTCCCCAAATATTGATGCAGAGCTGCAGTGAGGAGGATTTGACACAAACACGTACTAGGTGGACTGAGTTGGTGAATGCAAACTGACTGAGATGACTGACTTTCATCTCGGCTCCATTCACCGGAGCAGCGTCTACCTGTGGCTCAGCAGCCATTTGACCAATCAGACTGACCGAGTCCATTGAGGACAGATGAGCAGGCAGACAGAGGGACTGTAAGTAATATCATAAATAAATAATACTTGTGGATTATTTGTAGAATAGACTATATATAAAGAATAATATAAAATGGTGAATATAACAAGTGTCTAGATAGAGATAAGAGCCAAAATAGAGTATTCATAATTAATTTAACAATGAAGTTCACTATCCAAGATGGCAGCCAGGTCAGTCCACTGTCTGTGTGCCAGTGTCTGATGTCTGAGTTTTATGTTTTTTATGTTTTTTATATGACATTTTGACCCGAGTGAATCAACAACATCTCTTCAGTGTGTGATCACCAGATGAAACGTTATTCTCTGGATGTTACTGGATTACCACTGAACTCTAAATTTGGACTGTTTGAGGACGAGCCCTGGAATCCACCTGCTGGGTTACAGCACCTAAGGGAGACACTTTTCCTGAGCTAGTTTGAGACGACAGGACACTACAGTCACAGAGAATTTTTTTGATTCCATCCTGCAGCCGACATGGGACGCCTCAGAGTTCGCCGCTAACGCCGCTTTTGTTTCTCTAAACTCGTTGAGTCTGACATCACAAGTCGGACCTGTTCAGTCTGTTGGTGGGCTTTATGTTGGGGAGCTGACCTGCTGGGGCCTTCTTAGTTGACCTGAGCAGCTGATGTGTGCTAGTAGCAGCTAGTCTTTACCGGCCCCTGCCAGCCCTGCTGCAGCTGGCCTTCACTGGGCAACCAGCAACTGGCATCCAGCCTCCAGCCATCTGTCTGGCCTGCCAGCATCTACCTCCGGCACCGGCTATCTCCAGCGGCGGCGGCGACGGTGGCTACTTCCGGCGGCGGCTACCTCCAGCGGCGGCTACCCCCGGCGGCGGCGGCGACGGCGGCAACCTCCGGCGGCGGCGGCGGCGGCGGCGACCTCCAGCGGCGGCTACCTCCGGTGGCGGCTACCTCCAGCGGCGACTACCTCAAGCAGCGGCATCGGCTACTTGGGCCGGCTAGCCTGAGCCTGCTACGTCTTCCTGGAGCCTGGGCTAACCTGCTGGGGCATTCTTATACTATAAACTGTCTCTACTGAGGCGCTGTAAATTAAAGACGATGGCATTTTTCTTAACTTTATTATGTTTGTTGGCTGTTTGGGACCTGAGTCCAAGAAATTGCCCCTTGGGGAGTACCTCTAGCTATGTGTCAAACATGCAAGACACTTACTATAGCACAAATGCTAACGTTGCCGGGTATCTTCAGCATCCTCATTTGGTTTGGGCTTTAAACTTGTGGTTGGATCCGCCTAGGGACTTATTGAAATCTCAACGTTTTTTGCTTTATATAATTTTACTCTTTTGCTTAAGGAGAGGCATTACCTGGCGTCAACATATGAAAAGACTGCTTCAAAAATGTAATGTCAGAAAAGGTCTGATGATTGCCCTACTCTTGCTTCTGTCTGGAGATGTGCAATCAAACCCTGGTTCTGAGCTGCAATGTATCCAGACTCCCGCAGATCTCAAATCAATGTCTGGTCACAAATTCGTTCATCTTAACATGCGCAGCTTATTACCAAAGTTGGACATGGTCAGAATTTGGGTTAGTTCAACAGATGCAGATATTGTGATAATTTCAGAAACCTGGCTGACGAAATCTATTACAAATGAAGACATTAGCATATTCGGATACAAGGTTTATCATACCGACAGGCTGAAGAAAGGTGGTGGTGTAGCCATGTAGACATAACTGAAGCATCAATCAAGATTTGATGCTTCAGTTGTTCTTTCTGAGTCTATCTGAAAGCAATTAGAATTTTTGGCATTGAAGGTGGAAATAGCCAAGTCCCTCTCTATGAATGTTGTTGGATGCTATAGGCTATAGGCCTAAATTGGGACTGGCTAAATGCAGTTTCTGATTAATTTAAATCTTTCTGTGACTCTGTTAATCTTAGCCAGCTGGTCAATCTACCTACAAGGCCAAATCTTAAAAGTTCTGATAAGTCCACCTTGATTGATCTAATTCTAACAAAAGTTCCTCATAAATTCTCATCCTTGGGAGTCTTTTGCAATGATTTGAGAGATCATTGTGTTGTTGCTGCCTGCAGGGACACTAAAATCCCCAAATGTAAACCACGCATTATTTCCAAGAGGAATTTAAATTAATTTAATGAACAAGCTTATCGTCATGATTTGTTTTTGGTCTGTTGAGGGCATATAGGTCTGTTGCCGGATGTTGAGCTAACTTGGACATTCTTTAAGGAAAATTTTGTGAAAATAACCCTTTAAATGGTGACTACTGGTGAGATTTTTGAAAAAAAAATTCAGTTTCAGAATTTCAGAATCAGAATCTGAGACATGAGACAAAATAGTGGAGAAGTTGACATTGTTGCTTGAAAATATGTGAACCTTTTGAGCATTAGAGAACTTTTTTACCATTATTTTCTTAGATTGTTAATGGAAACAGAATCTGTTTGAGAAGTCAGTGGGCCACATGACATGGAAGCTATTGAGAAAAAAATCGTAATTTCTGCATATTAATATTCATATAAAACAGAGGAAGCACTAAAGTACAATAATTAGAGCTGTGTTTCATTTCTCCAGTTTACTAATAGAATCTGCTGCTGGTTTGGAGTCACGGGGTCACATGACATGGAAGATATTGGAAAAAACCTGCAATTATTTTGTATTAATATTAGGGCTGTCAAAGTTAACGCGTTAATAACGCGTTAACGCAACATCCTCTTAACGCCGTTAATTTTTTTAACGCGCGATTAACGCTCAGTATATAAAAAAAAAGCGCATTGTATGATTTACGGCCGTCGGCGGCACCCGTAGTCTTGATACAGAGGGTGGCAGAAGAAATAGAATAAGAAAGGGAATCAGAAGAAGAAGAAGCAGGGTTGGCGGTTCGTTAAAAACACGCCGGACTGAAAAGCAGCACTCGCTGCCAACTCCTCATCTCTGCTGTCACTCACGGTGGCGGACATTTGTTTCTCCATCGCCCTGATCATTTTCCGGACACTCTCTCGTGGCATGCCCGTTTGCTGATAACTCATCCCCGCATGTTTATCTCAGGCTCCTCGCTAGCCTTCTTCCTCCCTCCAGCAGGCAGCCTGCCGCTGCTGTTGTCCTCCTCGGACAGACGCTGAAGCTCCGTTTCTCTCACTCTCTTGGGGTCGACAGAGAAACGTCTAGCGGCTGCTTCTCCCGAGTTTTCCTCTGAATATATCACGACAGAAGGTTTGAATTTCAAGTCGTACTTTTTATTGTTTTGCTGCACCGGAGCCATGGCGATCATCAGTGTGATACTGACTGACAGAAAGCAGCACACTGCGTGAAAAAGGCGAAGAAGAAAAACGTGCAGTCTCAGTGGACACCACTTGCAAGCCAAACAGACGGCAGATGCAGAGAGCCCGTCGCCCCCCCTCGCCAAAAGCAGACAACCCTGGATTTATTTTCCTGCATGATTTGAAGTGTTGAATAAACATTTTCATAATGCAAGCATATTTGACCTTTCTTATGTTGTTAAAAGTATTAAGAACATGAAAAAAATACACTAGGGTACATTTAGAACAGAAAAGAAAGTGCCAAAAAAAATTGCGATTAATTTGCGATTAATCGCGAGTTAACTATGGACAAAATGCGATTAATCGCGGTTAAAAAAATTGATCGTTTGACAGCCCTAATTAATATATTTATGCTAAGTAATTTAATGATGGTCCCTAAATCAGTTGTCAGTGATTCAGCGAGGCTCTGGAGGTGAGCTGACCGTCCTCCTGCTGCTGAAACTGGGTGAACCTCGGTAAAGTCGCGGCTGGACCCGAGTGAATATCCACCGAATACTCAACCTAAAACTAACTTCACCCTGGCGATGAGTTGCCTGTTGCAGCCTTTGAATGGGATGACAGGTGGGTTGCAAACATCGCCGCAGACCCCTGGTGCATTTTATGTGACGTGACGTGGGTGGGGCACACTGAGGACAGTCCGCCCCGGTCGACAGTCGCGCCGGGAGCGAGGGGACCCCGTCCCTCCCCCGTGAGGGAGAGAGAGGGCACTGCGAGCACCACGGCCCCGGGAAGCGGCGAGGTCCGGCGGGGGTCGCTGTCACTCAACTTAAACGGTGATTTGTAGAAATTATACAAATAGCAGTAATGACAATAATAAAAGGTTTTAAAATGACTTAGGGTGTAGTTCTTTCACTGTGTGCATCTTAAATTCGCCCCCGTGATATTAAACTGACAAAAAAATCATGTCTTTTTTTTTTTTGTGAAGGCGCTGGCTCGTTGGGCCCCAGGTGCATGTGGGCCCCTGGGCCTGTGCCCGTAAAGCCCATTGGGTAATCCGGCCTTGCCACAAGGGGGTGCCACAGGGTTCAATATTTGGACCCCTCCTGTTCATTATGTACATTAATGATTTGGGAAAAAATGTCTCAGATGTTAACATGTATTTTTATGCAGATGACACAATTAGTTACTGTTTTGGATCAACTCCTGCTAAAGCTGTTGAATCTCTGCAGAAAGCTTTTGACATGGTCCAGCGCACACTCCTGCAGCTAAAACTAGTCCTCAATACTGACAAGACTAAACTAATGTTATTTTCTAACACTAAGAAAGTACTTCAAACTATCCCCACAGTGTCCACTCTTGAGGGAAATGTCATAGAGGTGGTTCGTATATACAAATACCTTGGTGTCTTGCTTGATGACTCTCTCACCTTCAAGCCCCATATTGACAATCTGGTGAAGAAACTGAAACTTAAATTGGGTTTTTTCTTCCGAAGCAAATTTTGTTTTTCTTTTGAGGTGAAAAAGCGGCTTGTCACTGCAACTTTTTTAACCATCTTAGATTACGGAGACTTGGTGAATATGAATGCCTCAGCTAAATGTCTAAGTAAGACTGACGCTGTTTATCATGCTTCTCTGAGGTTCATTGCTAACTGTGGAGCACGGACCCATCATTGTGAACTGTACTCCCGAATGGGATGGCCTTCCTTGTCCACCAGGAGGCGGAGACACTGGTGTATTTTTATTTACAAGGCCATGCTTGGGCATTTACCGTGCTACATCTGTAACTTATTAACACGGAGAAGTGTTGATTCCTACGGTTTGCGTTCAAACAACCAGTTGTTGCTGTCTGTTCCATTTTCTCGGACAGAACTGGGAAAAAGGGCTTTCGCCTACTCTGCTCCTTTGACATGGAATATGCTGCAAAAAGAATGGAAAATAACTGAACTGATTTCCTTGAACGCTTTTAAATCCAAGCTGAGAGCATTTGAGACGATCTCCTTTACCTGTAACTGTTTTTTATAATTTTAATTTACTTGTAACTGTTTTTACAACCCAAATTGTCGTCTGTATGTTGTGTAGGCTGAATGTGATTGTGTAACTTTTTGCTGCCTCTTGGCCAGGACTCCCTTGAAAAAGAGGTCCTTAATCTCAACGGGATTTTTCCTGGATAAAAGGATCAATAAAAAAAAATAAATAATCCTTTTTGTTTTGTTCTAAAAAATGATCCAACCTGTTTCTAACAAAAGTGATATGGTCTAAATTGTGAGTTTTGTGATCTGTTGGTTGCACCCTTAGTATTAAGTAAGTTTTTTTCACAGAGAGGGTCTGCTGGCCAATCGAGTGCTGCTGCCACTACATCTCATTCTACCTCTGTAACGCAGACAGTAAAGGACGCATTTCAAAAACAGGCTGCCTCATCACAAAAAGCTAATGACCTATTTTGCACAGTTTTGATACATTCTTTTATACTTGTTTAATATTGATTTTGCAGTGTTTTGTTAAGGTTTTGGATTTTGACTATTTTAATATGTAATAAGTAAATAAATAAATAAATAAATAAATATAAATCTTGGTGACATTATTTCAATTTATCTGTGTATCAGTGTTTTTTTCAACATTTTGAAGACATTTTAAAAATACCGCGGTATACCGATAACCATGATAATTTTGGTCACTATTACACAAGGGCGTAACCATGGCACAGATATTGGGGGGGTCCAAATGAGAGCCCTTTCCCTGAATTTTTTTTTAAAGTACATTTCCCACAATTCTATGATAATTTATATATAAAAATTCGCACATTTAGAAGTTTTGAGTACAACATTGACCATTTGAATTCACATGTAAAGGAATATTCTGTGAAATTGCATGGATTCCTACTGAATCAAGATAAAACTTCTCTTTAAATTCTCATTAAGTGAAAATCAATGTTTTTATTTCAAAGGTTTTGCTCTATATCTCACCTATATGCCAGTATCAGGCCCATTGTTACTAGTTTTATTTACTGCTGACATGTAGGCCTAGGTTAAAACTAATGTTATCATAGTGTTTAAATTCTCATCCAAATTTCTCACCTGATCATCTGTATCCCCAGAGTTTGTCACTGCCTGGCCACTGCTTTCACTGTGCCTCTCCCTCTCCCTGTGTCTCTGTGCTGCCTACATTGTGACCAGATACCATTATTTTACCAGAAGAACAATGGCTGACCTTGATGATCATTTTAATTTAAAACATTGATTTTTCTGCTTGTGTTACTAGTTTATTTGCTTTAGCTATATAGTAAGTGCATAAATAACAGTGTACAATGTACAGTAGTGTAGCCCCTTTCACACATGCACTGCTATTCTGAACTTATCTGGACATTACCTGGAGGAGCTGTATGTGTAACAAATGAGAGCAGTAACAGTGATGAGTTGATGTAGGAGATTTTCTTCATTGAAAAGAAGGTTTTAAGCTCCGAAAAATAGCTTTAAATTACATAAATGAACACCGTCATGGCATTAATGCAAGAATATGAATGTACTCCTGTCACATAACTCCACTTACATGACAACTTGACTTGAAAAAGAAGTCAATCTTCTGCTGCCTCTTTCTTTTTGGCAGTTCTAACAAAAAGAATAATGATCATGTTGAATAATATCAAAATCAGTGGATGTTTCTAGAAAACTATTTGTCAGTTACCATTAACTTTACCTGTCTTACCTGGCTTGGCCTAATTGTTTGCCACCTGGCTTGTTTAATATTAGCTAAGAGTTATTTACAGACAAAATTCTACATTATTAACTAGTTAAACAACCGTTTCATACCTCCACTCTGTTCGCTGGCTGCAGCAGCGAGTGACTGCAGCAGCGAGTGACTGCAGCAGCGAGTGACTGCAGCAGCGAGTGACTGCAGCTGGTGTTAGCATGTAATTGTTTACGTTCCGGGCGGCCGGGACTAGTGGGTTTGGTCAAAAGGCTGTGAATGGCTTGAGGGTTGTCAATCACTCTAACTTGACCAATGAGGTTTCATGTATGGGGGAGCTACTCAGTGTACTGAGGTGCGCTCCATTTAAGTATGCTGTTACACCGCTAAGGCGGGCAAATGGTTTAATACCTTAGGATGGGCGCAACCAAGTTTACAGTTAGGAGGGGGGGTTCACACACTTATGTTTTCCTTAAAAACGGAAATAAATTGAAAAATAAATAAGAAATAACGAGGCAGATCTGTTGATAGGGTTTGTAAACATATTAATTAATTAACATATTTTCTACTGTATATTGGGGGGGACAGATTGCCATTTTCTCAATATTGGGGGGGACACGACCCCCCCAAAGAATGCGTGGTTACGCCCATGCTATTACAGCGGTGTGAGATTTTCATACCGTTACATCCCTACTCAGTCTAGAATATATTGTTTAATTTATTCTCACCAGAACCATCTGGTGACCCCTGGAATTTAACTTCTGACACCCTTGGGCGTCCTCATTCCCCGGTTGCGCACCACTGCCATAGGTTACAGTGTAGCTTACATGACTAAATTGAACCTACACTTGAGGTTTAACTAATTCGTAAAAAGTTGGGATTAAAGGTGACCACAGATTGTAATCGAAACACCTGAGGGTCCTGAAGGGCATAGGTTTTGAATGGAGTGGGCTGAGCAGGTGCTGTTTTGGGGTCAAGGTTCCTCCTACAAGCTGCTGTTGCTACATTTGCGGGTTGTAGCTCCAGTAAAAATGTACACCGATCAGACATAACATTATGACCACCTGCCAAAACAGCCCTGACCCGTCGAGGCATGGACTCCACTAGACCCCTGAAGGTGTGCTGTCGTATCTGGCTCCAAGACGTTAGCAGCAGATCCTTTAAGTCCTGGAAGTTGCGAGATGGGGCCAGTGAGATTGGACTTGTTTGTCCAGCACATCACACAGATGCTCGATTGAGATCTGGGGAATTTGGAGGCCAAGTCAACACCTCAAACTCGTTGTTGTGCTCCTCAAACCATTCCTGAACCAGTTATGCCTTGTGGCATGGTGCATTTTCCTGCTGAAAGAGGCCACAGCCATCAGGGAATACCGTTTGCATGAAAGGGAGTACATGGTCTGCAGCAATGCTTAGGTAGGTGGTATGTGTCAAAGTAACATCCACATGGATAGCAAGACCCGAGGTTTCCAAGCACAACATTGCCCAAATCATCACACTGCCTCCGCCGGCTTGCCCTCTTCCCATAATGCATCCTGGTGCCATGTGTTCCCCAGGTAAATGACATTCACGGACCCGGCCATCCACGTGATGTTAAAGAAAACGTGATTCATCAGACCAGGCCACCTTCTTCCATTGCTCCGTGGTCCAGTTCTGATGCTCATGTGCCCATTGTTGGCACTTTTAGCAGTGGACAGGGGTCAGCATGGGCACCCTGACTGGTGTGTGGCTATGCATCCCCATACGCAACAAATTGCGATGCACTGTGTGTTCTGACACCTTTCTATCAGAACCAGCATTAACTTCTTCAGCAATTTGAGCAATAGTAGCTTGTCTGTTGGATCGGACCACATGGGCCAGCCTTCGATCCCCACATGCATGAATGAGCCTTGGTCACCCATGACCCTGTCGGTGGTTCACCACTGTTCCTTCTTTGGACCTCTTTTGATAGATACTGACCACTGTAGACCAGGAACACCCCACAAGAGCTGCAGTTCTGGAGATGCTCTGACCCAGTCATCTAGCCATCACAATTTGGCCATTTTCAAACTCACTCAAATCCTTATGCTTGCCCATTTTTCCTGCTTCTAACACATCAACTTTGAGGACAACATGTTCACATGTTGCCTAATATATCCCACCCAGTAACAGGTGCCATGATGAAGATATAGAGTTTAGAAAAAAGATTACAGTTTTCACTGACCTGGCGTAGGAAGTATTGGTCAATCAGGACAAAATAAAACCATAAAAGAGCAGTCAAATGTGTGTGTGTATATGTGGGTGTGTGTGTGTGTGGGTATGTAGAGCGCAAAACACAAATGAAGAGAACGTTTTAGAGGAGTGTAAGCTTTTCCATGACGGAGATGGAGGTGCAGAATGATCCAGATCCAGTAGTTTCAGCTCTAGTGGACGTTTGCCAACCTGTCATGATTGTTTACAATTACACATTACACACGCTCAAGGAAGAAGGGAACTGTTTTCATAAGTTTGGCTTCTGGGGACTTTAAGAAATTCATCATCTCTGACATTTTGACATAAATAAATCTGGGTTTCTTTCCTTGAGAAAAGAGAGTGTAAGAGGAGTCTCAAGCTGCATACTTCCAGAAGTGTCACCAGGGGTGCCGCCAGGGGGGGAAAGGTTAGGACGATTCCAAGGGCCCGGCACTGACAGGGGGCTCTTTGAGACATGGGCAACCTATACAAGGGCCCAACTAGATTTTTTTTTCATGGGGCCCAAAATCCCTGGCGGCGCCCCTGAGTGTCACTAACATTTCTGTGTCACTGCAGACATGTTTATCTTAAAAATGTTTTGCACAGATGAAATTAGGCAAAAGTTGATGTTTGTCTCATGTTGAGTGAATACTTAGCTGAAAGGTGTATCCTGCACAGATTATGTACTTGAGTATTTCTTAAATTGTTTAAAATGTATATACTGTAAATGTAATGTATATGTTTTCCAGGTTCGGGGTCTCAATGGGCACCAGAACCGGAGTAGGGCAAGTACAGTAGGCAATGGAACTGGGCTCAGCAGTCTCTGTGAATATCATCATGACAGAGGTGAAGAGACAATAGACGACGCAGACAGTGGAAGCTAAGAAGAGATTGGCAGTGACCGAACAAGAGGCCAAAGAAGAGAATGAATCTCAGGCTGTCTTGAAGTTGTTTGTGACAGCATCTCTAAATAAAAGGCAGCAGACAGACACCGAGACTTGTTGCTGTTGAACGGTCAGTAAAGTTAGCTGGTTTGCTAAGGTTATATGTCATGTGTTGTTGTACTAGCTCTATGTTTGGCTTTTAGCAAAGTTGTCAACTTGCTTTTATTAATCATTATTAGCCAAATTAGCCCATTTCAACACAGAGGTTTAGCTGGTAGCATGCTACATCCAGGTGTTATTGTCTCTGGATCAGGCTACATTCGGTGCTGTTACCAGAGTTCTGTGCTTGTATAAACTTTGACTGCTGCGTGGCACAAAATGTCTGAGCGTACAAGTTTACGTCAAGACAAAAGCTTTCAAGACAAAACATTGTCACAAGTTTTGCTTGTAGTTAGCATGTAATGTACAGTGCATCTGACAGACTGTTACAGTAATCTTGGGTTTGTATTTATGACACTTAGAAACTGTGGGGGGCACCAAATCACACAAAATGTGAATTCATACATAATGTTGCTTCATGTTTAGGTTGCCATAATGTTCTCTACCAGTCAAGACAATGTTTAGATAATCAATTTGACCAATGTACAATCTGTGTAGACGTAATGAGGCTGATCTTTCTTACAAATTCGTGATAAAAAATATTGTTTGATGAATGAATATGTGCATACAGGTGAATGTGTTACCTGCCATCGAGGATACATTGATAATGGTGCCTCCTTCCTTGCCGTACTCTTTACTCATGTGTTCCAGTGCCAAGTAGGTCCCTTTAATTACAGAGGTCTATAAAGAAAATGAGAGAAACTGGTCACAGTGGTAATCTTCACACCAGCCAAGTGCAGCAGGATGTGAAACTGAAAGGAAAGAATGTGTGACCATACTGATAAGTGAGGGCGTTTATAGTTGTGAACATCTGTCCTCACTTCTGTCAGTTCTCACAAAGATCAGCATATTTGGTTTGGATTGTTAAAAGATTTCACTATAAGCCTGATTATATGGAAAGACATTAGCAAAATACTATATAATGACTTTTCCATCAAATATCTGCTATGTCAAGATGAAAAGCAACAGCTGTAATTATGATTTCTTTCTGTCTTTTTTTTTCAGTTCAAGCAAATGATGCTACATATTTTATGACATGATTATTTCAGACCACATAACACATCTAGATCCAGTACAACAATGCTACTGTTCAGTGGTGGAAGATACTGACTATGAATCTTATACCATTAGATTTTTGGCTACTAAAGTGCCCGGATGTACTCACTACATCTGTCAACTGATCTTTAGATTCTGATATTTATTGTGGCGAGGTTAAAATTTTGGGACATTGGTGGTTGTACAGGAATGGATAGGGGGTCGAAGGATGATTATGAATCATCCTGTGGGGATCATGAATACAAGTCATGTCAGTTTGGCCAGTTGGTGTGATATTCTGCTCGGGACAACTGAAATGACTTTGACTCCTGTTTTCTAATGTTTTGTTCCTGCTGTCACTAGCTGGAATTGATAGATATTCCTGTTTTGTGAGAAGAATATACAGACTATGACTTGCATTTTCTTGCATGTATAAGCCTGTGTCATATGATGATAAATAAATGCGCCTTTTACCTCGTTCAAGGAAAAAAACATATTAAACATATCTATGTCATGTTATGCTACCTCTATGCAGGCTCATTATACATTATTAGCAGAAGAAGCAGTTGTCGACCCACACCCACCCACGCTCTATGTCTTTGCTCGTCTATGATTTGTTGGCATCAGGCACTGCCAAGATAGCGATGTCCAGTACCAACCACTGTGAGCTTTATTCTAGCTCTTCAGAAACCTGTAGGTGACATCTTAGTGTCTCTGTGCACTATTTTCACAGTGAATGGTTGATACTCAATAGTACGTTTTGGGGATTTTGATATTCAGTTATCAAATTATCCTTCTGGCTTTTATTGCAGTAACAGTCTGTACACTGTGTCCAGAAGTTCTGTGAATAAGAAAATAAATATGTGATTGCCAGTTGTTTGTCTGTGTCTGTGATGCAGTTTTTAAAGCTGAATACTGTCAGCAGAATATTCTGCTGCTATAAGTGCTGTATGTTTTCCATTATCTACTGGGACACTGGGCCTGTTGTTGCCTGTTCATGGTCTGAGATATTGCCTGGGTCACTGGCATCCATTGTAATATCTTCCTTCCTCAGGTTTCTACTGATTGGCCTGTGTTTCGAATAGAGGTTGAAGAGAGACACAGAGACTGGCTGCTCCATTTCATTAAGCAAAACAAAAAGTGCAGTCAGTTTGCTGACATACATGAATTCAAACAGGTTCAGTTTTAAAAAAGATTGTAAATGATCTATCTCAAGCTAGTATTTCAGTGCCGTAGTGACACAAAGTGATTTTGTCACTGATAACATGAGTACTGCATACTTTAAATGTAGACAGTTCAGGTCAGACAGATGTGTTTCCAGGCATTTTTTGTATACATTCATTTATATGGTCACAAAGTTGGACCTCTAAAGTTGGCTGATGTCACTGTGAACAGCACAACTGTTATGACAACATTCAGCCTTTTTTTCCCTTTTATCAACAGCTACAGCAAATAGCCAACCAGAGAATAGCCTCTCCTGATGCCCTCCATTTCCTGTCTTAATCATGTCTGTCATCACTAGTGGAGGTCTCAGATAAGAGAATGTGTTGATTTGGATTCTGAGCATCATGCCAAAAGACTGCAGTTAAAGATTAGACTGCTAGCGAACACTGACATAGTCATGTATGTTTACCTTGCAAATGAACTAACCTGTCTGGCAGTAGCAACTCAGTACATACTGTACATACATACACCAGCCCTCAGTGAGTCCTACATCTACCATTTCTCTCTAACCTGCTTGTGATCATGGCCCTGTGTGTGATTCTGCTACTGCAGCTCTTATTAACTGTGTTGTCAGAGGTGACTCTGGCAAAGCAAGTTGGGATTCTATTTCATTATTCAGATAAACTGTAACACTTAGCCCTATTTTCAGGTCTTACTAAGTACTGAATGCTATCAGGTGTGTTGTTACCTGTGATCACATCTGGATCACATTCCAACTGAAGTGTTATGACTGCCTGTCTGCTCAGAGCTTTCAACCATCCATGGCACTCCATATCATGTAGACTCATAGAGGTAAGCTGCTCTTTCTCAGCACAGTTCTACAAAAGTGTGGAAGCTGAAAGTTGTGAATGAATCAATGGTGATGAACAATCTTTCTGTCCTTTCTTTGTCAGAGCCTATGAGTGCATTTTGCAAGGTTTTACATTGGTTTCCTCCAAGTGCTCCATGTCCTCTGACTACCACAGACAAGTCAGTCACAGTAGTAATTGTTAAGTTAGTTAAATTGAGTACAGGTAATTTATGAATGTTTATGAACGTTCAATATTCAATTCCACATAATTCCTCAATTATAGGTCCACAATATTTCAATTTTTTAACACGTAGGGATCTGCAAGCAATCTCTAATATTTGTTTTTCTTGACATGTAACTGATGCCTCTATAAACTTAAAAAAAACAACCTTTGGTCACGATGAATTATTTGAATTAATTTCAGTAAATTGCACCACAGACAATACACCGTCATTTTTCACTCTGATCTAACTTAGCACTTGCACTTCAGGAATTGTATTTTTAAAAAAATCCTCTCGTCCATTTACTTGTTTACTATGAGTTGGATTAGCCACTGAATTTTTTTCAAATACAAATAAATACAATAATAGTTATGAATTTTAATAATTTAAAGCAACACCATGGAGTTTTTCGACCTTCATAATATATTCCCAAGACCCTTGTGATGGTACATAGACTTACAATAGGTTGAATGACACGTCTGCCGCAGCCTGATGGGGTCTGTATTGCTTTTACTGGCACTACGGAACTTTTGGTTTCGGGGTGGAACCCCCATAAACTACAACTGAACTGCTTTACAGCACCCCCTCTTCGTCATTTTCGGACGAGGACGAGCCGCAACCCTCAGAGCCCAACTACTAGCGTTTGTTTGCCGGATGGCATAGCGTATATCTGTTGCTGTCATGGCCGAAGCAGCAACGAAACCGAAGAAGGCAAAGGTTTTGTCAGAGGAGACTAGGAAGGGAAAAAGGGAGAGTGACAAAAACAGAGGCAGGACGAGGATAAATATTGGTGCAGCGTTCACACGCTGGCGTGAGCTAAAGGAGGAGGAGGGCTTCCCGACAGATCCTAGCTTAGCCCTCATGCTGATGGATCAGCAAGTACATTGCCTGCATACGTCTGCCTGGCTATGTTACGGAAGCTATCTGGTCCTCCATTTATCTTCATGAGTCAAGTAATGCTAGTAGGGGAGGACCGAATTATCAATCTGGCATCTACCATACGCTAACATACTAGTTGTCCAATGGTTAGCATGCTAGCGCAAGCTAGCATTCTCGTTCTGATTTGATCATTGCAATCGATGACATGGAAATCGCTCATGTTTGAGCTAAGCTGTTTAGTCTACGAAACATGTAGAAAGTATGAGAGGAGGAATGTTAGCAGTATTATCATTGTGTTCATAGCTTCTGAGGTGATTGTGTTGTTTCAGATGATTGTTAGCTACAGAGCCAAACAAGAGTCTAGTCAAAATCATCTTTCATGCTAACTAGCCTAATGACTGCAGGCTGATGTTTTTGTTTAGTTTTTTTCTGGTGAAAGTGTCTTGCCTCAGGCTATAATGCCAATTGATTTTTCAACTTTGCAGATTCATAGCTTGTAGGTAGCTTGATATTATTATATTGACAATATAGGCTATGGCATGCTATCTGCTACAAACAACATTGCAATGAATTAGCATGTCCATTCTGTAAAACAGTAGTCTGTATTAGGCTAGGCTACTAATGACGCTTGCTTGTAAACGTGAGCTATGCAATCTTTTGGCGTTTGAAAAAAAAAATCATAAATATTTATAAGACATGCTGATATATAATACGCAACTGTACCTGGGATGAAGACATTCTACACGTTATGCAGGCAGTCTGTTCAGTCCTGAGTCCCTCTGCAGAGTTCGGGGGTATGTTGACTTGACAACAAATGCACGTGTATCCCCTGGTGTGAGCGCAACAGATTTTACGACAGTAGTAGAAGACAATACTGTTTCCCGGCTGTAGGGGGACCCCGAGAGCAAGACTTCCATGGTGTTGCTTTAAGTAGTCGTTCATTTTGTTTGCAAAATAAAAAATGTGTTTGCCTGCCAGACGGGCACATGCTGGTGTTCAGATGGCAGATGAGACAGAGAGATAATGCTGGCAGAAATGTGTGATTGTTTTGGGCTGTATTAATAAAACTGACACAGCCTACCAGGTTGACTTGTATGGTCTTCTCCCAGTTCTTTTCATTGTTGATGCCAGCGTTGTTGATAACGATGTCCAGACGTCCAAACTTGTCAACTGTGCTCTGGAATGCGTCTGTTGCACAGAAACAAAAATCTGTCAGCCAAGACATCAGCCCAGGATCTTAAACAGTGTGAGCTAAATGACACTTCCTGATAATCAGCCACAGCTGATATTCCAAACCATCCACTCTTACATGATGTTTAGGTCTGTGAAGATAGGGTAAATGTCTCTATAACCCTGCCATGGACATGATAAGAATGCATCTCTAGATCAGAATCTATTAAAATTAAACTTATCTATCTGTACACTTCTTAAGTAAAAGTGGTTATCAGTAACATCTACAACATAGTCTCAACATTTCTGCATGTTTTTATGTTTCTTAGAATTTTACAAATTTCAATAAACATTTCCTTGTATACATTTGGAAAAAGAAAATCTGACTGTGCATGGTGTAATTCATTAGAAATGTGCTCACAAACTGGACTTGCTCCTTTTTGCTGTGGCTGTCTTTGGCTTAAGTGACTAACTGATGTTAGCTAGTAGCTCAATTAGCCATGGAGCAAAGTGGCCCTATTTGCTGACAGGAGTCTGCCCACATTGCAACCTTGGATGATAGGGGAGGAGTCACTGCCACTGCCCAGTCACCTCCCAGTAAACCCATCTGGATAGCAGACTGGGACTGAACACAGCCTCTAAGAGTGGCAGAGGTCGGTTTGAAGACAGGGGATACAGTATGGAGGTGATTTACAGCAGCTCTGACCAGGACTATGACTCCAAGGACGAGAAGACACGGAAGGTGGAGACAAGAGGCATGAAGCGGCAGAGAGAGATAGTCAGACATCAGCAGCTTGTCAAAACAGCGTGTAGAGCTGGAATACTTTCACATCTTACTCTGTGAACTGAGGATTTGTTTGGACCACACCAGAGGTGATTCTGGAAAGACAAACCTAGACTGTTCTGGTGACTTTGATTCAGTTCCTGTCCAGTTTGAATGAAATGAGTTTTACGATGGGTTAACGAGGCGATTAGGCTCATCTGAGTTCATTAAGAAAGAGAAAGTTGAATTCAGACAGTGTACACTTGTATTTTTCTGTTAAGTAAAAAAAAATGCAAAAATATTACCTTTCTTGGTGTTTTTTATTCTATAAATTTTTTACACTATGTAACTTCAGTGGACATCTCTGCAACACAGTACATAGACGTCAACACTATTGTTTCTTCACATTGTAGATAATGTTCGTTCATTTTTTGAATAATCTAAACTTAAAGTGAAATTAATCTTACTCATAAACATGTGATTCCATTGTTCTCTTAACAATGAGGAGGATTCCCTTCACTGAAAGGTTAAAGCCCTCCTTGTTTGTTTCCTTGTGTATGTGGCCAGACCTACTTAGGACATGCCAGCTGAATATCCACAGTCAGACAAGGCATAACACGAATATTTGGGATACACATCTTGACAATGAGCCACCGGCAAGTTGTTTATCTTCTCATGTGAGCAGACAGATGGGCTGGATACAGCTGAAGGGAGAAACCTGAGGTGATAAAACCTGCATGTGTCGTCACCTGCCGCATTCCACGCTTGGACACCCCACAATTAGAAACAAACAGACATGCCTTCAACACACTCATCTGCGTGGCATACACACAACTGCACATACACACACACACACACACACACACACACACACACACACACACACACCTTTGGGTTTGTTTACTTTGGTTACTTCCTTCTTTGACATTACATAGATTTACGTTTATTCCAGGAGATTAGAACCACTTGCCTAATTTATCTCAAACTAACCCCACCCATAAAACTGAACCCTCACCTTCACCACTGATCCTAATATCAGCTTTTTCCTTACTGCTGACATGGCTCTGTGCAGGCTCAGCCTCTGTGTCCACGTCAACAGTAGTACTACTATCACACAGTTAGCAGCAACAAGCAAGCAGCATTCCACAGCCGTTAGCCTGCAGGGGTTTAGTTTTCAATGTCAGACAATGAAACCCTGTTCCTCTCTCACCCTCTCTAAGACACACTTCACTTATGCTGACTTTAATCTGCTGCTTTTTCTGTTTCTCACCCTGACACGCCCACACTCACACACATGCAAGCACAACAGTAGTGACAGACGTGCAGAAAAGCAGAAGGTGAGTGAAGAGCATTACTACGCTCTAGCATGATATACATGTAGAGCAGTGAGCAGGCATGTTAAACTCAAAATTCAACTGAAAAGCAAGACTAGACAAGCTGAACCTTATCTGGACCACGAGTGCAGCCTGTTGGGAAGATCACAGTGACCTGAGCCTGCTGTTTTCACATCATCCACAGGTTTTCTGTTGTGGTCTGTTGGACTGTACAAGCTGTAAACTTGGAGAGCAGTAACAGTGAATCTCTCCAGGAAAAAAAGTTTCTAATCGTAGCCAAAATTAGTTCCTCACTGAGGCTCTTTTTAAAGTCACTTCCTCATTCATCATGATGAAGTTGAAATATAAGTCAGCAAAGTCCTTCTCATGAGCAGTCATATGCTGTAGGCTACAAGAGTCATAAGTAGTGGATAGAGTGTGTAGCCTTGTAGCATGTCAAAGTTTTCGTATCATCTCACTCAACAAATAGTATGTGATGTAAAACAGTACTAGTATTACCTCTCAGTGCGTCTCCATTGGACACATCACATGAAATAAAGGTGCAGTTGCCCTCTCCAAACTCGACATCCAACTGTGCTTTGCATTCCTCACCACAGGCCTTGTTCAGGTCGACCACAGCCACCTGAGCCGCAAAAACAACTCGGTTAGAAACCCTAACTTTTTTTGATTCACACACAGACTGTGTCTGGTGCAAAAGAAAGAAGGTCACTTTGGATAGAATGAAGAGCTTACTTTCTATCATCTGATAGTATTAGTCCTGTGGTTTGACAAGTGCGGCTGTGAACAACAGTTTTCTCAGATGGGGAACTAAAAAGCAAGACTAATGACAGTTTCATCTCACCACAGTCACACTCATTTCACTTGTGTGAAGAAAACTGACACTCCTCTTTCAAAAGCCTTTTTGCCTTTATTTTCTTGCCTTTGAAATGCATGTTACTTTACTAATATCTACTTACATTCTAAAAGACAGCAGTGAAGTGACAATAATAAGAATGATAATAATAATAATAATAATAATAATAATGACAATGATAATAATAATAATAATAATAACAATAATAATAATAACAATGATAATAATAATAATAATATTATTATATCTTATTTATAGGCACCTTTTCACTGCAGTCAAGGGCACCTTACAAGAGCAAGTTAGAAACAGCTATATATCAAACATGATTGAAATCAAAGATAATACAAGTTTGCTAAATAACCAAAACATCAAACAAAATTAGAGTTGACAAGAACATTAAGCAGTGTTAGTGTTGTCAGTTTATCCACTGAATCAATAAAACCTCAGCAGAGATGCACACAGTTCCAGTCCACTGAGGGGCATTCAGGTGAAATCAGGGCAGTGAGGTCAGAACAGGTTGTATTTGTGCAGCGGAGAGACTAGTCATGAGCGTCAAATGTTTTAGCTGTCCATGCACACTTCAACAAAAAAGCAAAAGTTAAAGCACTTTGAGTTAATTTGAGCATTTACAATGTCAGAGCAATAGAATAATATGTTCTAACCTGAAAGTGATGAAGCTAAAGCAGATTGGGCACAACTGACCTTGGCTGAGGTCTGTAGCAGCAACTGGACCACAGCCTTCCCAATGCCCTGAGCCCCCCCGGTCACCAGAGCCACCTTCCCATTCAGAGACATGATGATCCAGCACAGCAGCAAAACCTGTTACACTTCTTCCTTCTCTCTCACTCACAGTGAGTTTTCTCTGCTTTTTCTCCTTTTCTTCTTCCTCTTCTTCTTCTTCTCCTCTCCTTTCTTTGTCTCACCTAGTTTTCTTCTCTGTCTTCTTTTTCTGTCCTCTGTGTGTACCTATCTGCTCTCCCTCTCACACAATCATAGGCTTTCTCACGCCTGTGTGTGTTTTCACTCTTTTAGCTGGGCTGTTTCCCTCCCTCTCCAACCCCCCTTCTCTCTCTCTCTCTCTCTCTCTCTCTCTCTCTCTCTCTCTCTCTCTCTCTCTCTCTCTCCCTCAGCTTATCAGTCTATACAAACACAGCATGTGTGTCAGAGAGGGAAAGAGAAAGAGAGTGCAAGAAAGAGAGAGAGAGTCAAAGGCTAAGTAAACTCCGTAGGTTAATAATTACAGGTTTTATCCAGCTTGTTGTACCTGCCCTGCTGCCTTCCCTCTACTTCATTTACACCCCCTCCTTCTCCTCCTCCTCTTTCTCTTTATACACCTGAGCTCTTCAGACATGTCACTGTTTGCATAAGAAGAATCTGTATTATTTCTTGACATGGGAATAAAACCTTCAGAACTGTTTAGGAAGCTGTCAGTCTCACATTCTCCTCCTCACTATGCATGTCCATGTTGGCTTATTGTGTGTCACCTGTGTAATTGCTGTTACACAACATGCAAGGCTGTTTAGTGAACATTACACCAAAGTTCAGGTCTCTGCATGTTGATATTCACATTTGGCTGAAATGAATGTAATAGCAGCTCATGGCTAAGCAAACATACAACAATACTGGTTTGGTCATTTCAGTCAAACCACAGTGACTTTCAGTGATCTTGTGGAGTGATGTTTTCCTCCAGGACTGTACCTAAATAATAATACTGAATACATTTATAGCTGGGAGAATCAGATTCACACTCCTACATACTCTTCACCTCCTTCCCTTACATCCTTCCTTCCTGTATTCTCCTTATCTTACATCCTTCCTCCTGTCTTGAGCAAGAAACTGGAGATGTTACCCTCCAAGATTGTGGGATGTCCCTGGACCTGAGGTGGCAGACAGGCTCCACTGATAACAAGCAGCAATGTACTTCTTGTTGCTCAGCCTGCCCTAGAAGCTGTTGGTCTGTAATGTACTGTGTCACAGTCTGGATCAGCGTTGCCAGATGGGAAATGTTGAACCATCGTACCAGAGTTTTAGAATGATGGTATTATAGGAAAAATTGCCATATGCGATTCATAATGCGTCATTTTAACCCTAACACATTTTTCATATGCATATATAATTAAAAAAAATGTTGTTCTGGTACAAAAATTTGTAGAAACCAGCAAATGCAAGCTACATTTTGAAATTATTCAACTGAAAAATTCACCACCACCTCTTCAGAGCCACTCCTCCAAAACACACAAACTTCAGATTCAGATTCAGATTCAGAATACTTTATTAATCCCCGGGGGGAAATTGTTTTTGTTCCAATGCTCCGTGCAAAGTAGAAATAGAAATACAGCATGAATGGAAACAAGCGAGAAAGATGAAGATGTAAATGATAATAAAATATTAAACTAGAGATTAAAATAAAATAAAATAAAATAAAATAAAATGAAATAAAATAAAATATCAAAGTAGCCAATAAAATGCAAATAAATAATAAAATAGTAAAGTATACAATCTGAAATACAATATACAATGAAATGGCTGTAGCGTTATAAATGAAATGAGAATGCATAGTTATTATATATTGTTTGTTTTGTTTTTTAAATAGCCAAATGAGTCCGATCATCAGAGGGAGGAGTTGTACAGTTTAATGGCCACAGATAAGAATGACTTCCTGTGGCGCTTGGTGGTGCATTTAGGAGCAATTAGTCTCTGGCTGAAGGTGCTCCTCTGTTCGACCAGAGTGTTGTGGAGAGGGTGAGAGCCGTACTGCAGTATCGCCCGCACCTTCGACAGCATCCTCCTGTCTGACACTGCTGTCACTGCTTGCACTGCCTGACTACATCAAGCCCCCAGGAAGAGCGCCAGCGTGTAAAACACTGGATACATTTTTTTGAGCGTCACAACCCCTACAAAGTGACTTGTTTCTCTATGGGCCTCTATCAGTGTTGGGAAAGTTCACTTTCTACATGAACTAGTTCAAAGTTCAGTTCACAAATTTTAAAATGAACTAGTTCAGTTCATAGTTCATAATTCAAAATTTTGAACTAAGTTCACAGCTCCAAAAATGAACTAGTTCATAGTTCTTTTTTTTTTCTTATGCTGCTGTGAGCTATTATTTTTCAAAATTATTGCCACAGTCCATATAGAACCACAGACAGCAATTATTTTATCAGTTTTAACACTGAAACTGCAGCTCTCCCACAATATTCTGCAAAACCAGGTTGTCCAGCTGCGGCTGGGAGATGAAGACAACGGAGCTGCTACTGTACGCCGTTAATGTGATTTGGGTGGTAGAGGATCTGTTTTGGCTTTCCGTTGCCGTGTCTTTTGACTTTTTATTCACTTGCACAGACCTTGAAAGGTTAGCCGGGTGCTTTAGTTCAATGTGCCGTTTCAGGTTTGCAGCACAGAATAGAGTACAGATTAAAAATTTAAAATAAAATAATACATAAATAAGTAAATAAATTAATAAATAATTTTAAAAAAGAAGAAGAAGAAAGGGAAAAATAAAATAATACATAAATTGATAGTTCAGACAGTGGCTTCAGGGATTATCTTTTCATAATGACTCAGTAAGGTATTACTTTTTTTTGTAATTTAACAAAATCAGAGATTTAGGCAAAGAGCTTAGTTCCAGGAGAAAAGGAGCAAATTTAGGTAGTGATTTTGCAAAAAAAATTTTGTGAATAAAACATTTTGCATAGGATAACAAAGTTCATCATGTGAGCATTATCTTCTGGGTTAACATAGTAGCAAACAACATGTAGAATGCACAGAGTTAGCAGCATAAAAAAAGAGAGATTCAACATCACTCCAAAACTTTTCAGATATATCACAATAAAAAAACAGATGTGAAGACTTCATGTTTTTGCCTCCATGCTTAGAACATTGATGACGCATGCGCGGTGCGACTCTATGGTGTCTGGTGTTGCCAGTGTTAAGTCTTGTTCAGGACGAATGAATCTGTGCTCGTTTGGTAATGCCTCACTGCATGTTTGGTATGCAGCTGTTTCTTTCTGAAATAGTTAAGTTTCGTTTTGATCGAAAGACCTCTCGTCCAGCGTCCTTTTTATACACAACAGCCAGATTGGGTGTTTTTTCCGCTACATATTAAGGCCTGTTCACGGTGTGTTTTAGCTGGTTTTTGCCTGGAAGGCTCGATGGGAATCTGGCACTGTCTTGAACGAAGTTAAACTGTGAGAACGCGCCGTTCACAAACGCCAGAATGAACGCGTTCACATTAACGTTCATCAGGCAGAATACAGTACGTTCAGTTCACGGTCGCCCAAAATATGAACGAGTTCATGAACGATCGTTCATTGAACGCGTTCAGGCACAACACTGGCCTCTATTCTCTGTGGTCTGTGAACACAGCACATCGTTGCCAACGCTAACCATACCCAGCAACCTCATGCAGAGTCATCAGGAGCATGCCAGGATGTTGTTGCGAGTGCATGATACAGGCAGGTGGAGGCCATACACACTACTGAGTCACATTATGAGTAGCCGTGATAAAATACATGCAAGTTGGATCAGCCTGTGATTTAAATTCTTAACTTAGATTTTCGGTGTTATTTTGAATCAAGTCCTCAATGGATTGATTCTGGTTTCCATTGACTGCTGTTACATCATTTTGTTCTCAACAGCGAGCTTGAATAATTTGTTCATCAAGATCCATCCATCCATCCGTTATCTGTAACCGCTTTATCCCTTTTATGGGGTCGCAGGGTTTTTTGCTGGAGCCAATCCCAGCTGTCTCTGGACGAGGGCAGAGTACGCCCTGGACAAGTCGCCAGCTCATCGCAGGGCCCTCACTGATGGCGGAGGCCACCATGCAGGGTGCCAACGCGCATCAGGAACAATTTGGGGTTCAGTATCTTGTTCAAGGACACTTCGACATGCAGCTCAGCTCAGAGTGGGGATTTGAACCAGCGACCTTCCGATCACTAGCCGACCTGCTCTACCCGCTGAGCTACAGCCGCATTAGTAATATGTTGTTAATTGCATGTTACTGAGCGTGTTGCCAGGCAAGCTTACCTTTCTCACAGTGTACAATCATAGATGGCAGAGCTATTTTACTAGGAAGGGACAAGTTCCCCCCACCTTTACCATGTAGACAATTTGTGCTCTATTTACTCTATACTCTTTTCAGAGTGCCTTGTCATTGCTCAAGAAAGCCATTCTGCTTTGTTATTGGGAAAATTCCAAAATCAATTAAATTCTATACCACGTTACTGCTACCATACATATGAATGCACTGCTAACGTTAACTAGTCATTGATAATTATTTAGCAGCATGGTGGCTGTAACAAGCATGCGATTCATCACTTTCCTTTGCTTGGTGAATTTTGGATTACATATGCCTGTAAGTACTGCAAAGACCCTTTATTTTGTCTGCAACACATCGGTAAAGTTATTTTTTAAATCTAATTTATACAGTTTTTAGTTGTTTTTATGTAGAATTAAAGGGTTTCACATGTCAGCTGCAATAGTTTACATATTTGTTTTGGTGTATTGTTTAGACAAGTTTGAATATTCACTAGCATCTAATATTGTTTATTATGGCAGAGATACAGATACATGTAAGTATAATTTTAAGGAAATATTACATTGTGCTGAGAGTATAGTATAGTAGTAGCAGTGATTGTATAGTACTGTAGTAAACACTTGAAAGTACAGCTGAAACGTATTTATGTAACATAATTTCTACTGTACTACTCTGTTTCATTTATACAGTATGTTCAATTAAAGTGAAGAGAGAAAAAATATTCCAGCCTCAGGTTTTTATTGGACTGTGTCTGTCTAGTCTGATAATCGAACATTAGATGAGGACAGGATAAACACTGTCACCACAAAAAGTGGAGAGAAAGAAAGGGATGAAATGAAGAGGAAAGAAGGAACAAATGAACTAAACAAAAATGATGAAGGATTTCAAGGCAGAGGGGCGCTCTAGCTCTAAGCTTTTATTTATAATTATTATTAACAATTATAAGTGTCGCCGGTGAACATCCAGGGTTTGGACATTGAGATCATGGATGAGTACAAATACCTGGTTGTTCACATAAGCAACAAACTAGACTGGACACACAACACAGATGTCCTGTACAAGAAGGGCCAAAGTATCTTGGCCTACTTATCTTGCACTACTTACCACTTCTACCTCCGCCATCTTGTGCAATTATCCTGTGCAATAATACTATCTTATTGTTCTACATATTCATATTCATACACTGAGTCTGTTTATTTTCAAACACTGTATTTAAACACTGTATTTATTTATGCATCTAACCTTCAACAAGGCAATACTCTGACACTTTATTTAAGTGTGTATAATGCACATTTTTGCCTCCTGTACATAATGCACATAACGCATGGTCCTTTCTATATTTTATCTTTTCTCTCTTATATAAATCTTTTGTAGCATTTTTTAGTATTTTAAGTCTTGTACTTATTGTATGTCTGTCTATCTGCTACTGTGACAAGTCAATTTCCCCGATGTGGGATGAATAAAAGTCTAAAGTCTAAAAAATAGTCTAATTATTATTATGTAAATCTTTTAATTGTCACTGCTGTGCCACCATTACATTAGCTGGTACAACTGTGCACCTGATAATTGTGTCACATCATGAAATATATTCTATTCAAAACAGTAAAAAGCACCAACCCCCTTAAATCATTGATAATGAGTAATTTTTTCACCTTCATTTTGACATTTAAATTGATTTTTTTTATGTTGGATTTTAAGTTGTTTGCAATTTGAAAGCTTAACAATTACATTTTTAGTCCAAAACAATATTTATCAAGTTCCTGTACCAAAAATTAGTCATGAAATACATTTCTATACTCTTTGCTTTTCAATATCATAAAATATGTGTTGGGATCAAAATGTACTCGCAATTTTGATCATTTAACTATCCATTTAAAAACATCAATCCACCTGTTAAAAGGAACCAGAATACAGGAAATGACTTCTACTCAGTTAAAGATTTTCTATGGGTGAACCCTCAGAACCTTGTAAGACAGACCCTGTCATGACTCGAGATTCCATGTTTTTGTGTTGTGTCTTATGTTTTGAATTTCCATGCCCTCATGTGTCCTTTAAGTTCTCCTGTGTATTCCCTTGTTGCAGTTTTTCTCCCTCTGTCTGTCAGTGTCTTCTCCTCTGTGCTTCCCCCCCTCGTTACCTCACCTGGCCTCCTCCCTCCTCTCTCCCCACCTGCTCCTCGTCCCCTTATCAGTGTGTCTCTGTATTTCAGTCTTTGTTTCCCCTTCACTCGTTGTCCGTTCATGGCCTCTATTGCTGCTTCTGTCTGCGTGATGTCCAAGCTCAAAGATGTTCTTGGATGTTCCTTGTTTTCCGCCTGCGTCGCCTTTGGTATGTGTTTTTGGATTTAGATTTTTGCATTTTCATTTGTACTTTGCTAAAGCTTTTCTGTTGCACTTTGTTTAGCCGTTTCAGTTCCTACTTTGGTTTTTGGTCCTTGGACTCATTTTCATTTATGCTCCTTGGGTTTTTTTGTTGCCATCAGCTTTTGTTTTAATAAAAGCTGGCCCTTTGTTCTCTCTCAATCCTGCCTCTTGTCTTGAGAGTCAATGCATTTGGGTCCACCTCCTATCTCCTTAGTCTTCCCCTTTAAAACCCTTTCCTGACAGACCCACCCACATTCTAAATGCTTCCTGTGCTCATATTTGCATTAATAAAATTCTTAGTAATATTTGGCACAATCTGTCCTTGATTTCAGAGAGTCAGCAAAAGCAGGCAAAGCTTCTCGTCTCCAGTCAAGGACCATCAATGCACCTGCTGCAATGACAGATTTTCTCAGCTGTAGCTATCCAATTATCGAGCAGTGGTGGAAGAAGTAAAAAAAGAAACTGTATTTGCCTCTGGGATAGATAGATAGATAGATAGATAGATAGATAGATATTACACCAGTAAAGTACACGTACCTGGAATAAGCGCAGTACTTGAGTAAAAGTCAGTGAGGTTAAATGACCTTATACCTATTATATAGTGCAGAATGATCACTGTTTATCTGTGCATTTTTCAGTCTGTCTCCTCCAATTTTTTTGTTGACAAGCCACTCCTTGAAGCAGAGTTGCAGGCCAGATTGGGAAAGGCTGGGTGATGCATCACAGAAAAAATCATGGACATAAACAAAAGAAAAACCTTAAAGGGTGAGAATGTGAGCACCCTCAAACATTTGGATTGTATTTTTGGGGGGATATTGTTATTGCGTCTTTAATAATTTGTCATTTTTAAATTGCTTTTACTGCTACCTTGTTTTTATTTTCGTAGCATATGAAATGAAGACGCATTGCTGGTGACCAACATACCAGCACCAAAACATAACATATGCTGGTATGACCAGCATGCATTTGCATTGTTTAGAAATGTTTTTAACTTTGGCAGCGTGTATCGTATCCGCTTCCTCGAAAGCTGGCAGCTACGCGTAGATTTAATCTTAAAAGGGTCTTTTTTTTTAAAAAAAAAAACAAAAAAAAAAACGATTTGGGATCTCTGGGCTTCTGGAGACTAGAATTACATACACATGTAATAGCGACATACACATACTACATCGCTTACTTCGCTCTGCTGGTCTATGCTGGTTTTCACAGCAGGGCTTTCCACCACTGCTGGCTTGTTAACTGAAGGGTAACATCAGCTCCATGTATTGATTGTTCCCAGCTGACTTGTTTAAAAAGAGAATCTACTTCAAACTGCAGTTGATGGTCACAAACGTCGCATCATGCTGACAGAAGGTGAAGCTGGGGCTCCCAGGCAAAAAGTCAGCCTCTTCACCAGATGATAATCTGTTGCAGTGTAGCGCTAGTTCATATAAGATTTGACTCCTATTTCCTTTTAACATTTCGGTGCTTATCTTGTTCATATTGTTACCACTTTTAACAGAAGCAGAGAAAAGATTTAGAATAATGAAACATTCTCTGAGGTTAAATTAATGGAGGCTGAGGTTGCTGGAATGTGAACTTCCTCAAATTAAGGAGTATGGTCTCGACCTGCCAAATTTAGAAAGTATCATGAGATGACTTTTGTTGTGAATTGGCACCATACAATTAACACTGACTGAAATTTAATAAAGAGCTGAGCCAATACTGCTACTTTAAACTCCACCAGGTCAAAAGCTCTGATGCTGTACAGTGAATGTGCTAGTTTTGACCATGGATTTCTATTACCCTAACCCTGTATCCTGTGACCCAACACAGTCATGTTGTTGGCTACAATATGTTTCTTGGCCTCAGAAGTCATTACTGTATGTCTTAAGCCAGTTAGCTCAACATGCTAAATTTTGTAGCTATACACACTGTGTCAGGAATGTTTACCCAAAAATAAAAATCCAGTCATCACCTCCTCCCCCATGTTGATGAAAAGTCAGGTGAAGTTTTGTAGTCCACACAACATTTCTGGAGCTTCACAGCAATATTGCGTTGTAGCATTCTCCTAAACAACTGAAATATCTGACGACTTAATTTAAAATGTAATAAACACCCCCCATAAAATAAAATAAAATGGCTCAAAATAGCCCACAGCTGTAATCCTAGTCTCCAGAAGACCAGAGATCCCAAAGTGATTTGAAAAGAGGTTTTTTACACACCCTTTTAAGATGAAATCTACACGGACAGACTGCGATGCAGACATGCCAGGTGGAATCTGTCGGTAAGAGACAAGAGAAGACACACAGTCGACATTAAGAAGTGGCCATCAACTTTATTGTAATCCAGTAGAATAGAACATTGTAAAATATGCAAATCTTATTTTACAAAAAATAGTGTGTGTGTGCTCTACACTCTGTACTCAACAAAGTATGAGCGATGTTCACCTTTAAACCTAACAAGATCACGACAGAATATCCTGCCAGCATACAGTATCTAATCATCACTTTGTTCTGCTGTTTTCACAGATATGTGAGTTGTAATTCTGACAGGGGTACAACAGCAATGGTGTTAGTAATGTGACTTTTTAAAAAAAAATGTGCTTGAAAAAGAGTTTTGATGAAAAACATAGACAGTTATAGTTTGTTGAAAATCCTGTGGGTGAAACTGCAATGGAAATCTAGTGGGTGAACCCATGGCTCCAGTACTTTTCTGGTTTTTAATCCTAACCGCTCTAGCAATCAATGGTTCAGCACATAATGCCATCACCAGAAGTCAATGTTTTTTTAATGTGAAGTGTTTGAAAATCACACTGCCTCTTCCCAACAGCAACAAAAAGAACACTTTAAACTCTAGACAATAAACACAATGTCAGCCCACAGTGTCAAGACTGATACAATATTCATTTTAAAATCTTTTAAACCTTTTGTACAAAATAGTCTTTGCCATAGACCATAGAAATGTACATATAGCATACAGTGCTCTTTAAAGTGTGTCACAGTTAAAAACAGAGCACTCAGCTCATCCAGATTCACTTCAACAGGCTACTGAGGTCTGACCAGATTCTCCACAGCTTGACAGAGAAAGAGGTTTGTTTGTGATGAGGTGGAGACTGCTGGCATCAACTGGTCTGACACAAGTCATTAAAGGGTAGCTGCATGTAATCCAATAAACTGATTCCAGTGATGCCACTCAGTGGCTTAGTTGCATTGTAGTTTATGTAGGTGCCAGGTTTGGAAAAGCAGTCCACTGGTCTAGTATTAAACTTAGAGTGCACTCACACTCGGCCCAGCGCTCACACTAATCAAACAAACTGGACTTTGGGGTTCAAACGTGCTTGGGCACGGTAAGGTATGCGTAGTGGGAGCCCTTCAGTGGCAACCTCCTGGGCTGAAATGAACGGTGACTCTGTCCACTATTTTATACAGTCAATGAATGAACTCCTGTAACACAACATGGACATAAAAGATCAAAATCAATACAGGAGAAACAGATATGTTCCTTTTTATTCTAGCATTCTTGTTCCTTTTCAACATATAACATCTTAATTACCCACAATGCAACTTCATAACTTCACTAGAGGTAATTTATCAGATGACATGCAGATTACACAGGAGGAACAGAAGGCTTCATACTATTTTTTTACTTATGCAGCAGTACTCTCTAAGACCTGTAAACATACTTTAATGTGTAAATTGGTGGAGTTACCCTTTTAGTGCAAGTCCCCGAATACAAAACTCAAACACAACTACTACGGCACTAACTACTGCATCAGTATGGATCAGAAATGGATTTCTTCATCATAAACAGGTGCAACAAAACCAAAAAAGCGTTAATGAAATAGTCCGGGCATGCCCACACAGTCCTGAGGAGAGATCTAATGAAGAAGTGAAAAACACCTGTGTGAGTGTACCATGGGAGTGGATAAGCTTTAAGGGTCACATGTTGTAAAAACAGACTATCCCTGGAGAAATATTATGGACTTTACTCAGGTAAATCTTACATAACAACACCACACAGTTGCAAATGTACATTTCTGCAAACCACAGATATGTTGAAGCTTTGTGTTGTGCACAAACAACACAAACAGGTTTAGGCACAACAAAAACTTTTGAACTTTTGGTAGGGTAATGTTTTCGTCTTGAATATCTGCTTTGGGCACCAGAAACATGGCTGGAACTGGTCTCAGTTTTGTTAAAAATATCAGATGTCACACGTGTAAATGTTGAAATGCAGTCTAGAACTGTGGTCACTGACCTGGCAGCCTCCTTGCCTGCAACTCTGACACCATCCCCTCCACCTCCTGATATGAAAGTCAGGTCAATTAAATATAATGTGAGTGTAATTTGTAGAAATGTCAATATGGTGTGGTGTGAATGATTTAGTGGGTGCAGAAACATTAAATATCAAACAAACCAAGTTGATATTAAATAAGTGCCAACCATTTTCCGTGTAGATCTTGAATGTGTTTTCTTTCCAGACAGCCACTGACTTGCATTTCTTGTACACTATGAAAAGCTTTAAGCCTGTGAGGCAGTTGCCTTGCTGTTATGTGGTGATGATTCAAAAATCAAAATAATTAAAATTAAGTACAGAAGAAAATATGCATACAAAATCAGCTTGATTTTTTATGGAAACACAGATACAAGAAATTAAGGATGATGAGGAGAAGGCTGCTGGTAAACCACGTGTACTGTATAACATACTGCCGGTAGCAAATGATAAAGTACACTGATTGCTTGGATATTCATTGAAAACAGTACACTATGACCATAAGATCTGGACCGTATATAATACTATGTGTATCATCAGCATGGAGTATGGACACAGCTGTAAAGTATAAACTACTAATATTCACTGCCTAGAAAAATTAGTTAATAATACATTTGAAATATCTAGAGGCAGTTATCTCTAATTTCTAACAAACATCAGTCCATGGTAGGAGCTGTGCAGTAGATAACAAAAATGTTTTGACAAACGAAAACAACAACAAAAAAAATTCATTTGAAGCATGCAAATATTTCTGTGGGGAAACACTGATGTAAATAACGCACAGCGACTGCACGGAAAGACTTCATGTTAACAAGCTAACAGAACATCCTTCCAGGAAACTGTTGAATGCTGCAGTGCATGAATGGGAAAGTTGATCTTTCACTTATCCAACTCTTAACAGGTAATATTTGTGTGTTCTGGGACATTCAGGAGAAGTCTGGTGTGCTCTATAGAAATGTCAAACATTTACAGAAGCATGCTGAGAAGTGAAAACATGATGACGGATATACTGCATGTATGGTGTAGCACAGAGACAGAGAAATGTAAACTCTTCAAAGTGAATGTGAAATTGTAAATGGGATAAAAAATAAAAAATACCAGCATGGTCCTTTAAAGTCTGGTTCACACGTGTGTTGGTGCAAAATGATTCACCAGCTGAACTTTGACCATTTGGAAGACATTGTAGTCGATTCAAACTGGATACATAACCACACCAGCAGTCCCAACCCCTGCAGGTCACTTTCACAGCACTGGGCAGCTCCTTCAGCAATAGGTTAATACACCCTAAGTGTGTGAAGGAGAGGTATCACAGGTCCTTCCTTCCTGCTGCTGTCAGACTGTACAACCAGCACTGCTCCCAGGAGACCTCACTGTACACTGTGCAGTACCACTATACAAAACTCATTTCTGGTTTGCACTATCTGGCTATTTTTTTTTAAATACCCATAGTTATTATTAGTATTTGTAAATAAAACTGTACTGCCACACTGTTAATTTTGTACAATATCATTTTTATATGTATATACAAGTCTATTCTATTTCTTACCTTTTTAATTATATTGTTTATTTTTTACTATCGTTATGTTTTTTGTAATATTATTGTCCTTTGGCTGCTGTGGCAAACAAATTTCCCGTTTGTGGGACAATAAAGGAATACTGATTCTGACTGATTCTGATGTAATCTATCTTTGGCAGTAATGTAAATGAAACATTTACGCCAATAGAGGTTGTCTAAATGAATATGTTAGTGAGCATTTCTACTTTGCCAATTCTGGTCACAATAGTAGGACACTCTAAAATGTGTTCTCATTATATGACATGCCTTGGCATCATTTCACAAGAAAATGTCATGGATGTCGCAAGTTTTGAGGGAGCGTCTGGTTGGTATGCTGACTACAGGCATGAGCATGTAGGCCATGCAGTAACTGGGAGGGTTTCAGTTTATACAGAATTTCTTTGGTTTTGCAAACAAATGTTTGAATCAGCTGTCACGGTGACTAGTCTACGACAGTAATGCAGGAGGAGGTCCTGGGCTGGTGTGGTTGTATCTGGTCTGTTTTGATGTCACCTGAATGTGCTGCCAAAATTCCCAGAAACAACATTCAGAGTATGGTGGTGAAATTATCGTACATCTCTGGGTGACATTCCTGCAGTCGGCATGCCAACTGCACGCACCCTCAAAGCTTACAACATCTGTGACACTGGGTTGTGTGTAAAAAACTGCACATAGCAGTAGTCCAAACACACCTGTGTAGCAATCATTTTGTTTAATCAGCATCTTGATACGCCACACTTGTCAGTCAAATAACCCAGCTAGTCCCAGATGTCACTTTAAAATCAGACAGATGTTAAACTCTAACACCGAATGGACGTAAAATTTTATTTAATTTGGTTAGCTAACACTAACAGACGTTGGGTTTTGGTGACCATACCTATCACACTGTATGACTTTTAAATCCAAACAAATATCAAGGTGGGATGATGTTGGTCAGCAGGGAAGCCTTCTGTGTGCTCAGAGCTTTTATATTAACTCATAAGAAATGGGAGCAAAAAAGTTTGTATTTATTCATCAAGTGTAAATTCACTTCTAGGTGCATGAGTGTGACCAATACTTACTTGGTTGGTATGGGTAAGTAAGGGTTCTAAGGGTACTATTAGTGGGGCGGCTTAACAGCATAATTCCAAAGAATCGTGCACTTTGTGATAAAAGCGTGAAATTTGGTACACTTATAGCCAAAGACAGTCCAAAAAAAATTAGATATCGGGCCATCGCGAATTTTCAATATGGTGGCCATTGACTACCATTTCCATGTGAATTTTCTTGTGTGTGTTGATTATAATAAGATATTGATCATACAGTTAGCTAAATCTATTTACCTCGTTGGAGTTTGTACATGAATGATACAAATACATTTCAAGATGGCTGTTATTTTTTTAAGATGGCCACCGTGACTGGTTTGAAAATCGTTACTGCTTCAAAGTTGCATGGATTCCTGTGATATGAATGATATTGGGATCAAATCACACATTTTTATGATTAGGAATTCAGGTGGCAACTTTAGTATTTAGCCTATTTGAAAACTCACAATGCAAGATAGGCCTAACTGACAATAGTAACTGTCCAAACATGGGGTCAATGGTGGAAGACTCTCAGCAATCCCCTTCACAGTAACAGAGCTGTGCAGTCTAAGGCAGCTTATTTGCACGTACACTGCTTAACACAACCCTTCTTACATTTGCAGGAGATATGTTCATAGCTGGACTGGCCTGCATCAGGCAGGCATGTCCAAAATGGTTCATAATGACCCACAGATAACCCTCACCACTCACAGCAATAGTATAGGAAGAGGAACAATAATGTGGCACACATTCACTCTCAAAGATTCAAATTAATTATAAAAAAGAACTTTCTACTCTAGCAATCTAATAACAGGCTTGATGCAGTGAAATATTAAAGGAGCACACAGAAGTTTCAAATGCAGCGAGGATCTGTCTGTGGGATCTGTCTTCAAGAACTGACGGTCTGCCTGAGAAGGAGGGCATTCTGTTCTTTGACATTTGAAAGATATCTTGTTTTGTCATTGGGTGAATAACTCAGAGAGGTTTGTGATTAGTCTGTGAAATTACTTGAGGGCTACACCCCTTCAATAGGGAACTTTCCACATTTCGAAGGCATCAGCATGTTCACTATTCGGTCTGCGGTATCTTCCTACTAAGTAGTCTTATATTAACAACAGTGTTAATGGGGAAAATAATGATAAGGGTCTTTCTAAAATAAGTTTCATTTATCTATTTTCAAGCCTAAATAGAGCAGACATGGTTCTGTGGTATCTTCCTACCAAGTAGTCTTATATTAACAGCAATCCACCATTTGAAACGTGGTATTAGCACATTAGCATGTTAACAGTTTATGTGGAACTGGGTGTCAATGGGGGGAAAAATAAGGGTTTTTCTTAAATAAGTTTTAGTTATCTAGTTGTGAGCTAATTGTAATAACAAAATAAGTTTTAAAATATTATTTATCTAGTTGTAAGCCTACCTAGAGCCGAGCATATGACAAATACGAATTCGAGGCATGTTGCAATGGTCAAGTCACATCTGTTCTTTCCAATGAATTGAGGGACTTGAAGGTGACATCAACATGTCACTACTTTTGAGACTTAGGTATTTGTGAAGTTTGAGGAAAAAGATTGAAATCGAACTAAATTCCGTTTAGCTCATTTTAACTAGCACCGCTTACATTTGTGTGTGATATCTGCAAGTAAATGGTGGCCATCTTGAATTGTGAGAACAAAGGAAGATCATGGGCTTATTACACATTGCAGATTTTATTTCTGCATGATAAAATGTATAATTACTTATGGAGATCAACCATATCATATGCAATATACAAAACTTTATTACAATTACAATGTTCATGGTGATCGAGGCAACCATCTTGAATTTTTATTGATTTATATGTATTCTTCATGTATAAACTTCCTTAATCTAGGTATGGTAAATAAATTTAACTAACAAGATCATCAACATTATATTTTATACCATGCAAATAAGAAAATTGATCTGAATACTGTTGTTAATGGCGGCCTTTTTTAAAATGGCCACCACAGCCACCATGTTGAAAATTCACGATGGCCCGATATCCAATTTTTTTCAGACAGCCCGTGGCCTTAACTGTACCAAATTTCATGCTGTCATCACAAAGTGCACGATTTTTCAGCTAAGCCGCCCCACTATATACCCTTTGGTGGAAACACTATTTATGGTTACAATGACAAGTGGCATAGCACAAGCAAGTTTCACAAGTCAAAAAAACTAAATACTGCAGCATGCTTTCATAAGGTTTGGCAGTAAATTAAATGTAACTGGTATAATAGGGCTAAAGCAGTAAAGTCACTGGAGCACTCACTTTGCGGTGCACAGATTTAAAGCACTCATGGCTGTCTCAGTCGAAAGAAAGCACATCATGTAATACTAGAGCACAGTGAGCTCTACAGATCGCTCCATTGTTTCAATCACAAACAATCTGAATGTTGCAGTATCTGCTTATGTTCACAGCTGACAGGCTTTAAAGGTTTCCAAGAAAACACAATAAACTTCTGCTGAAATGTTCAAAAGTCAAAATTTCATAAACCGAAATTTGGTATACCAAGATCTTGTCAGAGTTTCTACTAGCAGTGACTGATACTGATATAAAAAGGACATAAGACACTTTACATTAATCACACAAGTCCTGTCCTCCTCACACTTACTCTCACTGCATCCAGCATCCCTCTACTTTAACACTGACACTCAACAGCAAACATAATCATGGTCTAAACAACGTTTGATCCAGCATTGGGCTTCCTCCAAAATGCAAATTGCTGATACAGAATGCATTCATATGAATGCAATTTGCACGAGAGTTTAGCTAATCACTTAGAAGACACATAGATGATGCTTCTGAGATGAACTGCTCTTTGCTCTTTGTCTTTTGAATGTAAAGTTGCGGAGTCAGAGGAAGGCTGTGTGAATGAATATGAGGCTGAACCAGAAAATCCCACTGCAGCTGTAGCATTAGTCACATTGTAGTGTGTTACAGCCTTTTTCATTTTAACTGCTTAATCACAACAAGTCATGTACACTGGGTGGTTTGGTGGTAACAGCTGTGTGTATGCGTGTGTGGGTGTAATGAAACGTTTCAGGTGAGGTGTTGGGGACAAAAACAACGTTGGCAGCGCAGCCGTAAGACACAAGTGGGCGAAACAGTGTGTAATCCATGTGAGTGTGTGTGTGTGTATTTGTCTGTGTGTTACGGTGGTTCCTAATATTTCACATCTTCAAGGAATCTCCAGTCTATTACAGTACACTGACTGATCGAAGCCATACAGTAACTGCAGTATTTTATCATAGCTGATTTTTGGAATGAAATCTATTTTTGTTGTCTTCTTATATCTGGAGCTTTCAGTTGGTCACTGTCTGTCAGTAGACTATTAATCCAGTCTCCTCTGTGTCCCAGCCTTCTTTGGTCTCTGTCACAGTGTTTGAAGTCTTGAATGGACTGAAAAACTGCAGGTTATGGCTAACAATTTCAGGGAGGTAGAACACCATGCAAGAACAAATTTTTTGCCCCTAAATTTTTTTTACTAAAAAAATAAACACAAACTAACTTTGTGGTGCTGCGAAGGGGGTGCTGTGAGTGTTTTGGTAGTTGTGTTTAATGTGTTTAATTAGATTAAACTTGACATCTATGAATCTCTGCTGAGAAAAAGTGTTTGATCTGGAGACCAGGATGAGTCTACTGAATCTTAGGGTACTTTTCACGTCTCTTAAATTGTGTCAATGTTTCCCTCACTTGCCTCCATTCCTTGAGTCTTAGTCCCGCCCACCGAGGATTCAGAGAATTGGAGACCACGGGAGGATCTTTTCATAAGATAAATGAGAGGTCCTTTCCTCTGCAGCGTCACATGAAGTGATGTCAGTTTCTAATGACGGCTGCAGCTGGTCAAAGCTGGATCAGCTGTCAGTTGGCTTCAACAGCTGTAAAGCTGACAGATACATTTATGCCAAGAATGCCTTTATCTATATCTTTATCTAAATTATAACACAGAACTAAAACTTGTGGAAAGATTTCAATAATCAATAAAGTTAAACTGATGTGCCTGATTGCACACAGCTCTGTTAACTGAGAGACTCACTTGTTTCATTTCTTTCTGTGCAGGTAAAGTGACGTTTTCCTCATTAATGACATGTATTATTTCACCCGCCAGCAGCCCATCTGAAATTAATCACAATGTTTAGTTTTATGACCTGGACTGCCCAATCCACAGATTTCCTGCAGTGTCCATGGATACAGGCCTACCTGTGTCAAATGAACTGAAAAATCAAACGTGTGTCTGCAGTTTAAGTATATTCGGTTCAGACATTTACGTGATTTTGATTGAAGAAGTTATAGTGAATATAGTTTAGACCTACACTTGGAAATTAGACTGTGATGAACTTGATTCTCGGATGGCTTGAAATAAAGATCAGATTTCTTTTGCAGGTAGTACTCTGCATTATTTAGCTTCTATCTGTGTCCTACATTTTAACCAATCCCGTCCTTTATACAACAAAGAGTTCTGCTGGATGATCACTTTATTTTTTCAAAGGCTGACATCTGGAGAAACTGTAACATCTGGAGTTTTGTGGTTTGAGATAAGTTCCTGTTTCACACTCACAGTTTTATATCTCAATGGACATGCCAGGATGTGATGCTCCTGCTGATATGCTGATTATTCATCTTCTGCAAACAAGGCTTCTGTTAAATACGTTAAGCTTTGTGAAGCCACAACCTTAAAGTTCAAACTGCACCTGTGATTTTCTGTCTGTCACATTTTTAATAAACAGCTGCACATGAAGAAAAATCTGCAAGGTGTATTTATACTGTGAACTGTGTACTTGTACTGTGTACTGTGTATTCGTACTGTGTATTGTGTATTTGTACTGTGTACTGTGTATTTATACTGTGTACTGTGTCGGCTCAGATGTTGAAAGTTGTTTGTGGAAAAATGAAGAACGTTGTTTGTGGTCCTTTTGTTCTCCTGCAGCCAGGCTGACACATTTAACTCGCTGGTGAACCAGAAAACAAACTAAATATAAAACATAATATGACACACTTGTGTTGAATCTGTTATCTGTCTGTCCGGTATATAACTCCAGTCATGTCGATCCTCGGAGCACAAACAAGATAATTGGGATGGCCTGCAAGATGGCGGACAGGAATGATCTCCGGTTCAAGCGAGGAGCGAGAAAACTCCAAATAAGAGAAATGAAAAGTACCCTTTGAGGAGCTAAAGGCTGCACTCTCCCTACTTCTCATCCACAAACACATCAGTGACTAGTGGAGGCTGTTAAGAATCTGATGAGGTTAACTGTGTAACAGAAACTAGAAGCACTTGCTTGGTCAGAGTAACTGTCACACCTATCTTTCATGCAGAGGGTGGTGGGTGATGTGGCTTTGTATACTATGTTCCTGTACATTGTTTGTAACAACTGATGATGAGTTTTACCCTTTTAGAATCAGGTTATTTTTGCAAAATGAGGTCATCCTGAATGTTTCTCAAAGTCATGGTTAAGGGAGCGGGAAATAAAGGGAGTCAGTGACGTGTCCTGACATATAAATAGCAGTACAAGGATGTGTGTGTGTGTGTGTGTGCACATACTGAATAATCTATTACCTTTCTTCCTCTATTGCTTATGTACATCTTCATGTCTAAGTATCTTATAAAGAACCCAGTAGAATATATTGAAGAACAGAAAGGCCAGAGGGAAGCCAGCTCTTGACACAGTGTCAATCTTTTTGGCTCTGTCGATAAATAACTTCCTCATCTCTTCAGTGCTTTTACCCCCTCCACCTGCTGTCGCTCCAGGTATATTCTGGGTTGTGTTTGCTGTGGCTCCTGGGGTGTTCAGTGTGCTAACAGCATTGTTAGCGCTGGCCTTGGAGTCCTTGCTGTTGCTGGGAGTGGTGGTCACCGTGGCTGTGGAGGTCAGTCTGCTCTCATGTACTTCCCCTTCCTGTTTGGGAGACAACGAGGAAGAGGAAGAGGAAGAGAAAGAGGAAGAGGAGGAGGGGGTCACAGATCACATAATAGAGCTCATTTTTTTCTTTACCGACTGACCATGCCACTTAAGGGCCCTTCTGCAAGGGTCTGAATGAATTTTCAACTGAAGTAACACTTTTTTTCTAAATGATTGGATTGGTTAGCACTAAAACAGTCTCAGGTTGTTATTCTGACTATCTGGCAACATTATGGAGATGATTCCTACGGAGATGGAGTTTTCTTCTGTTAATAATAAGATCCATTTTGTGACCAGAAACACAAGTCTTGTTCAAAGAGAGGTCCTGCTCTGAAATCATGTACATACAACACGGTTTAGAAATATCTGAATTATTCTTTAACAGCCTGAATGATAAAACACACCTCCAAAAATGTCATAATTTTATATTTTTGTTGTGCAAATTAAAACTAATTATACATTGAAAACTGGCCATTATGGAACATTTCCTGAGCTTGCTGAATATTATTAGTGTCGCACAAACATTATACTCAACACATTACATTTCACAAGCTAACTGGGGCATCAATTTGAACTATAAGTGTAGCTAATGGTACCAAGATAAATATGAGGAGGCAAATGATGAAGTGATAAGAAAGATTAAGAATGCATCTTTATGAGGGGTGTAACGGTACATGTATTCATCCTGAAACGTCACAGTTTGGCATCCTACAAAGAATATGTCTGACTCATGTCAGTCCATCTGTTCTGATCCACACTCCAATCAAATAGGTGGATTTAATGCACATAAAAGCAGTTTTCCAACTGTCATGAAACAACAAAAGCATAAGGAGAAGACACTTTGACTGACTGTACGCTATGACGAGTTTAAATCAGAGCTAGAGGACGCCCCTACTTCTTTCCAATCAGCTGCCTGGGAAAATTTAGGAAAGCATCTGGAGGATTGATGAGGACGCTGTGTCTGCATTGTTCAACAGTTAAATGTCAGTGGAAACAAAAACGTCAGCGCATATTAGATGGCATCACCAAGATGTGTCAACCAATAAAGAGAGGCAAAAAAATCCCGACAACTTCTCTCTGCTGGTTTTAAGCAGCCTCAGCCTCAGGATGACAAAGCACACAGGGCAAAGACTGAACTGAAGCAACTGGCATTTATGTCATGTTTGCTTAAAGCGTAACTCCACCAATTTTACACATGTGATGCATGTATGTGTACAGGTCTTGGAGAGCACTACTGCCTATGTGAACCAAGTAGTATAAAGCCTTTTGTGGCTCCAGAGGAAGCTGCATGCAATCTAATAAACTGCCTCAAGTCATGTCATGCAGTGGCCAAGTTGCATTGTGGGTACTGTAGGCACCCAGATTCGCTGGTCTGCATTACATTTCTTTAACATTGTTGGACTCATTATGGACAGCTTAAATACAAATGATCCAAGTCAATACAGAAACAGAGATATCACCTTTTTATTCCACACATTTGATTCCTTTTCAAAGCCTGATGCATGCTGTCCACAATGCGACATAGCCACTGAGTGACATCACTGGAGGCAGTTATCAGGTTACATGCACAGTCACAAAAAGGCTTTATACCACTTTGTTCACATATGCAGTAGTACTCCACAAGGCCTGTCAACACTTTAATCTGTACAATTAATGGAGTTTTCCTTAAATGCACTAGACTAGAGGCTGTACTAATTATCTCAGGCTGAACAAACTTCCACTACTGCTACTGCTACTACTACTGCTACTTCCAAACAACTTCCACTACTGCCTGTTGATAATAAAAGAAACATCAACTCTTGCAATTAGGAATTTTTGTTGCTATTCTATTCAATTACAAAAAATCCTTTCAATAAAACAATCCAAACAGGAACAGGCTTTAGTCTGTGTAAAGGGGTCACAAGTACACATTCCTTGTAAAAGCGAAAAACATTTAATGTTCATAAAAAGTTGATGAGGACATGATTGTTATGTTATTGTTATTGCTATGTTTTATGTTAAATGCTCAAAATGGGAGTTTCTTCCTTTATAACTCTCAATGTTGACAAATGCCAAATGAATATAATAATGATACCGATTGATGACCATGATCATTATGATGATCACCCTGTGTCCTGTCCATGTCTTCACTACACCAGCAAACTGATGGGGGAGGACTTACACTTACAACATCACATTGGATGGATCATGCAAATGACACATGCACAAGTACATGCAAACCACACACACACGCGCGTGCACACACACACACACATACATACACACACACACACACACACACACACACACACACACACACACACATTACCCTGTGGTTGTTGGTGTAGATGTTGGTCATAGATCCATACAGAGGGTCTGTTGCTTTGAGGCCGTTGTCAATGTTAACACGACGGAGGGAATCAGCTAGCTCCTCTGGATCAACTGCACCTCCACTGTTCTACCAGTCGACAGCATGCACACCAGTAATCAACACACCGAAACCAAAAGAAAAACCAAAAAGAGGGTTGGGACACCCACTCATTCAGTCAGCCTGAACCAATCTGATGTTTAAATGATAATTCCGTCAAATTCATTTTGTTTGTGGGTCTAAATTCTGGACAGTTCATTTATATTTATAGAACAGCTGCAATAGCATAAACTAATGCATGTTGAAATCAAAACACTGGCTGTATAAATGATCAATTATCACTTACTAAAATTGTGTTGCTCTGGTGTATTGTGTTTTTGCTCATGTCTCTTCCTGTACATATCTACTAAGACTCTTTTGAGACTGATTTTGTGCAGATCCAGCCATCTCCTCCAATCATTTAATAAAGACAGCTCTACTTACTACTACCTCCTACACCTGACCAACATAAAAAACAACCCACACAACCTGAGTACTCCGATACTTACATGGGGTCTGGCCACAATACTATATGTTCTAGTTGTTTTAATCCATTTAATCAATATTCCCTTAAAAACACTGACTTTGACTGTTTTTAAGGTTTGATTTGATTGAAATCATTGCATTTGACTAGAACACAGAATGTTTGTCCAGCTGGTAGAACATTTTAAAATAAAGCATCAATCATTATCTTTATTGGTATTTTTGATTGTGATGTACTGTATGTACTTTCCCTGTAATGTGTTTCACAACAACTGAACTGAGGAAAAACACAGTGCTTGATCAGATAACAATACTGTATACATATTTTTACGGAGTTGCTTCTGAGTCGACTTACACATGTTGACATTTTTGATTTCAAGCTTCCTCTCAGGTAAGTGCGGTATGTGAACATGAGTTGACTGAATGCTGAGTTGATCCTTTCCCAACCCACAGAGATCCAAATCATGCACTGACAACAGGCTCATTCTCTGTTTGGATGGCCCTCTGTCAGAGAAATAACTCAACTGTGAACTAAAGAATCATAAAACCACATAGATGAAGTTACAGCCATGCTTTTTCATGCACTGATAAGACGAGTGAGATGTGGTGTTTCAGGAAACTCAGGAAGCATGCACAGTCAGATGCATTAACACTTTATATCTACTGTCACACATGGTATTGTTTTTATTACTCTCCAATATCATGATTATTACCCCTCCCTCCCTCTGTCTCAAGTAATGCTGTGCCTGAGTAGCAAACTGTAATAGCAATAGGTCACCACAAGGTGCCAGCCTCAAACCAGAGATCAGTTATAATTCCACGTCTGTTAGAAGGTTAAGGGTATGCATATGTGTTAAGGTGTAATTTGTTTTTTTTTGCCTGCTCACACTGGATGATGTGACTGTGCTCTGTGTTGTGGGATGTTTCAGTACCTTGGACTTGCTCTTGTGATGCCGTCTGAATCTCAGCAACTCTTTATGTTGCCTCGACACAAAGTTCACAGCAGCATACTCCAACAGCGCAGAGAAAACGAAGAGAAGACACACTGCCATCCAGATGTCTATGGCCTTCACATAAGAGACCTGAAAATACAGACACACACATACACACACACACACACACACACACACACACACACACACACACACACACACACACACACACACACACACACACACCTCATGAGTCCACCAGCCACAACCACTGACTGTCACCCAGTAGAGGCCTCTTGAAAACCCGGTATAGATGAGATGGTCCTGTCACAGTTTCATAAAGAGTTGAACATATTTTTATAGCACTGAATATCTCTAACTTGTTTTACATCATCAGCAAAGCATTTAACTTTACCACCATCAGTCCAGCCCCAAGTTAAGTTGCTAGCTCCAGTCTGTCTAGCTAACCTAGCTGATCAGTATTTTCCTTGGTCTCTTTTTTTGCCAGCTGCTTTGTGACTTTGTGCTAGCCAAAGCTGTGTAACATTGTCCAGAACTGGACTAATCACCATGCAGTAGAGAAACAGCTCAGTGATATATTTGATATTTAGGGCCCGAGCACTATCAGTTTGAGGACTCTATTGTTTCTGTAAGTTTTAAATGTTCGTCTCCGGAAAGAAACGCATGTTTGCTAGCCTAAACATACTCCAAAACTCACTCAAATGTTTATGATTCAACATGATCTGGTGTGGGTGTGGCCAGGGGACTCCATAGCACCCCTAACTTCGGGTCATGTGACCACAAACCTTCTTTGATCTTCATGAAATTTGCAGGACTCATAGGTCTCATCGATATAGCCATGAATTAATTTTGAGGAATGTTTTGCCCCAACATGAAGTCGGCCATCTTGAATGACGTGCAAAACTGTCTAGAGGACTTTAGGATGTTAACAGACTCACCAAATTTGGCACGTAGGTTCAAACTCATGAGTCCTTTAATTTGATACTATAACATCAGGTGCAGCACAACAGCTCAGTAGCGCCCCCTAATGGCTTTTCCCATTTTATACGTACAGACAAACTCCTACACACACCAAATTTGCACATTCATCACGAGTCACAAACACTGACATCTGCTAGGGTCTGGGTGTTTTCGGTGACAAGATAGCTCCCGGACCCCCCTGATGATTTCAAGCTTGACGCCTCCTTCATGCACATACATACACAACATTCAATATGCATATATGTCAAGACCAGGCGCGCAAAAAACCCTCTTAAACCCATACCCTCAGTCCAGCAGGAAGTCTGCCATTTTGATTTACAGTTTAGATTTTGCCGCCAATTGGCACCATTTCCCTGACTCGTACTTTAACAAACTCCTCCTACAGATTTGACACCACAGACATCACATTCAGTCAGTATCATCCTCAGACCTTGAAGATGAAAAGTTAGCAAAATCTTTTGCTTCTTCTGGTGCGCAGGTGGTCGAGTGGTTAGAGCGCATGCCATAAACGCAGCCGACCCTGGTTCGATTCTGGCCGGAGGTCCTTTGCTGCATGTCACATCCCCCTCTCTCTCTCCCACATTTCCTATCTGTCTACTGCTTAATAAAGATGTCTATGCCAGAAAAAATCTTAAAAATAAAAAATCTTTTGCTTCTGTTATACCTGGTGGGCGTGGCAGTGCAGTTCATTTCAATGCTTCCCCATTGAGCAGGAAGTCCTTATCATTTTACCATCTACACCAAATTAGTCACACTTGTAGAGGGTGTTGCCCTTATAACACCTATGCATCAATACTATGTCATATCCATAGCGTCACCAGCTGGACACAGGGAGTCGGCCTCATGTCAATCAATCTGACTTCTGCACTTTTCATGCAAATAAGTACCACAAAGTGCTTTACACAATAAATGCAAGTAAAAACAAAGCAGAACTAAAACCACAAGACACACACACACACACACACACACACACACACACACACACACACACACACACACACACACACACACACACACTTTCTTTCACACATAACGAATGCATACATTTTTGAAAGAAGGCAACAGAAGCACTATCTTACTCTCAGCCATTAGCAGTGCGGACAAACATCATCTGATTTACATGACTTTTACAGGTTGTTTTCTCCACATCATACACTACAACATGACATTATTGATGGGTCATCTAGCACCACAGAGTGGACACAGGCAGTGTTATTTCACCCATTTAGACCACGTCCAGTAAACACATGCACTTGCAGACATCTACGTACACACACTCCGACAGCTCCATAGCCCGGCGCACGTGGGCAGTGAGGGCCTGATCATCGCTGCTTGCAGCTTTAATTGTTTTATATATATTTCATACAAGTTTTTATTTATGTATTCATGAACGCATGTATGCGAACTTTCCTTCAGGGCAGTGTGACCCTGGACCTGCCTAGAGGGTCTAAGGTTCACCCACCACATCTCCCAAAATCCTTTGGGAAAAAATCCTGTAAATGAGAATTTGTTTCACGCTATACGAATGTAATTAATTTGAGGTACTTCTAACCACTAGTGAGCTTTCAGAACCAGGCCCATTAGAGGCAGTAAATGCTGGTTAGTATGTTGGTCAGTCCACTTTTGATTTTTGGTAATCAATAAAGATCCAATGTTTTTATTCCTATACTGAAAACTGCCTTTTCTTCCAACTGAATGTCTCAACCTGACTGACTTTCTCTTGCACAAGTAGTAAATCAACAATATCATTACACAAAAAGTTTATATCAAGATATGACTTTACTCAAAGTAACAGTGGGTTTCATTTGGTCGCAGTTGCTATAACTTCCAGGAGAGAGGCAGAGAGTGAGGGAGAAAGTCGGAGAACGAGACCACACATAATTTGAATAAAACTCTAACACTTTACCTCGGTTGTTTAACAATGAAGACAACAACTCCCATGATCCCACATTACCGACTCTTTTGTGTTGTTTTAATTGAGAGATACAGAAATAACATACTGTGAGATTCACTTCTTCTAATGTATGTCCTGGCTAATTCATATTTTCCTACCATCATTATAGACACTATTTTAGGTCTGCAGCTGCTGCCCCTCACACACATCCACAGTGCCACTGATACGTTTGGTGTCAAAATGACATATCCTCCTCCTTTCATGTGATAATGACTTATTTAGACATGTGTACCATACTGGAGTGCAAAGTTCTGTTGAGCACCGGAAACATGAGAAACCTCTAAACACACACACACACACACACACACACACACACACACACACACACACACACACACACACACACACACACACAGAAAGAACAGACAGACAGACACACAGCCTCTGTCGTGTTGTTGAGGTGTATGTGTACAGGATGTGTGAGAGAGAAGGCTGTGCTAATAAGGGTTATGTAACGAAGTGCTCGATGTCAGATTTTTTCTCATGCATACAAGATACCAGAACAAGACTAAGGGGCTCTTTCACACACAAGCTCTGGCGGACGCATTATGTGTGTAATCAACACATACTTGTGCTTGCTCATGCACAACATCCAGCAATGAAAAATGGAGTGAAAAAAAATTTCAGGTGCCTGGAGAGCAAGTGTATATGTGTATGCATAGAGAGAGAGAGAGAGAGAGAGAGAGAGAGAGAGAGAGAGAGAGAGAGAGAGAGAAAGATGCATCTATATTTATATATGTGTGCTCTAGAAAAAGCCTGGGAGTTTAACTCTGAACTGGATGGACACAGTCTGTCTGTATATCCAGTGTTAAAGTACAAACAGGAAATGCGTGCAGCTAACCCAGCAGGGCTTGTTATATAGTGTAGATTTACTAAAATCCAAGAACACAGATGTCAGGTGTTCACCACAGCTAATTGACTCCATAGAGAAATTATACATCACACAATGGGAACACTGGTGGCAAAACCTCACAATACATTCATCTTGTGTGAAATACATAAATAAATAGATATATATAGATATTTTTAGCAGGACATAAAGGAATACACTACTATTTTGGCTTGTTGTGCTGTTAATTCTTGGGGTATCTTCAAATGCTCAATATGCTCACAACAATAAACTAAGCTCAAAACTATAAATAAAAAGAAATAGTAGTATAATTTAGTATAAATAATGATATATAAATAACATAGTATAAATAATACTAAAAATAATAAATGTAAATATATGATAGAAGATGAAGATATGGCAAAAGACATGTCTTATCTTTATGCTGCAGAAAGAACGTATGATTGCTATAATGTTTTTTTATTTTAGATTGGTTGACGGGAACAATAATCAATTTCCAGAGCGATAAATATGAAAATAAATAAATAAAAATGTGAAAAAACGGTTTCATACTTTGTTATCTCACACTGAACACTGACATCTCTCCTTTATCCACATGCGAAGTATCATTCACATGCCAAACATGCTTTATCCAATGTATGACCTGGGTATTATTGGCAATAATGTAATATGAAGTTAATATATGACATGGCTTGTAATGGCAATGTCATAAGCCTGTTATAAAAAGTGTGACAAACAAGCAATATCAGCCTTTGGTTAAATCAGTTAAGGGCTCAGTGTAGTGTCTGGCTGACATGTACTTCAGATGACAGATTACAGATTATATGATCTGTGATATGAGGACTAGAAACTGATGCGGTGCCAGACCTCCAACAGAGTTTTTTACCAGTGTATCTGTACTGGCTTACCCAGTGCAAGGGGCTAGATCATATCCCTGTACACACTAGCTGAAGGGCAATGACAAAGTGTGGACAGCTTGCCAGACGACCACAGGCCGTACAAAATCAGACAGACAGCCATTCACACTCAAATTCATACTGATGGGCAGTCTACAGTCTCTAAGAGGGAATTCAGTCTTAGGATTCCTACCGTGTAGATCCCATCTGAAGTCCATCAGTTCACATCTGACATTAAGATGACCACTTCATGATCACAAGTCACTTCCTCACTCTATATGCAAATAAACACATATATCACTGGGACAAACAGACATGATGATTTTAACACAAAGTATTAACTTTTGGTTGAACATTGAACATTTGCTGAATTCACAAATAATGTAGAATTACTCAGAGACAGAGTTTCACAGAGTTTATAAAGTGTTTCCTAACTAAACAACTCAGTAAACTGAGAAATTTGTTAAGGGAGTCTGGGCACTTTCTCCACAGGGACAAAAAAGTAATGTATAGACCCTTTTTCTGTTTGTACACAATGATGACGTAGAACGTATGGGCGCGCATTTAGGCAATGGAAGTATGGTAGAGATAAACAGCTTGTCAAGCTATGCAAGGGGATTATCAACTAAAGATCGTTAATGTTACCTAAACAAGTTGACTTTGACAAATGGTGTCCGACTTCCAGATCCGTGTTCTATTAATGAGTGGGTTGACGACGTTAGCAAGTGGCCGAATATACAGTGGCCAGATATACATACCTATTTAATTGAGAAACCGAGCGTGTACACCAGAGAGACATTACGAGCCTATAAGTCACTGGATGCTTATGAATGTGTTGTCTGTGGTCATGTACAGAACGTCAGATATCATGACATAGACTCAGAGTTTTGTGTTTTGAGATTTCAGAAATTCTCCCTAGTCAAAGACAAGGACACAAGACAACGATGTATGAGGCTTGGGTTTTAGTCAACCAATGAGAAAACTACGTCCTCACAGCAAATTGCACCTGTATGGCGGGGTAAGTAGCCTATCATTTGGTGTTGTGGGCTTGTAGATAACAATTCAGAGCTCTATGATATACGTAGTTGTTATGCAAAGATGAATTATGCTTCTGCGTTACTGTCCTTTCAGCTGACTATTACTCTCCTTTCCATTTAAAAAATCGTATGCCTTGCCCTGTAACTTTCTCATAACCAGGGTTTGAAACATGAACAACACAGTGACAACAGGGTTCAAAATGTCATCAGCCAATGACATTCAGTTACATTCAAAACCTGATTAAGCTTAGGACACTTACTCACATGTCTAGTAAGTTAGATGTTTACCTACTTCATCGCCAGAGCCGAGATTTATCTGAGAGCAAATGTTACTTTCAAGCCCCGGTCAGTCATAACATTATGGATCAGCCAGTATGTTTATTATGTCATTGTGAAATTTCAGGCTTGGGTCATGCTACTACGGAAGCGCATTGCGTTCACTGGATAAAAAAAAAAAAATTCGACACCTTATCTCGTAATTATGAGAAAAGATCTCATAATTACGAGAAAAGATCTCGTAATTATGAGATCAGGATCTCGTAATTATGAGAAAAGATCTCGTAATTACGAGATCAGGATCTCGTAATTATGAGATCATACTTTTACAGTAAATACTCCCGGTAAACTGAAGGTATCACGAAGGTATCCGGATTTCAAAGTAAAGGACGACATGATAAAAAAACAACAACAACAAACGTTTTTTTTTTCCATAAGTAGTTCAAGATTCATAGACTGCTGAACTAAGTACTCCCTAGAATACTTGTGTAACTATAATGAAGTACTTCTACTGGGTACTATTTAAGTAATCCTCTGTCAAAATCCTTATCCTCGTATGCTTCATGGGTCTAACTGTGAGACTGCAGTCTGACCCACACAGTCGCCACCAGCAGCTCTTTAGAGCGGCTTCAGCACGATTACCATAAATGTTATTAGATAGAAAAAAATCGGTGCGGCTGATTTGACCAAGCAAACGCGAACCACGGCTGGCTTGACCACAATCAACGACGCACCTTTCCTCATCTCTTAATTACGAGATCCTGATCTCGTAATTACGAGTTAAGGTGTCTATTTTTTTTTTTATCCAGTGAATGCAATGCGCTTCTGTATGCTGCAGCCATGCAGCTGCAATATTATTCAAAGTTGAGCTCTATGTTAGGATAAGAAGGACAGAGAAAGCAGCGGTTACTTCTGGAGTGTGCATGTGGAAAGACATCAGCAGGAAAGAAGTCAGACCAGCTCCATTGAGGGAAATCAGCTTCCACAAACCAAAGAGGCTAGGCAGGCAACTTCCAGCAGCTTCAACATCTGCTAGGAAGAATAGTATCACACCCAGAGGCATGTAATAGTTGACAGAGCCTAGATAAGTTTGCTTTTGCCATAGTGCATTTAATTAATTCTCAGGATTTCTCCTCAGTGTTTTAAAACCATAATGTAGCCTGAGAAAGGTGTTACTTGGTGATGCAGAGATGAAAAGGCCTACAGACCAACGTGGCATCATGACTTTTAGTAAACATACACGCCCAGTTTTAATAGTTTCAGTATCATTTGTTATGTTAGTTTGAATATGTCTGTCATTTTGTCTTCAGATTACTGATTTTAGAAATTAGATTGTTTGTTATCTACAGCTTAACTGGTCTGGTTTTATTTCAGTCATTATTCTTAAAATGTGAACATTATGCAGCACACTAATTGTGTCTTTTTGTTGCTCTATTATCAGTGTTGACAGATAATGACATCCGGGAACTGCAGGATGTGTACCCAGGTGCTGCAGTGCTGACAAGCCTGGAAAAGTGACATGGACACGGCATCGTCTGACACTGATTCAGAGGAGCATCCAGACTTACTTGAGCCCTTGACTGCTTTATTTGATACAACACTCAGGGAACTCCCACCACAGGAAATGCAGGTGAAATGCGAGGATACATTTCACAAACTAAAAACTACAGTCAATGTGACCTCATCAATGTGAGAAACTGGAATTTGTGACACAGCAACGGTCAAGGCCAAATGAGTGGTACACCTATAGGGCTGCTCGGCTCACAAGCACCAAATTTCACCATGCAACCACAACTGACAAGATCAGCAGAACATACCTAAATGATATAATGCAGTACAACAAAACAGAGTTAAATGTCCCATCTCTGCTCTGGGGTAAAAACATGGAGGAAACGGCAAGACAAGCCTACACTGCATTTATGTCCCAAAGCCATCCAGATTTCAGCATCAGCTCATGTGGCTTAGTAGTGCAACCTTCTGAACCACACCTTGGATCATCATCAGATGGGACAGCAAGATGTACCTGCTGTGGCAAAGGGGTGGTAGAAGTAATTCTCATTGAAACATTCACACACATACTACTATCAAACTCAACTTCACATGTTTGTGTGTGGTGTTAGCTACTGTGACTTTGTGTTGTGGACAAAGGAGAAGTTCATTGTGCAACGTATCCTAAGAAATGAAGAGTTTCTGCAGGAGGCTTTGCCAAAAGCACTTGAGTTCTTTATCTCAAGTGTGTTGCCTGAATTACTGACAAGAGGACATGATCCTGTCTTGGTGTCACAGAGAGCCTGCGAATACTGTGAAAGACCAGATTTTGGTAAAATGATAATCTGTGTCAAATGCAACAACCACATTCACTACAGTTGTGCACAAATAAAAAGGAAGCCAGCAACATGGTTATGTAGGAAATGAGTTGAGGCTTGAATGCCTTCATGTAAGAGTGGGCAATATAATGTATTGTATTGTGATAGGAGACCAGATATGGTCTTAGATGTTGGTTATGGATTGTCTTTCCCTAGTTTTTAAAGTTGCATTACAGTTAAATGATGTTCTGAACCAACCAGACTGTTCTGTTCTGTTATTTGCCTTTACCCACTTTGTCATTATATCCACAGTACTGCTTATTATAGGTTAAACATCTCATTGTGTAAATGTTTTGTGAAAGCACCAATAGTCATCCATATTGAGGTACTGAAACAATGAATTCATCAGCAGCCTTTTCTTTGCATTTCATGTTGTTATTGACTGCTGTGTCTAGATGCACTTCAGTGGAACAAGATATTTAAAGTTGTATTCTGTAATGCTATATATGTATCCATAGAGATAATTTGTGACCTAAAATTATTATTATTTACTGTACGACATACATAACCAGTTTGATTCTAATATATTGTACATACTAATACTTTCCATGTTGTTAATGTTTAGTGGCAATTTAATGGCACCTGAATGGAATGAAACTGTTAGTAACAACACTACAAATAAAAGTGATACTGCACTCTGAAGATAATCTGGGGGGAAAAGGACCATTAGACACACCAGTGGTAGCCAATGTGGGAAGGTTTATTAAAATGCATTAAGCTTTAAGTACAGTAGGCCTAAATACATGTTTTACAAATGCAAAATCACTTTATAAGTCATACATGGTTATGTGTAACTCATTTGAGAACAACACTCTTACAGAGGTTTGTGAGGGCACCACATACAATAACAACATCATCTAGTATGTTTACCTGCGACACTGGAATAAATGTTTGCAAAATCTTAAAGTTTTTCCACCAACCAATAACTCGTTCTACATGGATCCTCACACGAGAAAGTTGTCTAGATGTGTCCACCTCCTGTGCAGAAAGCTGCTTCTTTCCTTTTGTGAAATGAGCGATACGAAGGGTTGCACCATAGGCCGCAATCTCGTCTCTGTCTGCTAAAACCTCATCCCTATGCTCCAAAAGTTTGAGGAAACCTGACTCCTTAGTAATCAGCTTGTCTGAAACCTGGCCACCCCACCCAGGAGACAGAAATGAAATTGCATCAGCTGGAGTGATGCTGATGCTTAATGGTGTTGTTGTGTTTATAGTTTGACCATGTCTGGGCCCTGGAAGTCAGATAACTGGGTCTAGCTATGAAATTTTCTGTGCAATCTATTATGCACCGACATCTTTTGAAGTTGCGCTTGAATATTTTTGGCATATTGTTAACTATTACACCCTTACTTGGCCATTTAATGAGTGGCTTGAGGACCAAGGCTATAGCAGGGACCCAGCTCCGCAAAATATTTGATATGGTGGTTTTTGATACCTGAAATCTATAAGCCAAGTCAGTATTACATAGGCCCAACCTTAATTTTATCAATATAATCAATAGTTGGTCCTCTACTGTAAGTTTATCGTGAATTCTTTCTATGCTGCCCATTATTTTTGTAATCAGCCACTCAAAGACCACAGAGGTCAGTCCTGTGAGAAAAAACAACTGTCCAATTTTGCACTTAACAGTGGTGTAGGAGAATGTAGATTTTCGCAGCTCCTCTTTCAGCTTTACATTTTCTGCTCGTAGTATGTCAAACTCCTGTCGCAGGTTGACATAGCCCTTCTGAAGTTGACTGTATCTCTGGTTCTGATCATCGTACTCTCTCTTTGGAACTTGGATATCCTCTTCAGCTTTAATATAGAAAGGTGAGAAATTAGCATTTGCTGCAACCAATGCAAACAAGTTCACAATCCAGGGGTTCTCACACATTTTTATCAATGAATTTTCAAAACTTTTCCATGACAGAAGAGAAGATACATTATTGATCCCAGGGGGAGATTTTTCCTCTGCATTTGACCCTTCTAGGGGCCAGTGTACAAGTCACACACAGACATACATAGCAACTGGAGCAGTGGGTCTGGCAGGAGCACACACACACTAGGAGCACACTGACTCTTTTGGTGAGGCTGGGAACCCTGACAATCAATCACTTAATTGTAAGATGATATATTCATATATTTATAAATATATTCATACCAGGACAATGATCCATACTGCATTCTTGTTCTGGAGTTTCAGAAGGAACATGCTGATGTGCTGCAGTACCAGGCCTGTCATCTCTCCTCCTTTTCCTATGGTACCTACAGTAACAGCAGAAATCTACAGTTAGACTAATCCATATCTCAAAACAGCAGCTGTAGGCACCAAAGCTTATGCAAGAGAGGAAAACAAACAAAACAAAAAACGACTGAGGGGAGGGCAACTCTAATCATACCTGTCCATCTTTGCATCTGGGTTCTGGCTTTGTTTTGTGTACATAAACACAGATGGCACAAAATTAGGACTACTAGAGTCCAATGACGCCTCGCCTGCAAAAATAAAACACAAACACGTTTGTTTAGCCTAGCAAGCTACTAGGCAAATCTAACGCCAGCTTATCAAACTTTAGCTGTATTTGATTATTATTCTACATCATAAGGACAATCACTAATGTAAACAAGGCTTTCCCTTAAAATCAAAGAGTAGGCTAGCTAGATAACCTTACCTGATATAAAGTGGGCGCTGCAGACGTGCACATTTGTGATTATGTCCTCATTCCAGTCCACATGTTTAATCTCCTGCAGTCACAGACGCCGCCGGTTGCTCTGAAATGGTCGTGATCCTGAAGGAATTAGGGATGTAACGGTTACCTGTGTCACAGTAAACCACGGTAAAACTCCTGACGGTGAAGAATACCATTTAGGTTTTAATTACCATGGTAACTGCCGCGGTCGATAACCACGGTGTGGAAAACTTGCGAGATACTTCCAAGTCTCACTATGCAGGCGCAGCGCGCAACATGCAACGTGCAACGTGCGCTTGTTATGTAGTGAAGAAGACATGGCGGAGGGAAGACGTGATAGTAGTGGCCCTCATGGCATTTTTCCGCCTTCAAAGAGAACCAAATATTCTGGGTGTATTTTGGTTATTATAAGAATGTTCAGGGACAGCTGGTCGAGGATGGCAGCCCTATCTGGAGGAGCTGCAAGAGGAAAGTTGCTGTGAGGGGCGGCAACACATCCAATTTATGCGACCATCACACTCAACTGTTCAGCGAAATGCAAGGTAAGTTAACCTTAAGCTCGGGTGCATGATGTGTATGTCAAGTTTTCTCTGTCTAATTTGCTGTTGTCACTAATGTAAACTGACCGGATAGTGGTGGAAGTGAACAAAGTTGATCCGTGATTTGGCACATTATCTGAACTACTTATTAATTGTAGATTTCACTTTTTAAAGTCGGCCTAATAATTCCCGAAATATTGATGCAGAGCTGCACTGAGGACAAACACGTACTGGGTGGACTGAGTTGGTGAATGCAAACTGACTGAGATGTCTGACTTTGATCTCAGCTCCGTTCACCGGAGCAGCATCTACCTGTGGCTCAGCAGACATTTGATCAATCAGATTGACCGAGTCCATTGACAACAGACGAGCAAGCAGACAGAGAGACAGACAACCAATATATATATATATATATATATATATATATATATATATATATATATTATATATATATATATATATATATAGTAAGTAATATCAGAAATATATAATACTTGTGGATTATTTGTAGAATAGACTATATATGAAGAATAATATAAAATGGTGAATGTAACAAGTATCTAGATGGTGATAAGAGCCAAAATAGAGTATTCATAATCAATTTAACAATAATCCTTTTTGTTTTGATCTAAAAAATGATCCAACCTGTTTCTCACAGTGATATAACCTAAATTGTGAGTTTTGTGATATGTTGGTTGCACCCTTAGTGTTAAGTAACAATGACAGTAATAATTAATAATGACATTTTCTATTCATTTTTTTCACAGAAAGGGTCTGCTGGCTAATCGAGTCCTACTGCCACTACATCTCATTCTACCTCCTTAACGCAGAAATTAAAGGGCATGTTTCAGAAACAGGCTGCCTCTGTCGCAGCCTGTGGCTGCAGTTGTCTGCATTACTTTGCCTTCAGCGACCTCCTGTGCAGTGACCAAGCCAAGACTCCGCTCCAGCGAGCCAGCACCTCTGCATGCTCCACCTGCCCAGCGCTCCTCCGAGCTCCGACACAACACCCAGCTCTCCGGCGCCCCTGTGTGTGGCTTCCCCGTGCTTGCTTCCCTCCACCCTGACTCTACCAGTGTTACAATAAACAACTCCTTGCATTCAGCTACAGCGTCCTGTCTGCTTTTGGGTCTCACCTGTGTTAAGACACCTAACAGAATCATCTGGCCGAAAGGATGGACCCTGCTGATCCGGCATCTCTCGCACAGGCCCTGAATGCCCAAGGAGTCCTCGTGGGACGACACGACCAGATGCTCCAACAGATCATGGATGCTCTTCAGACACTCACTACTAACGTTTCCAAGCTGGGCCAGCAGGTCACCGTGCTCTCCACGACATCACCAGCTCCTCTCTCACCCCCCACTCCCACTGTGAGTAACCCCTCCGCTGCCGCCTCGGACCTACCCACCTCACCCCCCATCGGAGAGCCCTTCGTTCCCCCGCCCTAACGTTATTCAGGTGACATAAGGTCATGCAGTAGTTTTTTATTACAGTGTTCACATGTCTTTGACTTACAATCACACAGTTATGCTTCAGTCCCGCATTGCTTATACCATGAACCTCCTAAGAGGTAGAGCAGCTCAGTGGGGAACAGCATTGTGGGAGGGGGAATCCTCAATTTTGAACACTCATGCCTCCTTTGTAGAGGAGATGAGGAAGGATTTTGACCATCCGGTGCAGGGCTCAGTAGCATCTAGCAGATTATTTTCGCTAAAACAGGGATCTCAGTCTGCAGCGGAATACTCCATCAAGTTCCGCATCCTCGCAGCCGAGACCGGCTGGAATGAGCCAGCGCTCATAAGTCTTTTTAAGCATGGCCTTTCTGAGAATCTACAGGATGAGCTAGCTGCCAGGGAAGAACCAGCCACTCACGAGATACTTATCACACTAGCCATCAGTTTAGATAACTGCTTAAGAGAGCGACAGAGAGCGTGAACAGCCGGTAGCCGCAGATGGGCTAGCTCCACTCCCAGTCAGCCCCCTCACTCTCTTTTTTTTCCAAGTTAGACCTACGTAACGCCTGTAGGAGACAATACCTTGATAGTAATGTGATAATTAATGACTAGTAATTAATTATCTTATATTTTAAATGTTATACGGGGCACCACCCTCCAATGTTTGATTTTATTTGAAATAGGCTGGAGGGAGCTATTTCAAAACATCTAACTACCCAAGTTGGCTTGGACAGTTAGAGTATCAATTCAATCAGTCTGTTTAATTTCAAATTTATATTTGATCTCCTATTCTGAAGCAATGAATTCTTTCCACGATCCCATCGATTTCCAGCTTCAAATTAAACGTGCACAGACAACGACATAAGGTTAAATATGTTTATTGACTAAATAAATGCAGAATAAATGATATGCGGTAATAATTCAAATGGTTGTCAACAAGTAACAGAAAATGCAGATAACGTGAATAAAGCCTTAATTAGATGACTTTAAACGATGGTGGATTTTGATGTAAGGAACCGGTAATACACAACTTCAGGATTAAAATCCTTCCAAAAGGATAATCTGAGGAATGTGCTTAAATTTAGGATATATATATATTCGAAGCTTTGCAAAACACCAACTCTGATCTCATTCAGTGTGACTTCTGTTGCGTGTGGAAATTCAGCCTACTTTGTTGTAGAAGAAAGGTCCCGGGTCCGGACTGCCTGGATCAGCTTTGTCTCTCTCTGCGGGACGGCAGCGGCGGCTGCAGAACAGCTGGAGTGTGATGTTGTCTCAGGTCGAATGAGGACACCTTTGGCCCAGCGGGGTCTGCGCTTGAGAACGCTGCGGGCGATCCGGACGCAATTGTGGTATAATCCTTTCTTCGGCTGTGAATTCTTCACGGTTTCTTGAACAGTTAAACTGTACCGACTTACGAGTTTTATCAGAGTCTCTTTGAGCTGGTAATTACAAAGCTACAAATATATATCGATCGGGCTTCTTGTATAAAAATAACTGGGAAAGGATCGCCGGCCGAACAAGTCCTTCTTTGTTACTAAATACAAAAACAAAAAGAGCTTCTTCTGGCTTTGGCCACGATACTTAAACGATATAAAAGAATACCAAAAGAGGATTAATTTCGTCCTTGCTTGAGTTTCAAAATAAGGTCGTCTCAAAATAACGGCGCTTCACCTAGGAAAAAGGTTCTCCAGGTGATTAAAATCTCCGGAGGTGAAAAGGTCTCGGAGCCACAAACTAAGCAAAGTACGAAGTCAAAAGCGAAGATTAAGTTACACGTGTTGAATAAGTAAGTAAGTAGATCGCCCGTAATGACGAGAGTAACGTGAAGTTGAAGAAAAAGAAGGAAGGAGTGAGAGAGAGAACAACCTGGAGTTCGTTCTTTTAAAGTTTAAGCTGGGAGCGGAATAGAGGGCGGACTAGCACGTCACTTCCTCTGGTGACGTTGCAGCTTATATTACGATTTTATTACTTATTAAACCAGAATAAAGGTTTACACGCTTTAAAATCGCGATCGGCTTATTTACCAAAATCCACCACGGTCTTTACATCAACACTTGTCACGTGAACATAAAAGAACCTAACAGAAATTGCCTAATCAGAACAAGGAGGTTATTGGTTATAATAAATCAAAGCACAGGTACATACGTTTCAGCAGTACTGATGACTTAAAAATATCTTGTATAGGGTACAAGCTTAATCCTTAATACAAAAATATATGTCAGAGATAGATAATCATAATTTTAAGTATAAAAGTAAGGTCCGTTTATTTTGAAGTTTCTCTTCCACCTATACCCAGACTTACCAATAGGGGGCACTGTGGCTCCATCAGATCAGCAGACATTAAACCTGAGATTTCTAACTAGAGCTTATTTTAGCTCACAAACGCTAGAAAAAGAGTATGTTTGAGGTCTCATCAAGCTGATTGAGGATATTTTGTTAGGACAAGGATGATATTATAGCTTAATACCTTTTTAACACCAAGAAAGAAATCAAGGCTCTTCCTTTCTCCTGTTGGGAATGTGGAGACACATGGCTGGGTTGAGTGTTGTAATTTACAAGTGTGACATTTTGATAGCCCATGCCAGATGTGGGGTGCTGTCTTCTAAGGACAAGTCTTTACAGTTGAATAACCTATGACATGGCCCAGTGACCATTAAGCACTGAATTATAAACAAACCTGTGGAAAGAAAGACAGTTGTTTAAAAAGTCCAGATGTTAAATGAGACCTTCTGAGTCTCGGGTATGACTGGTCCACTAGAGGTCCACTCCATTAAAGTCAAAGAAGAGGAGAAGAAGGTGACAAATGGTTATCTCTTCCCCAAGAGAGGGGGTTTACAAGGGATGTCTGGCGACTTCAATGGTGAACTCAGCCGGCAATCTCTTCCTGCAAACAACTTTTATTGCCTCTAGCATGTTGTTTCTTCACCAGTGGACTGTCCACAAAAAGGGGGTAGAGAGAGTCAGGCCAGTAGGGGGTCCCAGGAATTAGATGAGAGGGAGATCGAACTCAGACATGTAAATTGCATCTCCTATTAGTCAGGATGAGACAGGGCATGTTCCTACATATCCCCCACTTCGATCCAATGACTGCAGAAACAGGAACTTGGATCGATGAAGTCGAACTGCCCGTCGTCGAGGTCTCCGGGTGGCACACTGTAATGGTCAGAGTTGGTGTTTGCTTCTAATATGTGGCTAAGCCTAATCAACAAAATTACATACACTGAGGTAGGTCAATACTACTGATACTAACTCCTTTCATTAGGAGGTACTAATCTTCTTTTTATCAGAGGGTCGAAGTTGGAACGTGACCCTATCAGTGACTATCTCTAAGACTGTTATAAACACCGACAGGTGTCGTTTGTTGCGCTTACTTTAGACCAGGAATAGTCGTATCGAACTGACCCCCACTTTGAAATAGAATTATTTGGACGGTACAAACAACTGCGTTTAATTAGACTGGTTGAGTCACTAGGTTAATTTGCGGTAGCCTGATTCTGAATTTCTTTTGGAAGGGACACAAGTAGTAAATTTTATGGAAAAATGTTCTACTTGCAATTGGCACTTGTTGGTGCTTTTAAGGTTTTATCCTTATTTATGACTCAACAGGGACGTTGGAGTCCCCATCAATTCCCATTGGGGTGTTGTGTGGTGTTTCGTTAAAGCTGTCATTTTGAGACTTGCGCCTATCTGGTTCCCTTCGGTCATAATTATGGCTGTTTTTCCATTGGTTAAAGGGACGCCGACGGCTAGAGTCAAAGAAGCGGCGGTTCGCTCCATCTCTTGGTTGGTTCTCTTTATCAAACCAGGACCTTTGTGAATACTCCTGAACTGGGTAGAATGGAGATTTTCCTTGCTCTGTTGGAGTTTGGTAAGGTTTAGACATGGATGTGGCGGACTCACAGGGTTCGGTACCTGGAGCTCCTTCCGACTCCAGCAGAGGAGTTTTGGAGGAAACACTCAAGATATTTGGTTCAGTGGGTTTGATCATGGTTTGTCTTTGTTTATTAAAGCCTTTTGTCGCCATCTCACGTAGTTGTCGGCTAGTGAGGGTTTCTGGACATGCCATGACACCAAGGTGGTGGCTCGTTGTGGGATGGAGGTTTTGTACGAACAGTGACTTAAAATGTAGCTCCTCCTCCATCTCTGTTTCATTTTTGGGCCCGAAATAGGCTTCATGGAGTCTCTCGTAGTACTCCTGAGGGGATTCTTGTCTTCCCTGCTTGACAGCCAAAGCGGCGGTTAGGCCGATTTTTATTGTATAGCTCTTGAACTCGTCTATTAGTGCCTTACTGAGGACTTCGTAGTTGTTTCTGACGCGGTGGGTTTGTCGGTCGATGAACTTATTAACTTTCTGACTAGAGGTCCCTCTAATTAGGTAAAGTCTGTCATCAACGGTAGCATCAAGAAATCTTCTCAGATAGAACTCAATGTCTTTTAGGTACGCGTTGGTATCGTTTTTACCGCCTGGTTTGGGTTCATAGCGAGTTATGTTTTCGAGCAATTTTGTCTAGGTCTCTGTCAGAGGGGGCTCGAGAATGATGCACTCTCGAGGAAGAGAACGGATGAGGGGAGGAAGGCCTTTTGGCTTGGTCATCCAGATCCCTGTCGGTCCGAATGCGAGCATCGGGGTTAATTGGTGACATAGCTCCTGTTAAAAATAGGTCCAAATGAGCGCTCCTGTGAAACCTGCTCTCTTTGCCTTCTTCACGAGCTTGGGCTCGCGCTGGCGCTTTTGCGAATGGGTCATACTCAAGGGAGTGCTTTAGTTCCCTTTTCACTGTATCAAGTTCCCTATCTTGCTCTCTTTTCTCGTGTTGGAGATCATCGAGTTGATCTTTCGTTTTGTTTAGCTCTTCGCGCACGGCATGGTGAAATCGCTTTTCATTTTCTCGGGCTCTCTCCCAGACTTGAAGCTTGAGCTTAGGTCGTCAATTTGATCTGTGGCACTTTCAAGATCGTGATCAGCGTGTTCAGCACGTTGGGTCATTTGTTTGATTCCATACTCTGCTTTATCTAACTCTATCCCTTGAGCGTTAAGGACTTGTTTTAGCTCTGCGTGTTCTGTCCGCAGTTTAGCATATTCATCCTCTTGTGCTTTTAGTTGGGACTCAACTCGGCTTATACGGATGTTTGCCTCATCTAGGGAAATTTTTGTCTCTTTTAAGGAGTCCTCTGTTTTATTAAGAGACTCATTTGCCTTAGTTAAGGATTCCTTTGTTTCAACTAAGACTTCTTTCGTCTCTCTTAAGATTTCTTTTGTATCCTCAAGCTGTTTCTTTAGGACTTTGTTCTTAGCTCTCAGGTTTTCTACTTCAGCTGAAGCCTGCTGCAGCAATTTGTTGCTGTGTTTCTGTTGTGCAGACATCAAAATTAACAAGCTCCCTAACATTTTCTCTCTAGCTTTTCCTTTGTGCTCTTCGGTTAGGACTTGACCTACCAGGGCATCCATCATCCCTGGTAATTCACTAGGGTTGGCTTTTCGGACCCTGTCTGCATAATTTGGTAATAGTTCTGTAGTGAGTTCTAAGATTGCTGCTTCTAAGCTGTTTAACACATCCTCTGGGCCTGCGTCTTTGGGGTCTTTAAGGTCTGCCATGGTTTTAGCCTAGGCCTTCAACAATACTAAATCTTTTTTTTTTTTTCTAAACAAAAATTTAAATTTAAATTTTAATTTAAAATTTCTAATTTAGATTCTAATTCAATTTCTGTGTACGTTGTTTATTTTATTCATCTAATATGAGCTTTTACTTTGAATTGTTTTTACTTAAAGGTGAGGTTTTGTATGGTTAATTAATTTGAGGTTTGATTTAAAACAGCAGGTGTTTTAGATTAAAAAAAAAACCTGAAAGCTAGTGTAACAATTTAATTGTTTGACATGCGTATGCAAAGCATATAGCAAAATCAAATTCTAAATAATTTTGAAAAATTAAAACTTTAATTAAATTTGGATTAAAATGATCAAATGGGTAATTTATAATTTAATTATTTAATTGACCTAGGTAATGAGACCTATCAATTTACTATGTTAAGTTTTGCAATGTTACAAGTTGTTATTATCACAATTAATCGAATCAGTGTTTGGGATTTCAGCTTATTAAAGCTGAAAAGATCACAATTCCATTAACCAAGCCAATCTTCAAAGCAGGCTACTTCAATGTATTTGTTGTTATCACAGTCAACCACTAGGAATAATGTAATACATTTCTTTCAATGGAGTCAAGCACAGGGAGAGTTATTCACAAATTTAGATGACTTCCTACAGTTCTACCAGCAGAGGGCGTTATTCTCACACTTTGGGACGCTTCGTCCCTTTTTAAACAGCAGAGGGCGCTATTTCACAATCTGGGCTGCTTTTACCTAGATTGAGCAACAGGGGGCGCTTATCGTCGCTTCTTGGCTGAGTTGCGCAACAATGGAAGAAGTCAGGGGGTGGCCTTTTTAGCTCCTCCCACTGATATACTCCCCTCAGGGTAGAGTATTTTGGTTCAGTGCGCTCTTGTCTCTGAAGAGAGCACTTCTGGTGCCTGCACAAATTGCAGCAGCAACAGAATTTCACTTTTTCACACAATAGCAGCCTTTGGGCACGGCGGCCATAAGCATTTGCTTCTCACAAGTGGTTTCAAACACTTTAGAAACCTTTTAGCTAGCACCGGGCAATTTATCCACTTTGGATTATCACGGTTTGCACCTGAGAAAGGGTTTTCTTCGCCTTTACACAGTCTACACTTTTTTTCTTTCAACCAGATACAATTATTGCATTTATTTACTGGTATTTTCACAATCTAAACCACTAGGAGGATTTCTTTGCTCCTTGGTCTAAACACACTGTCCCTTTTGACAGGATTGTTGCCACAGCAACCGATCTTGGTAATACACTACACAGAGTGATACCTTGATGAACAACCTCTGACTGCTTTCACAGCTGTGGCCCGCCTTAGGTAGCTAGCAGTGGCGTTTTCTTGCAGAGGCCAAGGGAAGCCAGGCTTCCTCACTTTTTTCAGAATATAACCGTCATTTAATAAAAACACTTTTTTAACAGTTTACGTAATTCCTCTGTGTTGTGTCTGTCGTCTCCTCCTCGTCTCTCTTCATTAATTATTGAGCGTGTCATGATGTGTAAAACAGCGCCCCTCTAAATGTTACGTGGTGAATGAGCGTTGAAAACATGGTACTGCACTCTGTTCTCTGTGAGGAGGCCAAGCTGAGCTGGCCTCCCTTAGTGAAAAAAAAAGGATGATTGACCAATCAGGTGAGGCTTTTGTGACGACACTGCTCCCCTGTGATTGGTCAGAACAGAGTTAAGGGAAGCCACGAACTCGTTGGCATCACGCCAATCAAATCACAGTACGTTAACGTGATTGAATGAAATGACGGAAGTTGTTGTTTTGTGTTGATACTTGGTAAACTAGCAAAAATATTAAGCGCAATTATGGAGATTGGAGATTTGGAGTATTTGGTAAAAAATAATTTTACTAAACTGCCTCTACAGCAGCAACTCCGAATTAAATCTGACTTCAGGCCAACACCAAAACTAGAGCTCTGTACTGAGATGAAGAAAAGTTTTCGGACTTTCAATGAGGAGAATTGCGTCCGCACCGAGTGGCTAGCTGGTAGCGCCAAGCTTGGATTAACGAGGCTCTGGACTTGGCAAAAAATCTGAGCACAAAGAAGCACAATGAGCAGGTGAAGAAAAACCGGGATATGTTATTGAGACTCATCGTTGCAGCCCTGCACCTTGCGCGCCAAGAGCAAGCGTTCAGGGGTCACAGTAAGGCCGCTGGCAGCGCAAACAGGGGCAGTTGTGTGGAGTTCGTGCATGTTTTTCTGGAGTTTGACTCCGAGGTCTTCAAACTGCTGCAGCGTATGCTCACGATTACGACTACCAGCGCATCAGCAGAGCACTCATTTTCCTGTCTAAAGATGATCAAAACTGAGGAACACATGTGGACAGGACAGGCTTGTCAACTTGATCAAGATATCCATTGACTGTTGTTGTGGAGGACCTAAAAGCCAGCGGGAAGTTAGAAGACATGGTCATCGATCACTTTGCCACCATGACAGACAGGAGACGGCCTTCCTCTACGAATAGGGTGAGGAAAACGCATTTTTTTTCTGTGCGCATCACAATGATGTGATTATAGTCCTTAAGCAGCATGTGAGTCCACTGAAGTTGTTGTTTATTGTTTTGTTTATGTGGAGAAAATGAGCACCATGGACAGTCCGTGATGGGCCGGGCTGTCTGAATACATGCACATGTCAGGTGTGCTGACCCACCGGTACTGGGTCGTTGTGTTGCTGTATAATGAACATTTACATTTATTATTATGTATATAAACCGAAAACTGAAAAGCATTTGTGTATCTCACATAGAGCGTACAAGTCGTGTTTGACGTGGACGTAAAACTTAACGGCATCTGATTGTGTGAATGAATTCGCATCTTTACAATATCAAATGTGTGCTGTGCATTAAGTAGCTGGTTGTGCTTTTGGGAGGCTGGTTGCATACATTAATGCGATGTTTATGAAGACTGTGTGTGTGTGTGTGTGTGTATGAGTGATTGACTGAGAGAGAGAGAGAGAGAGAGAGAGAGAGAGAGAGAGAGAGAGAGAGAGAGAGAGCACGTCGGTGTTCAAAGTGTCGGTTAGATAACAAGCGGGTGTAAGTCCTGGTAAAATGATGCTGGGCGCTCTAATAGGTCATCCAATTACACACTGCATGAAAAGTGGGATTTTCGTCCCCGTAAACGACCGAAAATCTCCCTAATTTTCGGCAGTTAACGGCAATTTACAGCCTGCAAACGCCGCGTTCGCTGTGCCACAAATTGTCGGAAACGAACCATGACGTCAGTGGAGCTCCCGGAGGTGCGAACGGCTCTAATTTACATATGAATAGCAGCGAAACCACGCCTGGTCACAGAATGTGTGGGCTGGCTTGAATATCCTCCCTCAGTATTGGATGAAACCACTACTTTTAAACACGAAAAATCATTCGTGATTGGCTGTCAGATCTGTCACTATTGGTCAACCTGAGTCATTATAAACGTAAACCCCACCCCATATATATATATATATATATATATATATATATATATATATATATATATGTATATATAATTTTATTTACTTACTTTCTATTAATCAAATATATTCATATAATATATAATATTCATCAAAGACATGAATGAATTTATTGAGGAAAGGAAAATGCCAGGAAGGTGTTGTTTATTCAAAGAAAGAGCTTTATTAACACAAACACATCACAACTATGTACAAAATATAATCCGCCCACACAACAACAGGAAGCTCACTAGAAGCCTAAAATCCTGCAGCACCATGAAGTGTCTGTCTGCCGCCTCGGAGCTGTCGGTAACTGCCGGCCTTCTGTCTGAATTCGGTCCATTTTGCAGACGTCGGTTGTCGCTCTGCACTTCGGAATCGCCTCTATAATCTCGACTGCAGCGCGGCACAGAGCTCGGTGAGCTCCCGGCTCCATCCAGACACCCGCCGTCTTGTGCCGTCTTCCCCCTCAGACATCAGGTCCATGGTGGCGCACTTTCAAAGCTCCACCTCATCCTCAGCTAGCTCTCTGTAAAAACAATCAATAAAGACGATCAGTACACGGATCTAATCTAACAACTCTTACCCTCTTTGTTCTCGAACGACTCCGAGCTGAACTCCTCACAGCCTGCGATGGAAGATCTGGTTGTTTGTACCTGAGGCTCCGGCGTAACGTTACTATCTTACAGGCAGCTGGAAAACAATTAAATGAAAAGTGGTATGAATAATGAAAACGTAAGTCACTGTAAAATTAAACCATGAAGGAGAAAACAGTAAACGTTACTTACACACGATGGCGTCATTATCAGCATCATGTAAATCTGGACTTGCAGACAGAGCTCCGAGCTAATACGCCTCGGTGTGATGCAAGGTTAGTCTGTGAAAACAACATGCTCGTAGCGAGAAACCTCCGTGTCCCTCTGCGGCAGCGAAACGACATCCGTCGGCTACACTCTCCGCGGCGACCCGGCAAAGCTCCTCCCGTCAACACAGGCCTCCTCTCGACAAGGCCGGGCCGCTAACCGAGCTCCTGCTAGCCTAGCTTAGCTCCTGCTAGCTAGCTTAGCCGAACTTGCTTCGTGTCCAATAAAACACAAAACACTTCGACTGCGATGGAGAGTCCAGCTCACACACTCAAGGCACGTCGTCCGAATATAGTTCACAGTCCGTTAGTAATAAAACACGACACTTACGGACACACACAGCCCACTGTTAGCTGCTTACGCCATTAACTCTCTGCTCCTTCTTCCTCGTCAGTGACGCTCCGGTCAACCCGGAAGTGTAAAAACTCTTAGAGGTCATGAACTCTCACACGAAATAAGAATTACTTTAACTTCTTTTAAACATTCAGAACCCATGAAATTATATTTTAATGTCACACATTTTAAACAGAAATTATTTATATATTTCAATATCTTATTTATCTCTTATGTCATGCACATTTTAACTTAACAACTGGCGCTTTATCTTTAACTTGGTCTCAGGAGAGAGAAATAAAGGAATAAATAATCTTTTTACATAACATTGGCCATTGCTAATGACATACACAGTAATTAATCTAGCATATTTTAATCAAACAAATCAATTCAAGCTAAAATGTAAGAGTCTATAATTAGGCTATACTGAGCCTCATCTATTTATACCAGAGATTTTCTTAAAATGAAGTTAATACCTTTTAGGAAAATGTCACCTGGGGAAAAACTCCCCCTGCTACCCTGATTTGCATTTGTATAGCTCCCAGCATTTTCATTTACATGTTAAAGCCTCCCCTAGAATCAGGGGGAGGGGGGTCATGGGGGGACAACTGCCAAGCAAGGCCCACGTCAGTTTCCGACAATTTACGTCAGTTTTCAGTGTTGCCTGCAAATTGCCGTGAATTGTCGCAAACCTGAAATTCCACGACAATCTACAGTGCCGCATACTGACGAAAATCCCACTTTTCATGCAGTGACATGAAATAGCAACATACGATTTTTTGCCCCCACCCCCGTAAAACATACACAGCTTAGAGGTTGTGTCTCACTTGGCTTCCTCGGAAATTTTCATCACGCCACGCCACTGGTAGCTAGGCTAATTTGGGACACGCAAGGCTCTGAGCAAATTAAACTATCGCTGGAATATCGCAGCTGACAGCAACTCTACTCAGAAGATAAGATCAAACTTCTGGCACCGCGCAGCAAGAAAGCCTTATCCAAATCGATTATTTGAAAGTGTACAGCGACACTTATGCATGCACATTAGTCATAGACCTGGTACGACGCAGGATCTAGACCAAACAATAACGCGCGGTGGCTCTGAACAGCCTTTTAACTCACAGACCTGTTTACAAACAGAGTCTGGTTGATTCCAACATGCAGGGATGTTGGAGAGCTCTTAATCACTCAGGAATGACTCAGCATTCCTGCATATTAATTTCGTTTCGAAGAGCGCAATCGCGGCTCCGTGGAGTCTGTGCTCACACACACACACACACAGTAAAGGTTATATGCAGTTAAGAATATAAAGTTAAGTATCACCTCAATTCCTCATTTACAGCTAAATGACATTAAAACAGCATGGGTTTTAATTATTTCAACCAATGTTTTATCTGTGCACATTTATTTAATGCAGGAAAGCGTGGTTTTAGGTGGCCTCACACGGACGGCACCATATAATAATGTAGGAGACAATACCTTGATAGTAATGTGATAATTAATGACTGGTAATTAATTATCTTATATTTTAAATGTTTTACGGGACACCACCCTCCAATGTTTGATTTTATTTGAAATAGGCTGGAGGGAGCTATTTCAAAACATCTAACTACCCAAGTTGGCTTGGACAGTTAGAGTATCAATTCAATCAGTCTGTTAAATTTCAAATTTATATTTGATCTCCTATTCTGAAGCAATGAATTCTTTCCACGATCCCATCGATTTCCAGCTTCAAATTAAACGTGCACAGACAACGACATAAGGTTAAATATGTTTATTGACTAAATAAATGCAGAATAAATGATATGCGGTAATAATTCAAATGGTTGTCAACAAGTAACAGAAAATGCAGATAACGTGAATAAAGCCTTAATTAGATGACTTTAAACGATGGTGGATTTTGATGTAAGGAACCGTTAATACACAACTACAGGATTAAAATCCTTCCAAAAGGATAATCTGAGGAAATGTGTTTAAATTTAGGATATATATATATTCGAAGCTTTGCAAAACACCAACTCTGATCTCATTCAGTGTGACTTCTGTTGCGTGTGGAAATTCAGCCTACTTTGTTGTAGAAGAAAGGTCCCGGGTCCGGACTTTCTGGATCAGCTTCGTCTCTCTCTGCGGGACGGCAGCGGTGGCTGCAGAACAGCTGGAGTGCGATGTTGTCTCAGGTCGAATGAGGACAGCTTTGGCCCAGCGGGGTCTGCGCTTGAGAATGCTGCGGGCGGTCCAGACGCAATTGTGGGATAATCCCTTCTTCGGCTGTGAATTCTTCACGGTTTCTTGAACAGTTAAACTGTACCGACTTACGAGTTTTATCAGAGTCTCTTTGAGCTGGTAATTACGAAGCTACGAATGTATATCGATCGGTCTTCTTGTATAAAAATAACTGGGAAAGGATCGCCGGCCGAACGAGTCCTTCTTTGTTACTAAATACAAAAACAAAAAGAGCTTCTTCTAGCTTTGGCCACGATACTTAAACGATGTAAAAGAATACAAAAAGAGGATTAATTTCGTCCTTGCTTGAGTTTCAAAATAAGGTCGTCTCAAAATAACGGCGCTTCACCTGGGAAAAAGGTTCTACAGGTGATTAAAATCTCCGGAGGTAAAAAGGTCTCGGAGCCACAAACTAAGCAAAGTACGAAGTCAAAAGCGAAGCTTAAGTTACACGTGTTGAATAAGTAAGTAAGTAGATCGCCCGTAATGACGAGAGTAACGTGAAGTTGAAGAAAAAGAAGGAAGGAGTGAGAGAGAGAGCAACCTGGAGTTCGTTCTTTTAAAGTTTAAGCTGGGAGCGGAATAGAGGGCGGACTAGCACGTCACTTCCTCTGGTGACGTTGCAGCTTATATTACGATTTTATTACTTATTAAACCAGAATAAAGGTTTACACGCTTTAAAATCGCGATCGGCTTATTTACCAAAATCCACCACGGTCTTTACATCAACACTTGTCACATGAACATAAAAGAACCTAACAGAAATTGCCTAATCAGAACAAGGAGGTTATTGGTTATAATAAATCACAGCACAGGTACATACGTTTCAGCAGTACTGATGACTTAAAAATATCTTGTATAGGGTACAAGCTTAACCCTTTAGGCGCCGGGTTTTATTTTGAAAAATACTAGATTTTGACATCTAAATTTCAGAAGGCTATGGCTTGAAAGTGGTTTGAGATAGAGACAAAGTGTAAATGAGACAAATATTGAGAATGACCTAAAGTTTATCTAGGGATTAAATGTTCCGATCTAATTTGCATATTATGACGTCATATGGCGGTGGCCATATTGGATTATGTAATTTCCATGAAATACCTGATATTTTGAAAGAAAGTTGAACTTATTTCATCAGATTCATCCCCTCCATCCATTTGTTATGTTGTCCACACATCAAATGAACAGGCAAAAAGTAAATTGTAAGCCAACAGTTGTAAACTAGAACTATTACTACACCACAAAACTCATGTAAACAGTATGCGTTTGTTTTGTTTTTTTACCCACCACCTCCCCTCACTGGAGGACACTTTTTCTTGTCTTTTTTTCTTCCCTTTTTCTTGTTTTCTCTTCTCTTCTCTATTATTATTATTATTATTATTATTATTATTATTATTATCATTATTATTATTATATGATGATAATAATAACAGTAGGCGTCTTTTAGCTGCAGAGGCCTTATCTGTGTCCATCTATCCAGATAAAAGTTTGTAGTATTTGCAGTGTGGAGCCTCTCATTGCAAGGCATAGAGACAATAAGAACAATATTGAGACACCCCTGTAAACTAGAACTATTACTACACCACAAAACTCATGTAAACAGTAAACGTTTTTTATGATTTTTTTTTCTTCCAATTTGCTCATCAAAGGGCTTTATCAATTCCTGATATCATCTTCCTCATCTCTCAAGTAAGCCCAGCCACCATTACCATCATCATCATCATCATTTCCAGCCCTATTCTGCATTCCCCTGTTGCCTCTACCACGTCCGCCTCTTCTATGGACACTGCGACCTCGTGTATCAGCCCTTCTACGAACATTTCGCCCATGTCTCCCCCTGTTATCCCTACTAGTGTAGGGAGAAGAGTTGGACTCGTGTGTGCTTCGTGAACACTGCTGCGGCGCTTAGCTGCACCACTGCCGCGCATGGCGGCTACGTGACCGTCGCGGTAGAAAGAGTGAACACTAACGCGGGTCTCAGCGCTGTTTTCACCACCCCTACTACTTCCACCACATCCATTCGCCCCCCTACTGATACTACGAGTTTGTGTATCATTTCCATTCCCACCTATGTTGGGCAAAGGGTTGTGTGTTTGTGCTTGTGCGTCCACCTCGCTGTGCGCGCGGCACCGCCATTGCTATGCAAAGACGCACCGCGACTAGCAAGCTCACTAATCAACCGACCGTCATCTTCCAAACTTAGATTTTCCCCTCTAGAATCAGAATCAGCGAACAGGAGCTCAATCACTCCCCTACGTGTCAACGTTTTGCTTGCCATTGTCGTTTATTTCGTGCTCAAATCCAGCAACACCGCTTCCGCGAACTGGCTCCGTGGCGCACTGTCTCCGGTCTCTCACCCCACAGTTTGCACGGGACTTCCTCGAACATTTTGCATTGAAGCATGACGTTTTTCTGAGCTAAGGTCTTAGTACAGGATGTCTGCCAACTAGTGGTGGGGAGTATGAACGACATGTAACACTCTATTCAGAGAAAACAGCTGTTTTGTTCAGTACAGCGGCTTGTCGCAAATTTGCGACTCTGGCGCCTAAAGGGTTAATCCTTAATACAAAAATATATGTCAGAGATAGATAATCATAATTTTAAGTATAAAAGTAAGGTCCGTTTATTTAGAAGTTTCTCTTCCACCTATACCCAGACTTACCAATAGGGGGCACTGTGGCTCCATCAGATCCACAGACATTAAACATGAGATTTCTAACTAGAGCTTATTTTAACTCACAAACGCTAGAAAACGAGTATGTTTGAGGTCTCATCAAGCTGATTGAGGATATTTTGTTAGGACAAGGATGATATTATAGCTTAATACCTTTTTAACACCAAGAAAGAAATCAAGGCTCTTCCTTTCTCCTGTTGGGAATGTGGAGACACATGGCTGGGTTGAGTGTTGTAATTTACAAGTGTGACATTTTGATAGCCCCTGCCAGATATGGGGTGCTGTCTTCTAAGGACAAGTCTTTACAGTTGAATAACCTATGACATGGCCCAGTGACCATTAAGCACTGAATTATAAACAAACCTGTGGAAAGAAAGACAGTTGTTTAAAAAGTCCAGATGTTAAATGAGACTTCTGAGTCTCGGGTATGACTGGTCCACTAGAGGTCCACTCCATTAAAGTCAAAGAAGAGGAGAAGAAGGTGACAAATGGTTATCTCTTCCCCGAGAGAGGGGGTTTACAAGGGATGTCTGGCGACTTCAATGGTGAACTCAGCCGGCAATCTCTTCCTGCAAACAACTTTTATTGCCTCTAGCATGTTGTTTCTTCACCAGTGGACTGTCCACAAAAAGGGGGTAGAGAGAGTCAGGCCAGTAGGGGGTCCCAGGAATTAGATGAGAGGGAGATCGAACTCAGACATGTAAATTGCATCTCCTATTAGTCAGGATGAGACAGGGCATGTTCCTACACGCCTATCACCTGGTTCGTATAAGGAGGGAGACGAGTGGAGGACGGCTTTCAATACACCGTTGGGACACTTCGAGTACCTGGTCATGTCTTTCAGCCTCTCCACTGCACCAGCCATTTTCCAGGCCCTAATTAAGGACGTGCTGAGAGACATGCTTAACCATTTTGTATTCGTATATTTAGATGACATCCTCATATTCTCCGAGAAAATGGAGACCCACATCGAGCAGGTGAGGCTGGTGCTCCAGAGGCTGTTAGACAACAAACTGTATATCAAGCCTAAAAAGTGCGAGTTCCATGTGCCTAAGATTACATTTCTGGGTTTCGTTATAGCTCACGGACAACTACAGCTGGACCCCGCCAAGATCCAAGCAGTGGAGAAATGGCCTATGCCGTAAGCAGCTGCAGCGGTTTCTGGGATTCTCAAATTTTTATCGGAGGTTTATTCGTGACTTCAGCCGAGTAGCCGCCCCCCTCACCAACTAACCTCCCCCAGCTCGCCCTTCGCCTGGACCCCCTCCACTGACGCCGCCTTCCTGAAACTGAAGGAGCTATTCACCCGCGCCCCCGTTCTCCTACATCCGGACTCGTCCCGCCAGTTTGTGGTGGAGGTGGACACATCAGACTCCGGCGTGGGGGCCGTCCTCCCCCAGCGCAGCGCAACGACACACAAGCTGCATCCCTGCGCTTACTTCTCCCGTCGGCTCTCCCCTGAGGAGCATAACTATGATGTGGGCAACAGAGAACTTTTGGCGGTGGTTTTGGCGTTACAGGAGCAGCGGCATTGGCTGGAGGGAACCCAGGAGCCGTTCCTCATTTGGACTGACCACAAGAATCTCCAGTACCTACGCTTGGCTTGAAGATTAAGCCCCCGCCAGGCTCGCTAGTCACTTTTCCTAAGCCGCTTTAACTACTCCCTCTCCTTCCGCCCTGGGTCCAAGAACGGGAAGCCGGATGCCCTCTTTTGTCCCTCCAACTGGTGCAGCCAGGGGAGGAGAGGACCAGGGGAGGAGAAGAGACAGGGAGGAGAGGTCTGCCCAACTAAAACTATGGACATGCCTGACTGTTCATGAAAAACCATGTGCAATAACCATGTGCAATAATAACAGAACCATAAGAGATACTGTGTACCTGTGTACAGTTTTACATGTGTGTGTATATATATGTATGTACATATATATATATATATATATATATATATATATATATATATATATATGTATGTACATATATATATACATATATATTTATATTCTTATTTTATATTTATTTACTTATATGTATATTTACATGTATATTTTAAATGTAAGTATGTATATTTCTTGCATATATATATATATATATATATATATATATATATATATATATATATATATATATTGTATTTGGTTTTCTATCTTTATATGGGTGTCGGGTACCTTGGTGTCTCTTCTTTCTTGATCCTCTATATGTGTGTAACAGTGCTGTGTGGGACATGGAGCTTCAATTTCCTACCTCCCGAAAGGATGAATAAAGTTGTCTAAGTCTAAGCCAGGCAGGGCGCCTGGAGGCGCCGGTTGAGGGGGGGGTACTGTCGCGGCCTGTGGTTGCAGTTGTCTGTTCTGTGTGTTTGTTTGCTTGCTTGCAGAGGTAGACTGGGAGGCTGGGCGGAGTCTGCGGTCTCGGGAGGGATCCCACACACATACACCTGCAGCAGGTCGCAAAATCACCGGCCGTGAAGCCTGGAGCGTATTGCCAGATAATTTCGTGTACCACACACGGTATATGGACTATTGTGTATTTGCGTCTACCCGTGTTTCCTCTAACTTCTCATTACTTTGCCTTCAGCGACCTCCTGTGCAGTGACTGAGCCGAGACTCCGCTCCAGCGAGCCAGCACCTCCGCACGCTCCACCTGCCCAGCGCTCCTCCGAGCTCCGACACGACACCCAGCTCTCTGACACCCCTGTGTGTGGTCTTGGTGAAATTATTTCAATTTATCAGTGTATCAGTGTTTTTTCAACATTTTGAGGACATTTCAAAAATACCGCGGTATACCGATAACTGTGATAATTTTGGTCACTATTACCGCAGTGTGAAATTTTCATACCGTTACATCCCTAGTCGGAATCTTATAAAACTTTAGTCCGCCGGTGGAATAGCGATTCGTATAACCGTATACGCAACAACCAGACATGGTGATGCTGGGAACAGTTTGTAAATGTTTGCTAACCAGTTGCTACCTTGTCTTTGTCAGTCAGAACTGCTGGAAAACACCACCACTTCCGTTCCCAAAATGCGCGCGCATATATTATATGACGTTGGCTGAAAAAGGGTCTATATATTACATACACATTATTTAATGTAATGTTTGACATGTTCACCTTCAGTAACATTTACAAGATGACACCAATGATTCAGATTTTTAGCAACAACTCTCTTCTTCATGCATACTGTTATGTCCCCCTTCAGGAGGTACACCAAAAGAGGTCTAACAAGTAACTAACTCAAGTTGCGGTTTAAAAGAAGATGAATTAATTAAATGAACAGTAACCAAACAGAGGGACGAACCCGCAACAATCAAACAGACAAACTGATGGGCCGGCCAATGTAAACAGAAGAAGAGCAGCCTCCCAGACCAACCCACCAGGGCCGTCAGAGCTGGGTGTTAACCCTCTACCCTATCACAAAGAAGCAAATAAACCTAACTGAAACAAAACCACAAAAAACTGGACTACTGCACCCATCAGATAAACATAAAACAAAACATGATACCACAGCCAGCCTCCAGGCTGGCTGACTCCATCTCTGAATAGGAGGTGGAATGTTGAAAGAGCCAGAGCCTAGTGCCTTACCTGCTCTTATTGGTTCATAATCAGCCAGACAGCTTTCACCTGGAAAGGCAGGAGGCCAAGCATCAGCCACAGTTGCACGTCCTGGCCAGCAGAGGGAGAGCATGTAACAGTACACGCTGCTAAAAGAATGTGGTCACATGTGGTCCAGACCACCTCTGAATGTGGTCTGAATGATCAGATCTCAAATATGTCCTCAATGCATCATGGGGGTGGTTCACAGCTGTATTTAGAGCTGTCCCCCTGTGATCAGGTCATCAGGACAGATGAAAATACCAGGTCTGAACTGGGCTGAACTCTCTTGAGCTGCACGTGTTGGACTGTGAGAGAACAGTGTGGGCCATCTAAAGGGAGCCCACATAGATACAGTCGAATAATAAGATACACAAACACAGACCTTAGGCAGTGAAGTCCTGGAGCCTGAGCTCTGTGTTGTCATTGTGAGGACAGTGGTGATGCCCAGTGCAACCCTAGCTGGGGCCGCATCCATGTTGATCCAGAAGGAGACCCAGGACAGAATGACGATGAGCAGAGAGGGGATGTACATCTGGATCAGGTAGTAGCCCATCTGACGCTCCAGGTGGAACCGCACCTCAATACAAGTAAATTTACCTGCAACAAAGCAGAGACACACTTAAAAATAATATTCACTTATTATTACTACTTATTAGAAAACTAGTAATAGAAAACTATTACCACAATAATTAGGGGTGGGAGAAATAATCGATTCTTAGATGCATCGCGAAGCGGACGTGGACGATTCTGAATTGATTTACAAAATTCAAAAATCGATTTTCTAAATGCTAATTGACAACGAAATGTTGACGGAACGCAAGAGGCGGAACTCGTAATGGCGGAAGTGCAGCGCCTAGACAGTCGACGGTGCGCACATAACAAAAAAACATGAGATGGCTGAGCGCAACATTCACCCGGCAGCCTCTGCTTTAACAGCAAGCGTGTGGAAGGATGGTTGTAGTTGCTACCAGCTAGAGGACCATCGAGCAAGCGATATCAAATTTTCCACCCAGCTCAGAAAGAATGAAGCGAATTACAAACTCTATCGCAACTTTGATTGCTGAGGATTTGCGTCTGTATTCAGTTGTTCTTTGTTGCGCACCGCTTGCATTTCAGCAAAAAGTTCATGCACAATGTGTTGAAATGCAAGCGGCATAAAGTAGCATAGCATTAGGATATGCTGCCTATTACCCATATCAGGAAGATTTTGTGATAGGAGAAGTCTTATTCTTATCTTTGACTGAGAGCAGCTTTTTCTTTAATGACACATAGAGAAGAAAAAAATTAATCGGTTTATTTTTAGTAGCCATGTGTTTAGTATGAGAGCTGATACATAGTTCCATAATGTGTTGAAATGCAAGCTGCATTGATTATTGCATTAAAAGCTTTTATATTTTTATATAGGCTACAGTATACTGTTTTACTCTCAGGGATATGCTCATTGCCTGTAACAGGAGGATTCTGTGTTCAAGTCAAATCTATTTGTGACAAAGAAAAGCCTTTTCTTTAATAAAATATTAAAATAATTAAATATTAATTAAATATTAAGTTAATTAATCTGTTGGTTTTCTTTAATGATCACCACAAAAGTAGGAATAATCAGATTTGATTATGAGCATGATTATTATCATTATTGTTATTATTATTATAAATCATAATCATAAAAAAACTGTTGCATTGATAATCGGTTTAGAATCGAATCGTTGACCTCAGAATCAGAGTTGAATCGAATCGTGAGGTGCCAAAAGATTCCCACCCCTAACAATAACCATCTGTACACAAGGGCCACAGTTACGGTCTTATAAGGCACCGTTTGCTGTTTTTATCTGCGCTTCAACCCTGTTCCTTCCTGGCTTTACGCATTGCCTGAATTTAGATTTCCTGATTTTCTGATGAAAGCAGACATTCACTTTATGCCAGTCTTAAAAACACACCCCTTCAAAAACGCCACTGGGGATGTCACAAACAAGGGTGTGACTTCAGAACTTGCTCCTGACTCTGGGTCAGCTCATTATGCTGCCCAAAATCTATAAATATCTATGATCCTAGTCCTTCTCTAAGCCTACTGAATTATTCAATGTCCCAACCCCTACACAGTGGCCCCAGGTCAGACATACCACATCCATGTTTGTCTACTGTCTATGGTCAAATCCCATTTAATGAAAAGCCTTTATCAGTCTGGATGTCAGTCTGTTTGTTTATTCCTCTTGCAGCTGATGTGTTCTTGTCTTGATCACAGCAGCACAAACATGATTGATGAAATGTGGCAACTGTTTCATGCTACCTGTATGATGCTCCTGGTAGTGTATGTATGTGCCTGTGTATGTGTTACCTGTGTTGTAGTGCTTGGTGCAGTATCTAAGGTCTGATTCATCTTTGAGAATGAACTGTGGGAGCGTGAGGCCTTCGGCCACTTGGACTGGTCCATTCTCCTGCCACTCGAAGATCAGGTCGTTCATGGTGTAACCAACTGAAAACAGGAAACAAAGGACAATTCAATAATCAAATATTAACAAACATTATGTAACACTGTCTAATGTACATATAATAAAATTTACAGTCATGTACTCTCAGTTTAGGCCAATCAGAAGAAATAGGTACGTTCAAGGAGGATTGATGGGACAGGACAGCGGTTTGGAAAGAGTAGTTACAAAATGGCTTTATTGGCAACAGTGCCACCTTTAAGTGCAAAACATGAAATATTTCAGAGGTGACTGAAATCCCTTCTTGTATCAGAAGTTAACAACAAACTCAGAAAATTTTGCTGCAAAACACTTGATAGAATAATAAAACACTTCACAGTGTGAGTTATGAAATATGGGCCCTAAAATAATAAACAAAACAAGAAACAAAATTTAGTAGAGTCCAAAATGAGTCCAAGTAAATAATAATAATAATAATACATTTAATTTTTATAGCGCCTTTCAGGGTACCCAAGGACACTTAACAAAATAGAACAAACAAAACAGAGAATAAATGGAGAAACAAAAAAATACATGTAAGATAAAAAAATAGAAAAGTTGATTGATTTGGCTGGACCTAGAGCTGATAGGCCTTATTAAAAAGATGGGTTTTTAAGTCTCTTTTGAAAGTCTCCAAAGAAGTCTGTTTAAAGTCAAGTCTGGGTTTAAGTCAATGTTCACAGTTTGTTCATCTACCCGGGTAGTGTGAGTTTATGCTCTATGTCTTATCTGTATGAAGAATTGATCCTTTCAGTGCAAAATGAAGCTCCCGCTGACGTCACACCCTCCGCGCGTGTAGGCCTGCGTCCCGCTCCATGATCCACCGGTCTAGGCTCTGGCTCGTCATCAGAATCCACTCATACAAAAAAAAAAACAACCTGCATAGGGCAGTAGTAGCAACATCTCATTTAAATACAATCTTATTTATCTCATTAATCTCTCTTCTTCATGAATGTATCTTAACTGTACAGTATTAATTCTCTTTTTTTTTAAATCTTAAATCAATGAACATGAATTATTCAATTGACAAAGTATCATATACAGCTGCACAATAAGTTATTTAACAGCCAAACACACAATATGAATTTTAAATGGTTTCTTAACTTCTTAACTCATCACAGCTAAATGTACACAATTATGTAACTTCTGCAACTCAAATGCACACAGCTGCGTATGTTTTAGCTCAACAACAGGCTCAAACCAGTTTCCTTATCTGCATAGCATGTGCTAGCGCAGTTAACACATATCATCCCTTCTCCACAGAAACACACAATAAAATACAATTTCAACCTCAACACACATGTTTATCGGTCTCCGGTTGGCTTTTCAAACACTATCACAGAACATTACTATAAACAGTGGAGACATATTCAATAAAATTAGCAGGTAATTAGCCTTGGTCGGCATCGCTAGCATGCTATGCTAATCGTACATAGCACTTACTCACCGGAGTTTTCACTCGACAAAAATCAATATCCACACGGTCAAGTTCAGCAAGAAAAAACTCTCTTCCTTCTACGGAAGTCCTCCGAACTGATAACTCGAACAAAATTGTAGTCTTAACAACTTCACAGGCTGTTATCAACCTTCTCAAACTAGCTTGTCTCTCGTGTAGTACTCTCGTGTGCATCGGTGCATGGAAAAAGACCGAGAACAGAGAAAAAACAGAAAACTAAAGAAGCTGCCAGTGTGTGTCTGGGATGAATGCGCACCCCTGCTGGTGAAACTAAGCAACTACATTTCAAATCTACAAGGCTGCATAGCTCTATACACTGTTCAACTGTAAATATTTGGGGATAACACTGTGTGTGTAACTAATGGGCGTTACATCCTCCTCCCCTGAATCAGCGTGCGTCCCTGCATGCCTAACTTTACAGATGTAACATCTGACCAGTTTCAGGTGTAGAAGTAAAGTCAAGAGCTTGCATAACAACTTGGTCTAAACTGTTCAAAATAGAGTGCATAAAAAAAGGCTGATGTCAAAACATAAGTCAGAGGATTGTTATCCGTCATGACTCTGAACTCTGCACCATAAAGGTAATCGAAAAATTTGTCAGTGACAGCCCATTTTAGAGCTAAAAATTCAAGTTTGTGAGTGGGGTAACGCTGCTCACAGTTAGACAACCCTCGACTTGCGTAGGAAATTATTCTCATCTCACCGCCTTGTTCCTGATAAAGAGCTGCCCCGAGCCCATGCAGGCTGGCATCAGTATGCAAGTCATATGGCTTACTAGGATTGGCGAAGCCAAGCACTGGGGCAGATGTCAACTTTTCAATGAATGCTCTGAATGCATCCTCACAATCTGAGGTCCATCGCTCATTGAAGGGACGTTTTAGGTCAGAGTTCGAGAAGCACTTTGAACTTGTAGACTTCTTCCGGGGTGGAAGGTAACCAGCGGTCAAGGCATTGAGCGGTTTGGCAATTTTTGAGTAATCCTTGACAAACCTCCTGTAATATCCAGTGAATCCTAAGACGGATTTCAGCTCACTGATGTTGGTTGGACGGGGCCAGGTCGTCAGAGGGGAAATTTTTCCTGGGTCTGTCTCTACTCCATTTTCTGAGACAACATGACCCAAATATTTCACGGACTTTTTGAAGAAATGGCACTTCTCAGGCGATAACTTGAGGCCAAACTCCTTCAATCTGTTTAAGACATGCATGAGGCGATGTTCATGTTCCTCAAGTGTATCAGCGAACACGATGAGGTCATCAAGAAACACTAAGACTTCTTTGAGGTTGAGAGAGCCCATGCATTTCTCCATAACTCGTTGGAAAGTTGAGGGGGCGTTCGTGACCCCCTGGGGCATCCTGTTAAACTCCCAGAAGCCCATAGGTGTGACAAAAGCCATCTTGTGCTTGTCCTCTTCGTCTACCTCCACCTGATAGTAGCCCGATTTCAAATCCATAACGGAAAACCATTTGGACCCTGTGAGAGCGGCAAAGGTTTCCTCTATGTTGGGCCAAGCGTACGCATCCTTTATGGTCTGATTGTTCAACTTTCTGTAGTTGACACATAAGCGGATGGCGTCGTTCTTCTTCTTCACAACAACTATCGGTGAGGCAAAAGAGCTTTCTGATTCTCTTATGATGCCTGCATCCAACAGTTCTTTGAGATGAAGTCTCACAGCTTCATAATCTGATGGGTGAATGGGCCTTACTCTCTGCTTAAAGGGTGTTGGATCTGAGAGGCGGATCTTATGTTTGACTGCAGTGGTATGACCATGGTCGAGGTTGCCTCTTGCAAAAACTTCAGGGATGGAATTAAGTGTTTCGTGATCCACTCTTTCCATTCCTCTGAAAGTGGACAATCAGTGAAGTCAAAGGTTACTTGGTTGGTGTGGTCTGTGGAACCCATTGTTGTACTCTCAGCTGTACTGATAGGGGTTTGTGACACCTGAGTCTCTTCAGCTTTGTCTGATGAGGTGGACAGGGGAGAGAGAGAGTGAGGGATGGAAAGCTCTGCTATGCTGTGACTTGGGGGAACTGTTATGTTGTGTGCTGTCTCGTTCTTAAGCAGAATGGGGACTTTGAAGCATGTTTGCTGAGGGCTTGACATGACATAGCTACAAAAAGACAGAACACTGGGTAGGCTAGATTGAGTGGATGGCTCTGCTAAGAGAGGGTCCCCCTTGTTTGTGGGTACCTATCTTACATAACCACTCAACACCCTCTTCTCACCAGCGGGGATCACAATGGCTTTCTTACATTGTAGATTTACTCTCCTCACCATGTCACTTTTTTGTTTGGTCTGGCATGTGCTGTAAAGGTCGCGAATCAGGGGAATGTTGGTGCCTAAAAGAGCAGGAAACTCTGCATTGGACCTACAACTTTGAGGATGTCTCTAAGGGGCAGAATCGGTAGGGAAAACAAGTAGGTATCATGGAATGACTTGGAAATGGTGGTAACTTGTGAGCCAGAATCCATGATTGCTTGACACTGTACTGTTTCAATGGTTACGACCGCAACAGATCGTGGGCCTACTAAACCATTAAGGAGCTCATCCTCAAAGGTTTGTATATGTTCACATCTAACTTTCTTTTCTTTGAGTTCTTTCATGGGACTCTCACTCTCTTTATGGCTCCAGTAGGTCCCTTTACTGGGAGCCTGTCCAGTTTAAAGGTAGGTCTTGTTTAGCTCGCCACTCATCTTGCTTTGCTTTTAATTCTTTATATTTTCTGTCCACGGCATCTTTGTTGATGGGGTTCTCACACACCTTGGCTATGTGGCCGTCTTCGCCACATCTGAAACAGAACCAGGCTCTAGGCTGAGGTTTGTGTGTTACCTGATGAGCTTGAGTTTCAGCTCTAGGTGTGGGTAGGTTTGGTTTGTCTGTTGATATTGCATCATTTCTCCTCTGTTGCTTAGGTTTCTTGGTGCTGAGCTGCAGTTTCAGTTCAGCAAGCTGCTTCTTTAAACTTTCTGTCTCTGCCATATATGCCTGGAGAATGCTTTCATTGGGATCACCGTAAGGAGGTAGGTCAGGCACAGAATGCACATTTGCAGTGACCTTTGGCTTTGAGGCCCCAAAGTGACGGTGCATTCAATCCAACTTCGTTGCCCTTCTATCCTCTTCTGTTCGTAGCTGTAAGAGTAGCTCTGCAAAGTCAAGATGTTTTTCAGATTTCAGTTCTAATTGCATGATGAGATTGTGATCACGTTTGAATTGTTTCAGCAGATGATGACTTGTGGATGACTGACTCACTCCATCTCTCTACACAGCAATGCTGAGCAGCACCTGAAGCCTCTGCAGGTACTCTGAAGCTTTTTCACCAGAGTTTTGGTGTGTGTTCAAAAACCTGGCGAAGATTTCGTCTCCATCTTCCACCAGACCATAAGCAGAGTCCAACAGCTTTACATATTCTCTAGGATGAGCAGAGGAGCCTAGTTGTCTGACAACATCTGAGGCTGGAGGAAGTAGACTCTCCAATATCTTCCTGTGCTGAACATCCACAAGAGCTCCGTCTTGGAACATCAAATCTACATGGAGACACCATGTTTCAAAGTCAACTTCACCAGGAGGCTTTGGCACTTTGCCTGAAAAAGGACGTAGCCACTTGGATGGGCTCTGAGATGTTGAAGCTTCGTTTTTAATCAGATGCTCAACCGCAATGCGCTGCACATCAGTTGGGTTTAGCTCATCATTTCTTAGTTCCAAAGGTTTAATTTTTTTCGTCTTCTTGCGTATTACAGGTTGAGCCACTTCCTTATCTGGTTTGGTGTTGAGTGGAGAGGAGGTGAGTTTTGACAGGTCAGTCTTCTTGGTCTTGGATCTACGTAAAAGGGGTGTGGTGCTATGTTCAGAGTGAACGCTCTCATCAGAAGATTCACTGCTACTGCTGGAAGCAGTCTGGGTAGTGGTATGTGCGAGTGCATTAACACTATCTGCCTGCCATGTCACTGCAGGATTATTCACATTTGGTATCTCAAGAGGAAGATTTAACTCAAACATTGCCATTGGGATATCTGTATTGAACTCTACAATAGCTGCATTTGGTTTAACTGCAGCTGGAAGCTGCACTACTTTAGCCACAGTTCCATAACTTGCCAGAGAAGCAATGATATCAGCATCAGTGTCTGTTTTGGTTAGCCCAATTACACAAATGGACTGCTCTGCGTTAACACCATACACTTCCTCAAGAACCATGTTTGTTTAGTTTTATCTCTATACTCACAGCAATGATATGCAATGAACTTCAAAAAAACAGATTTTATGAAAAAAATTAAAATCAGTTCCAAAATGAGTAAAACCGTGTCCGTCTCTTATTAATCCTCCTGGCTAGCTCGCCACAAATTGCAGATGTAACACTGTCTAATGTACATATAATAAAATTTACAGTCATGTACTCTCAGTTTAGGCCAATCAGAAGAAATAGGTACGTTTAAGGAGGATTGATGGGACAGGACAACGGTTTGGAAAGAGTAGTTACAAGATGGCTTTATTGGCAACAGTGCCACCTTTAAGTGCGAAACATGAAATATTTCAGAGGTGATTGAAATCCCTTCTTGTATCAGAAGTTAACAACAAACTCAGAAAATTTTGCTGCAAAACACTTGATAGAACAATAAAACACTTCACAATTCACAGTTATGAAATATGGGCCCCAAAATAATAAACAAAACAAGAAACAAAATTTAGTAGAGTCCAAAAAGAGTCCAAGTAAAGTCAAGTCTGGGTTTAAGTCAATGTTCACAGTTTGTTCATCTACCCGGGTAGTGTGATTTTATGCTCTATGTCTTATCTGTATGAAGAATTGATCCTTTCAGTGCAAAGTGAAGCTCCCGCTGATGTCACACCCTCCGCACATGTAGGCCTGCGTCCCGCTCCACGATCCACCGGTCCAGGCTCTGGCTCGTCATCAGAATCCACTCATGCAAAAAAAACAACCTGCATAAGGCAGTAGTAACAACATCTCCTTTAAATACAATCTTATTTATCTCATTAATCTTTCGTCTTCATGAATGTATCTTAACTGTACAGTATTAATTCTTTTTTTTTAATCTTAAATCAATGAACATGAATTATTCAATTGACAAAGTATCATATACAGCTGCACAAAAACTTATTTAACAGCCAAACACACAATATGAATTTTAAATGGTTTCTTAACTTCTTAACTCATCACAGCTAAATGTACACAATTTATGTAACTTCTGTAACTCAAATGCACACAGCTGCGTGTGTTTTAGCTCAACAACAGGCTCAAACCCTTCTCCACAGAAACACACAATAAAATACAATTTCAACCTCAACACACGTTGATCGGTCTCCGGTTGGCTTTTTAAACACTATCACAGAACATTACGATACACAGTGGAGACACATTCAATAAAATTAGCAGGTAATTAGCCGTGGTCGGCATCGCTAGCATGCTATGCTAATCGTACATAGCACTTACTCACCGGAGTTTTCACTCGACAAAAATCAATATCCACACGGTCAGGTTCAGCAAGAAAAAAATCTCTTCCTTCTATGGAAGTCCTCCGAACTGATAACTCGAACAAAATTGTAGTCTTAACAACTTCACAGGCTGTTATCAACCTTCTCAAACTAGCTTGTCTCTCGTGTAGTACTCTCGTCTGCATCGGTGCATGGAAAAAGACCGAGAACAGAGAAAAAAAGAAAAAACTAAAGGCGCTGCCAGTGTTTGTCTGGGATGAATGCGCACCCCTGCTGGTGAAACTAAGCAACTACATTTCAAATCTACAAGGCTGTATAGCTCTATACACTGTTCAACTGTAAACATTTGGGGATAACACTGTGTGTGTAACTAATGGGCGTTACAATTATGTTATAGAAATGCCATGTAATGTAATGTAAATAATTGAAGTGATTGATATGTTTAGTAGAGGCTTAATGATTCTCTGACATTTGACTTATCAGTTATTTGACGAAGGGCTTGGTGCTCCTTTCTGAGATTTTTCAGCCTTACTTGGGAATGTTGGGCCATTTTCTCAGATTCTATTGACCAACCCACTGCTGTATGGCAGAATACAAATTCTGTCACAAAAAACTTTTCGTATATTATTTGAGGAATACAAATAAACAAGAACAATTTGAATGAAAAGCAGCTTTATCTTCAGCAGACTGATGCTGTCTTGTTAAAAGATTGTGGATAAAGAAACAGGTCAGTCAACAAGTCGTAGCAGAATTAGTCAGATACAATATTTAGGCAAAAGTAGCACACAATGAAATGACACCATTCTAAGAAAAAGTTCTGCTTTAAAGCGAAACTCTCGCCAAAAAGCAACCAAGGCTTTATTTGGGATTGAATATGAGTCAAACCTTCGTGTAAAAGCATAATTACGACGGAAGAGGCACTTTTAAGATTTACCGTAGTTTCGGTTTTGGGCACGTTCATTTTGAACGGGAGAGTTAGGGGCATGACACACTAGCATCAAAATCGCTATTTTTTAAACACTAAGAAGGCATGACACAACATGACACTTTGCTCGTAGTATCACCAGGGTCTCTACACATGAACACGAGCATTGAGAATATTGTTTGTGTACACAGAGTTTATGGAGGAGGATGCAGCAGCTAACGTGAGTAGTTCAAAAACCTTCTTTTTCATAAACTCTGTGTACACTCATTTCGAAAATGATCCCACAGACATCTTTTGCCACTGCTGTTGTTATAATAGTTTTGCAGCACTTAAGTGCTGGAAAAGGAGATAAGTTTAATTTCACAATTGAAAGCAATCCATCATCCATTTTGTAAGCAGCATCACATTTCATTTGTAACATTTAGTTTGTATAGTAACTAGTAACTTTAGTAACTCACTAGTAACTAGCTGCCAAAATAATTGAAGTGGAGCTGTAAATGCAAAACTAGATAAGTACGAATACAGCAAAATTGTATTTAAGTACAGTATTCGAGTAAATGTACTCAGTGACATTCCAGAACTGTTTTCAGCACAGCAGCTGCAGTCCTGCGTCAGCAGTAGGTTATTTGTTAATTTTTAATAAGGGGGATGGTCCAATGGGAGCACCACCCTGCCTCGACACACCTATGTACACCTCCCAAAGGACATTGCAGGACACCTTAACCATAACTGTGACATTTCTAATTCTACAATTCCATTTTATCCAGTTGTCTTCCTTCTCTACCTACTACAATTGTCTTTTTATAACTGTATTAAAGTAATGAGTAAACAAATTTTATGCAGTGGACTGAGTTTATTCAGGCAGGGTTTTCTCATGTTTCTCACAATACACTACAAGCAGGGTTCTTTTAAGTTACATGACCCACATGACCCCTTGGAAATTTTTAGCATCTAAATTCCTTGAAGGACACACATTGTACATTGTGCAAAATAGCAGAGCCCGACCGACTTACCGGTATTTGCCTTTATCGATTTATCGGGTGATTTATAAGGTTTTACAACCTTATATTTAAAAAGTATAATGCAGAAAAACATGCTTGGGGTAATTAAAAATAGGTGTAATGACATAGTTTGGCCAGCAGAGTCCGTTTCAATGGGGGATAAAACAGCTGGTGTCATTGAAATGTAACAGCTACCTCACTAATGGTTAAACTATAAACCAGCACAAAAATGACAATTGGCAACATAAGCCACCATGTTCTGAACAGACACACTTAGAAATGCTAACAAAACGTGACATTTTGGTTTTAGAACATGAATAGCAAACTTTTGTTGATCTGGTCATTTTTTCATTTTTATACAATCAGGAGTCTGTACAGGGTGTTTTATTTTGAAAATTGACCGGATGCTCTATGCATTTCCTGTATGTCTGACCTCCTGCCGGCGCGATCTGCGCTGTGCAGCTTTTTGCGACTTTCGTCAAAAATAAACCGGGCAGCCGGATCGCAAAGCAGGCATGCCCGGCTTGACTTCGCTGTGCGCCGGAGCTGATCGCGACCGCTTGTTATTTGTTACACACTATCTGCTACTAGGGGATGGAGATAGCTGGTTGACAAGGGGGATGCTTTTTGGTAATTTTGCTAACAAGGGGGACGACATCCCCCCTCATATCGCCTACTGTGCGTCAGTGACGGCACTGGATCCTGTCAGCTTCAGTAGTGCTGCAGAACCATTTTGACAGAGCTCACAGCCAAATATGCAATCAATCTAGTTACACACTCAAAAGAAAAGCCTTGAAAATGCATGTGACAGCTACAGAGTGCGTCCAGACACGTGGTCAGTCATGTATGGCTTTCCCTCAACACTAACCATTCTAACTATTATGATGATGGTGATAAAAAAAAACGTGCATCAAGTTTTTGTTAAAGAACGATGTAAACAGAGGCTCCAGTAATATTCTCATTAACATGTTGTCTCAAGCACTCAAACATACGTACATCCTTAACTTCAGTTAAATTGTTATGTTACCTCTTCTAAACATGCTTGGTTAAAGTTACTAACGGGAGTGAGGGGTAAAAAAAACTAAGAAGACGAACAAATGTATGTGCATAATGACTGGGAGAGTTGAGGCCACATTAAAATGCGTGCACTGTAGGGCTTTTTGAAAAAAGCAGAAAGCAGCTGGTATGTGCTGGTACAAGCCTACAGCCATACACATAAGATTCAGTTCATCTCTCCTCTTCAGGTTCAGCTAAAAGTGTGTAAAAAGTGTATGAATGTTGGAAAAGACAAAAAGAAAAAAGAAAAAACAGAGAAGACCATGCCCTCAGCCTTCCACATAAGGAAGCTTCGTGCTTAGCTCTGGATGTTTTTAAATCTTACAATTGCCCATGGTGCTAGCAGTGTCTGACTGTCAACTCAGAGCATTTACAAACTCTGCTGGTAACACCAACTGCATCTACTCATAACACTCATTTTTCCATATCAACTACTAGTCTGGTAAAAATGAAAAAAAACAAATGAACAATCTGAGCATCACAATACCCTCTAATTTAATTTCATACTAAACATTATATCTAAATGTAATGCATAATACTAAATCAAACTGGAGATGGAGTTGGATCAAAGCAATCCTGCACCGTGTCATGACTGGAGCCATTGACGCTCATCCTCTCTCTCTCTCTCTCTCTCGTGTGTGCGTGTCCTCATGCTTCCTGTGTTCTCATGACAGCGGAGACAGCAGCAACACAGCAATGAAAATAATCTATATACATATATAAATATAAAAACACACAGCTAGATCTATGTATGGTAATGCCTCTGGCCAGTAGGCTGGAGCAGAAGAAAACCACCAATGAAGTCAAATTATGTGTCCAAGTGTTTTACGTGTCCCCTGCGGCCAGGCTAAGCTCCTGATTGGACAAAGGATGAATTAGTCATAATAACCCTATCATCATTACATACATGGCTGTGTGTTTCCTTTAAAAGATGCGGCCATGTGTCTGCATTAATATTGTTTCAAAGTGGGAAGTCGAGGGAAAGGAGCATGGTACTAAATGTACTTTGGTAAGATGTATGGGTGAATGAAGAATGAGGGAACATGTGACATACATGGCAAAAGAAACAAATGGATAACACTGGAAATTATGCTGAATATGATATAGAATAGAATAGAATAGAATAGAATAGAATAGAATAGAATTACTTCCCAGACTGGGAAATTATTTTGTCACAGCGGCAGTGGGTCCGCAAAAAAAAACACTCTTTACATAACATTAATAGAAAGCAAGATATACACAATGTATATATACAGTGCAAACTATACTATAAACAATAAACAATAATAATATACACAACTATACAAGAAATAGGCAATTCCTATGAATGTGCAATATCAGAACCACAGGTAATATAAATAAATAGACTAAAAAGAACCTAGAATATGCAGATGTAAACGTGCAATATAACATGTAACATGAGTAAAAACAGTAGAGAGATCAGAGTTCTCGCTCAGGCAGAGGTGAAAGAGTTATTGTGTAATGAAATGGCTTGTGGCAGGAAAGATTTCCTGTATCTATTGTTATGACAGCGAAGCTGAAGCAGCCTTCCGGAGAATGTGCTCCGCTGTCTGACCAGTGTGAGGTGGAGAGGGTGGATATATATGTAGTTGTTTGCATATCTTTACAATTGTAATTATAGCATACAGAGTTTATACAATGTATACAAAAGGGGTGGGTATTGTCAAGGACTTCACGATACGCATGACGATACATGGGTCACGATACGATTATATCACCATACATTGTGATATATTGAGTTATTCCACATTATTAACTGAAAATGTAAAAACAGAGCTATATTATATTGATAATTCAGCAGACAAATTGAGTCAAAACTATGTAATTAAAAATTTCCTTTTTTCAATTTATTTATATTTGGGAAATTACCAAACTCACAGATCTAGCTGCCATTATATCAAAATGATGTGCACTCTTGCACTATAACTGGATGCACTGTTACAGTGGACGCACTGATATTGAAAACAAAAAAATAATGTGCACAGTGAACTCATTGAGGATGGTGTGGGACAATATTTTAGAACAGTGTAAATCTGGTTTTAGGATGAACCACAGTACCGAGACAGCCCTCGTGAAGATTGTTAATGATCTCAGGTGTAACATGGACTCTCAGAAATTGTCAGTCCTGGTGCTACTGGTACAGTAGATCACCACATTTTGTTAAATAGACTTAGGCACCTGGTGGGCCTCTCTGGTACTGTTCTTAACTGGTTTTATTCCTACCTCACAGATCGTCACTTTCTTGCAAGTATGGATACATGTTCCTCAGGAACGCATGAACTTTAGTATGGGGTGTCCCAAGGGTCAATTTTAGGTCCAATACTTTTTAATTTATATATGCTTCCCCTTGGGGACGTCATCAGGAGGCACAGCATCAATTTTCACAGCTATGCTGATGATACACAGCTTTACATCGCCGTGTCTCCTGATGACACGGGGCCTATTGATTCCCTTTTAAACTGTTATTTAGATATAAAGTCATGGATGGTAGGGAACTCCTTACAGCTCAACCAGGACAAAACAGAGGTTTTAATTATTGGTCCTGAAGGCAAGAGAGAGAAACTTTTAACAAAACTAAATGCTTTTAAACACTCACAGTGCATAGAAAACCTGGGCGTTCTTTTCGACTCTGAGCTTGATTTTATTCCACACATCAGAAATACTACAAAGATCGGTTTTTACCATCTTAAGAATATAGCCAGAGTTTGCCCGTTTCTCTCTCTGGCCAGCACAGAGGTGCTAATGCATGCTTTTATCTCTAGCCGGTTAGAGTACTGTAATGCCCTGCTCTCTGGTCTCCCAAATAAGAGTATTTCACAGCTTCAACTGCCCCAGAACTCAGCTGCACGGGTGCTGACGAAGACCAGAAAGCGGACTCACATTACACCAGTTTTAGAATCACTGCATTGGCTCCTTGTGCGCTTCAGGATCGATTTTAAGGTTCTTTTATTAGTTTTTAAGTGTCTTAACGGCCTTGGGCCTTCTTATCTGTCTGGCCTGCTTTTACCGTAACGGCCCTCGCGGACCCTGAGGTCCTCCGGTACTGGTCTTTTATCTGTTCCCAATGTTAGAACCATTACCTTTGGTGAAGCCTCATTTTATCATTACGGCCCTTGCCTGTAGAACAGCCTGCCGGAGGGCCTCAGGGCCACAGAGTCTGTTGATGCATTTAAACGCAGGCTCAAGACTCACCTTTTTAATTTAGCTTTTAAGTGAGTCTCCTTTTACTCATCTAGTTCCACTTGTTTATACTATCTTGTCATTTTTCTTTGTCCTTTAATTTTCTCTTAGAGGTTTTATTATTCATTTATTTATTTATTTATTTCTAATGCTGCTTTTATGGGTTTAGTGCTTAAAAGTTATGTTTTGCTCTTAGTAATTTATATCAACATTCATTTATGTTGTCTTAGGAGGTTTTTCATTTCTTTTAGTACTTATTTTATTTACTGTTTCTTAGTTTCCAGCTCCAGTGTTCTCCTCATGGGGGCCCTCCACTCCGGGATCTCTGTCTGGCCTGCCTACGGGGGTGCCGTCCTGGGGGTTGTCCGGGCCTCGACAGTTGAGGAGTCCTGCCCCATGACCTTACAGCTGTGGTATGGGCCCCTATCTGTCTGGGTCGGGGTGGTCTCTGTGGCGGCGTCCCCTGCGGACGTGGGCTTGGACGGCTCTCGGTGGGGATGGCTCCCATACGATGGTGTTTCCTCACTTGATCTATCAGTGCTCAGCCATATTCCACTTTATCTTGTGGGTGGGGGGGGTGGGGTGTACGTATCAGTGTAGTATGCTCAAGGGTGTGTGTGCATGTGTGTGTATGTGTGTGTGTGTGTGTGTGTGTGTGTGTGTGTGTGTGTGTGTGTGTGTGTGTGTTCGTGTTACATGAATGAGGGTGCGGGGAGTGGGGATGTTAAGGGGGTTTGTTTCATTTTCTTTTCTTTTAATGTAAAGCACTTTGGGTTGCATTTTTACATGTATGAAAGGTGCTATATAAATAAAGTTGATTTCATTTGATTTCATTTGATGTAAATAAACCATAAAAATACTGTAGTCCAACTCCAATGTTATTTGCAGGTGTCCACTATACTTGTCCAATCCATTGGCAGGCCTACTTTGACTTCAGATTTTTGTTCAGGAACAGAATTTGATCAAGATGGTCTAGGGAAAGTGCGACTTGTGTTAACTTCCGTGCGTGCTGTGAAGCCAAATTCAAGGTGTTTGCAACACATTTGAAAATGTAGCAAACCAGCTAGCTGCACTGCGATGGGCATGTTTGATGCATTGTCAGTGACTATGGTGGTCCTTGCTTTTTATGTCCCATTCCTCCAATGCACGTTTCAGCCACTCGGTGATGTTACTGCTAGTATGGCTCTCATGCATTGCCCTTGTCTGCAAAACATGAGAAATCAGTTTCCAGTCCTCATTGATGTGGTGCTCTCGATGTCCAACCATTGCACGTAAGGGCCACTCTTTCTGTTGAGCAAAGAGCTGTTTTTACTACTTGCTTCACCTCTTCATACACCTTGGGCACAGCTACCTCTGTGATGTGTTTGCAAGTCAGGATCAAATAGTGCGGCTCCATGGTGTTGAGCATGTACCTGAAGCCGGTGTTTTCAACCACACTATAGGGGTGCAAATCATCGTTGCTGCGGTAACGCTATTGTATCTGCATGGCGTCTGACAAGGTGAGTTCGCAAGTTGGTTGTTTTACCTGAAAACTATACGGCAGCATGACAGAGCTTGCAAATTGCATTTGCTGTATCCAAGTCCATGCTCCCTGGTTTGTTTTTGAAACCGAAGTGCACCCACACAACATCGGTTTTGTATTTGGAAGGCGCCCCTCTAATATCATCAGTAGACATGCTTCTTCCATTTCTCACGCACCCGCCAATTCGAGGCAACCAGTCATACTGCGACACGATTTTATTTTTTTCAAAATATTGATTTTTGGAGCTGGAAAACCATGTAGTATATAAGAAAAATAAATATTGCGATATATATTGCCGTAATGATTTTTTAGCACTGCCCTATAAAATGTCAACAATGTTGTAGTGTTGTAATTCATTTTATTCAGCAGTATCCAGCTCCTGTCTGCACAGGTGGTGGCACACATTGTGCTCCCTTGTATGAATCAAAGCAGCATGCTTAACATTAAGTATCGTGCACAGTCAAAGTCCCTGAGGGTATAGAGACAGATCCCAGCAGTCACATCACTGAGGTATGTAACATATATATGGCACGAACAGGAGAAGCCTACACAATTATGATGAATAATAAACTAAAGCAGGACGAGGAGTACGAGGCAGGAGTGAGGTTTCCGCAGGCTGAGTGATGGTAATTTATTTATCAACAATTTGTGACTGACATTGTTGATTTGTATGGACATTAATGTAAGCAGCTTTATTATTTTTTAACTAAACCAAAGAAAGAAATCAGCTGCAATAGTGACAGAAACATGGAGTTGATGTGGTCCTGACGTGAAACAGAGCGCCTTGTTTAGAGGTTTAAGATGGGTACCCTTCAATAGAGCTGGGTACTTTCCCCAATTGAATCAATGCTGATTCACAGGGTTCAATTAAATTTGGCTCCCGATTTGTGCCAGAGTTGCTTGGATATGTAATCATTTCTGAGATAACAATGCTGTACAAAGAGCCCTCTAACCTGGTGCATCATAAAAAATACAAAAGCTTACAATAAGAATTACATGAATGATTTCAGAGATTTGTGATTAAAATATGCTGATGGTGAAAACTGAATGAGGTTATGATTTCGGCCTCTAATTATCAAAAATACTGTAGTGAAAGAACTAGATTATAATGACAGATGTCAGCCTTTGTATGTCAACAAGGTAAACACAAAATATTATAAAAAAACAACCTTTGCGGCCATTTGTGCATAGATTTCTGAGTTGCACTGAAAGAGATTATGAATTGTTGTCAGATCATTCAAATGAAAATGGATTTGAATCCGTCAACCAGCCTTGGGGTGTTGCCTTTATATGTGTATTTCAGTGTACCCAATAAGTAAGCTACTAGTGTTTTACATGCGTACTGATCTTTATTCAACTTTAAGAACTAGTGAGTAAAGGATATTTTTGCTGGTTCTCACACTTTTGTGGAACTTAAGAGGGCTGTTTCAAGCCTTTGGCTCAATGCCATTTCCAGTTTTTACCCCTAGCCAACATTGTTAAGTGTCCCGTGGCCCCTCAGAACAGAGTGGTGTGTGTGTGTGTGTGTGTGTGTGTGTGTGTGTGTGTGTGTGTTTCTGTGGGTGCGTGTGTGGGTTTGTGCATGGTGTGTCTCTCAACTTACAACTCTCCAGCTGCATGATACAGGTCTGAACATCCATAGGGAAGTTTTTTAGGTCCATGGGACATGACAGAGTTAATGTTAGTCTGAAAGTAAAGAGAGGGGACAGAACGAGGGAGTTTAAACGTTTAAATACTTTTATAAATGTCATACGCAGTATCAAAAAGCTTTTATCTGAGCTTATTTCACATTGATGTGGCACTAAGTGGGACATCTTCCACTTCAAGGCTCCAAAAACAGAAGCATAACCTCTCTGCAATACTTCTGCACTTTTACTCTAGCTTTCCATCGCTTCTACTGTAGTGAGTTTAACTAGAAGTATAACCTGGTTCTCTAGTTTTAGAATCACATGCATGTTAAAGCATTTGGCAAATACGGTGAAGACTAACACAGACACCATATAAAAGTTGACAGACATCCTAAAGGTCCCTGCAAGGTTCTATTTTTAGTCCTGTCCATATTTTATAAAAGAATATCAATTTGAGTTTCATCTCTTTGCAGAGGATACCTAGCTGTACGTTTCTGTATCTCCAGATGATTTTAGTCCAATTGATAGTTAAGTGTTGCATACATATTGAATAGATGTCACAAAACTTCTTACAGCTTCAAGAAGACAAGACAGTAGCCGTTCATACCAAGTACTAGATAGTTCACCTACAGACCTCGAGCCAAATTTTTTTGGCCCAATTTTGATTTAAGGTGTCTTGTCATGATTTGTCATGGATTTTTAGTCTTTTGTCTTTATTTGATTACATATTTTAGTGACTTTTACTTATTTGAACATTTTATTGTTTTATTGTTCTAATTCTTATGTCTTGCAAAATGTTCCTTATTGTTGTCTACATTTGTTCTTTGTATGTGCTACACTCATTTTCCTAAGTACTGTTGGATGCCTGTCTTTATGACAGGTGCTATATAGACCGATCAGGCATAACATTATGATCACTGACAAGTGAAGTAAATAACACCAATTATCTCTCCATTATGGCACCTGTTGGTGGGTGGGATAGGCAGCAAGTGAACACGTTGTCCTCAAAGTTGATGTGTTAGAAGCAAGCGTAAGGATTTGAGTGAGTTTGAAAATGGCCAAATTGTGATGGCTAGACGACCGGGTCAGAATCTCCAGAATTGCAGCTCTAGTGGGGTGTTCCTGGTCTACAGTGGTCAATATCTATCAAAAGAGGTCCAAAGAAGGAACAGTAGTGAACCACCGACAGGGTCATGGGCGGCCAAGGCACATTCATGCAAGTGGGGAGCGAAGGCTGGCCTGCATGGTCAGATTAAACAGACTAGCTACTGTTGTTCAAATTGCTGAAGAAGTTAATGCTGGTTCTGATAGAAAGGTGTCAGAACACACAGTGCATCGCAGTCTGCTGCTTATGGGGATGCATAGCCACACACCAGTCAGGGTGCCCATGCTGACCACTGTCCACTGCCAAAAGGGCCAACAATGGGCATGTGAGCATCAGAACTGGACCACGGAGCAATGGAAGGCGGCCTGGTCTGATGAATCACGTTTTCTTTTACATCACGTGGATGACCAGATGCGTGTGCGTCATTTACCTGGGGAACACATGGCACCAGGATGCACTATGGGAAGAAGGCAAGCCGGTGGAGGCAGTGTGATGATTTGGGAAATGTTCTGCTTGGGTCCTGCCATCCATGTGGATGTTACTTTGACATGTACCACCTAGCTAAGCATTGCTGCAGACCATGTACACCCTTTCATGGAAATGGTATTTCCTAATGGCTGTGGCCTCTTTCAGCAGGATAATGCGCCATGCCACAAAGCAAAAATGTTTCAGGAATGGTTTGAGGAGCACAAGAACGAGTTTGAGGTGTTGACTTGGCCTCCAAATTCCCTGGATCTCAATCCAATCGAGCATCTGTGGGATGTGCTTGACACACAAATCCGATCCATGGAGGCCCCACCTCGCACCTTACAGGACTTAAAGGATCTGCTGCTAACATCTTGGTGCCAGATACCGCAGCACATCTTAAGGGGTCTAGTGGAGTCCATGCCTCGACAAGTCAGGGCTGTTTTGGCAGCAAAAGGGAGACCAACACAATATCAGGCAGGTGGTCATAATGTTATGCCTGCTTGATGTATATTAGGTTGAGCTGATGTGAGTTGTTGTTTCATGCATTGCAAATAACAAATTATCGTAACAAATAGATTATTTTGGATTGTATTAACTCAGATATGACTGACCACATAGTGTTGGTCTTTGACCCCTCATCCCTTTATTTGTCACCACAAGCTAAAAAAGGCATGTTCCCACACTTACCTAATAGAATACAAAACATTTCCATTCTTGAATATCCTGAGCAGTTTGTTGTCTGTAGTGACTTCATGAAAGTGGGCCCCCTTCTCATTAGCAAAGAACAGATCTGGCTTCCAGATGGAGTCTAACATGGAGGGGTCCAGGTCCAGAGAGTCATCAGGGTACTCAGCATAGGCGAGCCTAGGATCATTCCACTGCTGACGGAGGAAGATATTTACTCGGTAGTCCTACAGACACAGAGAATAACATGAGAGAGTCACGCAGACATATTTATGAGAACATTTTTATGGAATGTGAAGTAACTGGGTGATTACCAATTACATAAAAACATTACATGATGGGCCATGTTTGGCTTGGTACACGCATCATGAAAATTTTTGCTATATCTGTGACAATAATTCTGTATGAAGTCAGACTGCTTTATTCAGCAGATTTACTCCAGTGTTAGATGATCCAATTGTAATACCTAAGTGAATTTGAGAAATTTAGTTATTTTGATTTCCATTAATTCCACTGCTTATGTCACTTTGCCCAACAAGTAAAATGATTTCCATTGGTGGGTCACTACAAATGAATAAAAAAATAAAGCTACACTCATCGTTTCATGCAGCGCCTGGAAACAGATTTACCAGAATCAATCATCTGCTCAGTATATCGCATATTCATTCTTATTGCAACCTGCTCAAGGTGCACTGATGAGGCAGAGGCGTTCAAATCATCTCCATCCCTGTGAGCCAGCTGTCAGAACAGTCACAGTGATGTATACTGTGTCATGTTACATGTCAGCAGGGGAACAGTATAGTAGTGACCGACCGATTATCGGCCACCGATATATCGGGGCCCGATAGAACGGCCTAATTTCTATCGGGGGTTCTATCGTATCGGTGAAATGTTGCGCCGATAGAAAAAAAAGTGTGTCAATGACAAACGTGCGCGCTGGTGTACTGATTTATTTTGTTCAGTGGGGCACGCTGAGCTCAGCCAGAGACTTTAGCTCAGCTCACATTTCAGTGAAGTTCCTCCCCCACTCTACACCACGAAACCTCCCGACCACCTGACCAACCAGCGGACAACCAGCGGACAACCAGCGGACTTTTCCCCCTTTTCCACAAGCCACAATTGCGGTATAATTGTGGACTGGATTGTCCTGTGTTCATTTCCCCATGTTTGTGAGACAACGCGGAACGCTCCCCACTACACGCTTGCTATAGTAACTTTTAATTGATTGAAAACGTTATTAAAAGTTTGCACAAAAGCACCGAAGGGTACAGTTTAATACAAATACAATGCTGAAAGGATTGAACCAAGAAAGCACTAGTCTCCCCGACACGACGCGGGATCACTTTTATTTTATCATCGTCATTTTGGCTTGGTTTGATTGTGTGTGTCCACAGCTGGGATGGTTTATTGAGGGGACGAATGAACGACATGTTTTTTGGCATGCATTGCTGACCTGGGCATTGTTTCTCAATAAATTAGAAAAACATTTCCTATCATTCCCCGTTTCCGTGCATGGTTGAAGGAGATCGCATCCACGCTCGGCTCCCTCCTGCGCCGAAATGTCCCCTTTTAGTTACCTAAACCAACCCTGGTGTGTGGACACAACCACCGCATCTATTTAAACTCCGTCACTTTGCTTTGTTCTTTTGCCCTGATGAAGACCTCCAGGTCGGAACGTTGGCCATGTCTGTTCGATAACACAATAAATTAAGTAACGTCAGGCCTATTTAACATCAAGGCTACGAGTGTGCCGCATCACTTCCTCATCAACGCTGGTGTTTCTTATTTGTGGCCGCTGCCAGCGCCACACAGGCTTTGCCTTTCAGCAATCAAGCGCTGTTTTCGTCTTTGTTAAAAACAATAACAGCAGCAGCTGTAGGCAGCTGAGATCGCTGTGCCATCTGTTTTGCATGCAAATATGAATTAACACAGTAAAATGAATGGTTTTCTATTTACAAATTTAAAAATGCATAGGTTAAATAACATAAATGTTTTCTTTCCTTTATTACACAGATGGCTGAAAAAAGGAGCAAAGTATGCTAAATGTTAAAAGTCTTGAATAAAGACATTGGTTTAAGGAAGCATCTGTCTGTACTACTGTCAATGTGACTGTACTATTGCATAATCATATCGGTGCAAAATCTATGCACAATCCAAGGCCTGTTTTTATTCCAGCTCAAAAACTCACTATATCGGTTGCATATCGGCTATCGGTGATTGCACCACCTCTAATATCGGCAATCGTTATCGGGCCAAAAAATCCCTATCGGTCGGACACTACAGTATAGTACATGAGTACACATGTTACAATTGGATTCTTCATGTCTGCATGCACACCCCTTCCACCACATTTGTAGGCAGCTGCAGCCTCGACATTACAATCAGCACACAAAGCACAGATACGGGGGGCACTGGCACAAACTAATACCACTATCACATTAAAATTAGCATGTATATGCAGGTTTTTAAACGTTGGTACGAAACATTTCTCCATTGTTGTGTGTCATGTTCATCATTACCTAACCCACACCGGAAAAACAGGGAACAGTATATAGTAGTGGATCATATACCCAACCAGAATACATCTAAGACATTGCTAAGGAGAGAGACATCTCACTTCTATCTCCATCTGTGTTAAGAGCATTGACTGTAAAACTAGTGAACAGGGCCCCTGTGACGTCACCTATAGGTTTCTGCAGAGCCACAATGAAACTCTAAGTTGGTGGTACTGGCTGTCACCATCTTAGCAGTGCCTGTCTCCTCCTATCTCAGGCTAATCAAAAACGAGCGACAACGTGGTGCGTGGGTGGAGCTGAAGCGAGACTTGTTAATTAAACAAGCCCACTGAGCTGGAAATTATTAAGCTATTAAGCTATCTGTTTTCACACAAAAAGGGAAGTGAATCTCACTTCACGTGTGAATATCTAGTACATTATCAGCAAGATAGTGTGCAACAACTGGCAACACGGATGTGTGTTTGTTTTCAATCTGAGCAAAGTTACACTCACCAGATACTCATTGCAGTTAGGCCTGCACGATATGAGGAAAATCTACGATGTGCGATAACACTTTTCAATATTGCGATGACGATATAACTTGCGATAAAATTAACAAATATTGAAGTTTGCATATTATTAACTATACAGTTAATGATGGCTAACGTTAGTTTTGAATCGTTCCTGTAGGTCTTTATGATTGTATTGCAGGTAGGGATGTAACGGTTACCGGTGTCACGGTAAACCATGGTAAAATTCCCGACGGTGAAGGTTACCTTTTAAGTTTTAATTACCATGGTAACCGCCGCGGTCAGTAACCACGGTGTGGAAAACTCGCGGCGCATGCGCAGCGTGCAACGTGCGCTTGTTATGTAGTGAAGAAGACATGGCGGAGGACGTGATATAGCGGCCCTCAAGGCATTTTTCAGCCTTCAAAGAGAACCAAATCTGAAGTCTGGGCGTATTCTGGTTATTATAAGAATGCTCAGGGACAGCTGGTCGAGGATGGCAGCCCTGTCTGCAGGAGCTGCAAGAAGAAAGTTGTTGCGAGGGGCGGCAACACATCCGATTTACTGACTAATTTGCGGGACCATCACCCTCAACTGTTCAGTGAATGCAAGGTAAGTTAACCTTAAGCTCGGGTGAATCATGTATGTGTATGTCGACTTTTCTCTGTCTAATTTGCTGTTGTCACTAATGTAAACTGACCAGATAGTGGTATAACTGAACGAAGTTGATCCATGATTTGGCTCGTTATCTGAACCGCTTATTAATTGTAGATTTCACTTTTTAAAGTCGACCTAATAATTCCCGAAATATTGATGCAGAGCTGCAGTGAGGAGGATTTGAGACAAACACGCACTGGGTGGACTGAGTTGGTGAATGCAAACTGACTGAGATGACTGACTTTCATCTCAGCTCCGTTCACCTGAGCAGCGTCTACCTGTGGCTCAGCAGCCATCTGACCAATCAGACTGACCGAGTCCACTGACAACAGACGAGCAGACAGACAGACAGCCAATATATATATATATATAAGTAATATCAGAAATATATGATACTTGTGGATTATTTGTAGAATAGACTGTATATAAGGAATAATATAAAATGGTGAATATAACAAGTGTATAGTGATAAGAGCCAAAATAGAGTATTCATAATTAATTTAACAACAATAATCCTTGTTGTTTTGATCTAAAAAATTATCCAACCTGTTTCTAACAAAAGTGATATGATCTAAATTGTGAGTTTTGTGATATGTTGGTTGCACCCTTAGTATTAAGTAACAATGACAGTAATAATTAATAATGACATGTTCTATTAATTTTTTTCACAGAGAGGGTCTGCTGGCCAATTAAGTGCTGCTGCCACTACATCTCATTCTACCTCTGTAACGCAGACAGTTTATCAGTGTTTTTTCAACATTTTAAAAAATACCGCGGTATACCGATAACCGTGATAATTTTGGTCACTATTACCGCAGTGTGAAATTTGCATACTGTTACATCCCTAATTGCGGGTGGTACCTGTGTTTGTAACACGTCATCTCTCCTGAGACACATACACACACACACACATACACAAAATGCATATTGCTCCGTGGTGTCGCTGGCTGCAAGCAGCACACACACACACACCTGCCCGACACACGGCTTTCCGACACACACACACGCCCGACACGGCTCTCTGACCCGTTCAAGTCGGAGTTAAAAACATCCCGTAAGTCATTCCCTTAACTGTTTAGTAGCGTGATCAAGGGTGTACACTTGTTTGTCCTACTATTTCCTGGATACATACATACTCACACAATCAGCACACACTCAGTGCTGTTTCTTTTCACCACAAGGTCTTTGTTGGCCACATTTTCATGGCTTTTCTCTCCTCCCTCAGCCATCATAACCTGGCAAACTGATGCCGATTAATTTTGCCAGGGTAGCTAACGGCTAGCTGGGGCATCATCTGATTGGCCCTTTTACCCAGGGCTCCATCTGATAGGCTAAATGTTGGCATGCTCATGGTGTACAAATACAGTCGAGAGGTGGAGTTCTGTGAATGAAATAGCTGTGATGAAACTCAGCAAACAGCTCGTGGTTAGCTGTCACTCAGAGCAGCCATGCCACTAATGATGAATTACTTTAACCCTCAATATATGCATTTTGCATTTTTCAGTGTATACAATTCTGTTTTTATCTGAATAGGAAATCCATGACATCCACACCAAGTGCACTACTGTTCTCCACGCCCTTCCTGTGTATCTGTGCGAGGACGTTTCTGGATTTTTCAGAACCTGCACAGTGAGTCTCCTTAAGTTACTGACTACTGTGTATTAGGTAAACAGTTCATCAAAATAACATGTTTTGGGATTTACCTTTGTTTAGTCTACCCATACAGTTTTCATATATGGTCTGTTTTCTTTCTCCTCACTACAAAGGAACTGTATTGGTGTTATGTTCAGAGTGATAAGATGTTCAGTAAAACATTTTCCTGTAAATGTCTTTTAGTTTGGTTTCAGTCACTCACACCACTTAGATTCTCTGGTAATTTGTGAGGATTTGATTCATGAGTGGACATGGATCGTATGTTTTTCACCTCTGACAATGAGACCCAGGTCCCCCTTGTAAAAGAGGTATTGGATTTCAATGGGACTTGGTTAAAGAAAGATAAATGATAAGTCAGCTGTTCTGTTCCATGTGTTAGTTTGTGATTAGTATCTCATTTTCATTCATTCAGGACGAGTCTGATGAGCCAGAGCTTGATGGTGTTGCAGTGGGCCTCCTTACTTTCATCAGTGACCATGACTTAAGACCAGTTCACTACCACCCTGTTAGAATCTCTGTCATGATTGAAAGGAATTAGCCAGGAAGCCAAAGGCACTTTTATAGCTGATAACAAAAGCTAATTTCATTAGTGTATTATTTATTATTGTTTTTGATTACTGATTATTTTACTGACTATCTGATTAGTTGTTTGGTCAATATCAGAAATGTGTGAAAAATATCTATTTCCTAGGGCCTTAAGTGACCAGGAACACATTTGGAAGGCTAGAATCAGAGAATTTTGAGTTTTTCTTCTTAAAAAGTTTGGGAATAATCAGTTAATCTACTTCTTGCATCTCTACAATCTATTTTTTGTTCTATTTATTTTAATTCATAAATGTTTATTTATTTTTCTGTTTAATTTTAACATTGAAGTGTGCTAAAAGGGAGTAGGCAAGAAAATACTGTTCAGTAGCAGATGTTCATGACTTTTAGATATATCAAGTTTGTTAAATTCAGTGTAATCTAGGCAGTCAATTGCCTCAAAAATTTTAAGTTTTGAGTCACATGTTTTTAAGTGAACAAACTCAACATATGTGACTAATGTGTACTTAAAACAATGACAACACAAACTAATAAACATTGAGTTTGGTTAAAATGGTGTGGTTGTGTACTTAGTGTTAATGTATCCATTTTAAGGTGTTTAGTGTTACTGGAGCTACTGTTGAACACCATTACTTTACTGAAAACAGTGTAACAAAAATATATAGTGTCAAACTATGTTGAAAAGCAGGACTTTATAGTGACGTTGATATTTCAACATTGATTGGATTTGCAAAATCTAAACTAAAATCAATACTGATTCAATGTTGGCGAATTCAACTATGTCGAGAAACGTGACGTAGGAATGACGTTGCTATTTCAACTAAACAAAATTCAACGGTTATCAAACACTGGCACCTGACGCTGATTCAACAGTGACTCAACGTTAAAATGCCAGCTGGGTAGAACTGATAATGGTATTTACAGGAAATGTGCAGAAATGTCTTCTTTGGCATTTCTCTGATGTTTCCGTAGCCACTTCTGGCTAAAATACAATACATTCAAAATCACAAATCCCAGACTTCCGGTTATGGTGGCAGAGTGAACGGCAGCATGCCCTTGAGCTCTCCTAATATTTCATGATTATCATGTAACCTGCAGTGCTTTACAGCCGATTTTTCTACTTTTTATATATTGATGAATACCAAAGACGTTGACATAGACCAACGTCTACATAGACAAACTTTACGTTGACAAAGAGCCAAATGCCACCTAAAAAACCTGACGAAAAGAAAAATAACGGACAGAGGGAAGCTGCTATGGCTGGCGCTAACATGGCTGGCGCTAAGTCGTCGCAAGCTAACATCGACAGCTTCATGGACACGCAGCCTCCACCATGGTTTCTGAGAGAGATAGAGAAAATGACGAACGTGATTCCGAACACATTTGCTGCCCGTCTTAACCAAGTGGACGCATCTATTAAGAAGATGGAGGGAGGGCTGCAAGCTAACACAGAGAGGTTAGCCCAACTGGAGCAAAAATGCAGCGAGCTCGAGCAGTCAGTCACCATCCTGCAACAAGACCACGACGAGCTGGCCTAGAAACACTCCCGGGCTGAGGCTGAACTTAGGACACAACTCGACCACCAGGAGAATTGTAAGAGAAGGAAGAATTTGAGGATTGCAGGGTTTCCGGAGGGAATTGAAGGTAACGATGCTGTTGCCTTCCTAGAAAAATGGTTACCATCGATATTGGGTCTTGCACGATCCGGAGGAGACCACAGGAGAGCAGATCACCACAAGCCTTTGTCATTAAACTTCTCCGCTACAAGGATACCGTCCAAATACTGAGCACCGCGCGGAAGAAAAGAGATCTCATGCACGGTAACTCCAAAATCATTATATTCCCTGATCTGTCTCAAACCTTGCACAAGAAGCGTATGGCTTTCAGCGCACTAAAAAGCCAGCTCCGCCAGGGCAACATGAAGTACGGGATGTTTTATCCTGCAACCTTGAAAGTGGATACCCACAGCGGGGCGACAAGAGCGTATGACTTGGTGCGGCAGAGAGATTTCTTCGCAGAGAATACTGGGACATGTTTTAATAAGATACCAATCTTGGGTTATGAACAGACTGTCTAGTGAATATTGCCAACGGAAAACATACAAACGGAGCCCTGCATTTTCACCCTGTTCCCACTTTTCTCTGTATTACCGTCTGGTTTTGCTCTGATACAGGAGAGACGAAACATCAGTGAGTAACTCAACGACAGCATTGCAGACTTTGAACTTGATTGAAAACCTGACTCATCTGGAACTAGCTCAGCTGAGGTGAGGACATTTGAAAATAACTTACTGGACCAAACACACCACTGAACAAACCCGGTCTAATGACACTTATCTGGTCATTCCGTTCAATCTCAGGGTCTCATCAGTGAGTAGGTTGGAATGTTTAAACTGTAATGCACTCTTATGGGTATAAAGTTTGATGTCAGGGCCCAGTATATTTTATTTCATTTTTTCTTTTATGTTCTTGCTTTTCACCACTGATTGTTTGGGTTGAGTGAGACTCACAGAACTTTGGTTAAAGGTAAAGAGGTCACTAATACTGAGTTATGGCAGTCAAAGTCTGTGTTTTTTCATATTTGTCCCAGTATAGAAATTAGTAAGTTGGTGCAATGGGTTATGTTTACAATTATAACAGAGAGCTGAGCAATTTCTGTATGTTCTATAATGCTACCTCAACATGACGGACGCCAGTTAGTTTTAGGGTTTACCTCTTTAGGTCAGGAAAAAGAGGTCAGGGTCCAGAGTTCGACAGAGGTTTATTTTCTTTTGCGGCTAATATCTGAGAATGTGTACCTTGTAATTATACAGAGAAAAGAGGGAAACATTCTGTTTATGCTTACAGCTATTTTATTATTTGTTGCAAGCTATACAAGGTACATATAAGCCACCCCAATGAGCTATGGTGTCTGGTTGAGAAACAATTGTGTGAAAAGGAAACGTATTTTAATCTATCTGAAACAGCACAACATCGATATAGCCTTACTGCAGGAAACACATTTGACAGACAATGAACATGTTAAACTGAAACAAGGTGGTTATAGTCATATATTTTTCTCATCATCTCAGGCAGGAGGAGTGGCCATACTACTTCATAGAAATGTCCCATTTCAGGTGAATTCAGTCATTAAGGACCCTTTTGGAAGATTTATGATAGTACAAGAGTTATTACCAGTGGTGTAGTGGTCCCTGGAGAAGTGGGTATACTCTCAATGTTAACCCTTTTTTAACACAGCCAAGAAAAACGCCTTGTTTCAGAAACAGTGACATTTAAGACTACTCTATTTAGTTTACCCAAAAATTCGTCAGTAGTATTTGCTCATTGTCACATAATCTCTGCTGCTTGATCTCAGGGAGAAAGGATTATGAAATTACTAAACCAATACTGGCCGACAGACTAGTGAGAGACAACTATGCATTTTGTGTGAACTATTCCTTATTCCTTAACTCTCCTTTGTCCTGACTCCTGAACTTCCCTTCCTCATAAACATCCTACATAAAGAACTCAATGTTAATATTCTTAAACATGGAAGTGTTGAAATATTTGATGTAAACTTAGAACAAACCTCTACAGCCTTGAGTTTGATTAGGAAACATTCATTTCTTTTGTAGTTCTTTTATCTGCTTTTTATGAATTATTTTACATACATTTTGTTGTTCTAATCTGTTTTAACTTTTATCCTAGCCTTTTGTGTACTCTACATTATGATATTCCTCTTATTATTTAAGATTTTAATAGTTTTATTGCATTTCATTGTCTTCATTTCTATTCTTTTCTAGTTTATGAGAGCAGTAACAGGGATGAGTTGATGTAGGAGATTTTCTTCATTGAAAAGAAGGTTTTAAGCGCCAACAAATAGCTTTAAGCTAATAAAGTGTAAATGAACACCTACATGGCATTAAGAATATGAACGTACTACTATAAACTTGAATTAGTGCATTCATGAATTGAAAGCTAGCTTTCTGTTTCCTGCTGTCACATAACTCCACTTACATGACAACTTGACTTGAAAAAGAAGTCAGTCTTCTGCTGCCTCTTCCTTTTTGCCATTCCTAACAAAAAGAATAATGATCATGTTGAATAATATCAAAACCAGTGGATGTCTCTAGAAAACTGTCAATTACCATTAACTTTACCTGGCTTGCATTAACTTCGTTTGCCACCTGGCTTGCTTAACATTAGCGGACATGCCACAAAGCAAGACATAGTTTAGTTATTTACAGCCACAGTTCTACATTATTAACTAGTTAAAAAACCGTTTCATACCTCTGCTCTGTTCGCTGTCTGCAGCAAGTGATGGCAGCTCAGTGTTAGCATGTAATTGTTTACTTTCCCAGGCGGCTGGGACTAGTGGGTTTGGTCAAATGGCTGTGATTGGCTTGATGGCTGTCAATCAATTTAACTTGACCAATGGGTTTTCATGTATACTCACCCTATTGAGGTGCGCTCCATTTCAGTATGCTGGTACACGCGAGGGCAGGCAAACGGTTTAATACCATAGGAATAAGTGGGGGGGATGTGACACTATGGTCTACATGGGAGGAGACTTCTCTAACACAGAGTGCTATATATTTAAAAAAAGAGATGCTAGGAATGGGGCTCGTAGTTGTCCACAATAGTTATACCCGTATAGTTTTTTTTTTTTACGACCTCCTCCAAGATACACCAAGTCACTTCTTGTGAGTACTTGGCAAGGACCTTATCAGACCACACTGCTTTGTTAGCAACTATATCTGCATCCACACCAGTTACCAGGTGTAACAGATGGAGATTTACCTCACATTTACTTAACAATTCAGAATTTGTGAATATGATAAGCAGGGAAATTGACTCTTTTTAAAATATAAATCAAAACACTGCAAACCCTAACATTGTATGGAATGCTATGAAAGCTTCCCTCAGAGGTCAAATAATAGCTTACACCTCAAGTAAACGCAAAAAGTACATAACCAAAATCCAATATTTTGAAAATAAGATTAAAAAACTAGAAAGACAACACGCACAGTCATGTGACAATATCATTCTCCAACAACTGAAATCAAAACAGCTGGAATATAACATGCTTAATACACATAAGAGAGAAAATGCTATAAAAAGAATGAAACATAGATATTATGAACAGGGAGACAAGGCAGGGAAGCTTTTAGCTTGGCAGATAAAGAAAGAGGACACAAATATGGCAATATATACAATCCAAAAGGATGACACATTTACTAGTAACCCTAGAGAGATTACTGAGGCTTTCTTGAGTTATTACCAGTCATTGTGTACATCTCAAGGATGTAACACTGTGAGTATACAGCATTTTTTGGATAAGCTCGTTCTTCCTACACTATCTGATGATAAGGAGGAGATACTAGAGGGCAGTATTATGAAAGAGGAAGTGATGAAAGCTTTGACCTCACTTGCCTCAGGAAAATCACCAGGGGCCTCATTTATAAAACTGTGCGTAGGATTGACGTCAAAGTGTTGCATACACACGAAACACAGAAAGTGCGTACGCACAAAAATATCCTGATTATGCGCACGCATGTCCTACGCCGATTTCCCTTTATAAATCACACTCCACTCTAAATGTGGCACACCTGTGTGCGGGTTATACCACGCCCAGAGTCGCCTATGAATATTCAGAGAAACGCCCCTAATTAATATTGACTCATGACTGAAAGCATGCCGAAAGCAGAGAGAAAGGCGAAGAAGCGCAATTTCACTCAGTGAGAGGTGGAAGTTCTTCATACAATGTATGCTGTAGCCTCAGAAGGAGTGTGGCTGAAGTGAAAAAAAAGTGATCAGACGTAAAAGTGGAAGCAAAAAAGCGCCTGGCGTCACACAGGCAGAGCGTCTGTGCCATGGGCGGGGGAACGGGCCAACCGGAGCTCACCCCGCTGGATGAAAAACTGACGGGGATCATCGGGGAATCCCTCCGGAGTGGACTGGTGACGGAGGTGGAGGGGCACACCGATGCCGGCCCAATTCATTCTCACTCGGTGCTCTTATAGCAACATGAGTGCAGTTAGTGGCACAGATTACATTTGGGAAACCGGACATTGCTGACAGCTCGTGAGAGTCGGAAACGGCTCATTAGCCACTCATCACTGTTGGCCAGTGGATCTTGCTGGTCACTGAAGCTCCGCTCCCTCCGTATCCTTCTGTTTGCTACATCCTCCAACAGTGCCAAAGCAGCCATTGTGCGCCATAATGCATTGTAAGTACATGCCTTTATATGCCCATCTATTAAGTAATATCTGCTACACATGTGAGAATTACCCTGACTGACTAACAGTCCTTCAGACTAACAATATAAGATTATTGTTGTCGTTATTTGTATGGCAACAAAACACAGTTACAAAGTGTTTTATGCGTTATGCATTGAAAACGGAGATCAAACGAAATGCGCTATATGGTATAGGATATTAATATATTAAACTGCATTCATATCAGTGTAAACGTAATTTGCTCTACTGTTGTCTTACTTTTGTCCCAAATCATATGTTTCCCACGTTCACTCCAGGGAATTTGTTTGTTTATTCATTGTAGAAATTGTTTTTTTTTAAATACACTTCTTGCAAATAAACTGCTCATATATGAGAGGTAATACTACAATTTATTTTACACGATCAGTATCAGTTTCACACAGTTTCTCCCGTTTCTTTCTTCTGTCATCTGTGGCGCAGTTTCTCCTTACCTCAGTTATGTGCGTACGCATTGGTCAGAGTGTGCGTGGAGGACCGAACATTTTCCCGTCAAGTTCTCTTTGCGTACACCTTCTTTTGTGCGTACGCAACGTTTATAAATGAGGCCCCAGGTCATGACAGATTTCCCATGGAATTTCTCAAAGTATTTATTCCCAAACTGATATGCCCATGCTCTCAATGTTTAATTATGCCATAGAAACAGGTAGCCTCCCAGAGTCGCTGGAGGAGGCACTGATTATTGTATTACCGAAACCAGGGAAGGATCCTAAACTCTGCAGCTCGTACAGGCCCAGTGAATATAAAATTTTTTCTAAAGTCCTTGCGCTACGACTTGAAAAAGTAATTCCTTACGTTATCAACATGGACCAAACAGGATTCATTCAGAATAGATCATCAATTGACAATGTACATAGGTCCCAAATTCACCAACTTGGTCAAACTGCTTTAAAACACCCTACAGCACGAATACAAACTAACAAAGACATTTCGGCCAGATTTGTTCTATCACGCAGCACTAGACAAAGCTGTTGCCTTTCGCCACTATTATTTGCTATCACGATTGAACCGCTAGCTACAGCTAACCCAGCCATTCACGGTATACAATTTGGTGACTGTGTTCATACTTTGTCTCTATATGCGGACAATATATTGGTATACCTCTCAAGTCCAGATAAATCTATCCCAGCTCTTATTGACACACTGACAGAATATGGTAAACTATCTGGCTATAAGATCAATATAAATAAAATTGTTGTCATGCCCCTGAATGCCAAAGCTAAAGCTGACCATCCTGATACTATGTTTCAATGGAGCCCTAATCACAATACCTATCTTGGACTTAAAATTCCAAATGAGGAGCATAATTCATTCTCCCTTAACTATACACCATTACTAAAAAAGACAAAAGAGGACTGTAAGAGATGGAATGATTTACCTTTGTCTTTAATCGGGCGTATTAATTGCATAAAAATGAATGTATTACCAAAATACTTGTATCTTTTCCAGATGTTACCAATTCCTGTCCCGAAGCAATTTTTAAACAACTCAACCTTTACATCACACAGTTTATATGGAGAAACAAACCACCCAGGATAAAGATGACAGTTTTGCAAAACCCTCCAGAAAAAGGTGGACTGAAAGTCCCCAATTTTGAGCGTTTCTATTGGGATGCACAAATTAGAGCAATATGGGTCTGGCAAACAGTGCATGTCCATTCACCTTAGTGGAAACAAATTGAACAGAACCATTTAACTGAGTTGAAACTGGAATCAGTTCCATATATCAGCTGGCTTAGCTCTCTTTTGGTTACAACAACAAACCCAGTTATACTTATAAGATAAGAACCTATACTTATAAGATATGGGACCAAATTTGGAAGAAAATGGGCTGTATTCAACCTAATTATGACAAATCTCCTTTCCACTCCAATCCCTCTTAACCTAAAGCCCTCAGAGATGGTATTACAAACCTATGGTTTACACAAGGTATTACAACTTTTGGGAATTTGTTTAAAGATGGAACCCTTCAGACTTTTGAAGAGCTCTTATCTCAGTATGGACTACCCCACGCCCATTTTTCCAAATACCTCCAGGTTAGGCACTTTGTTATCTTCGAGCAAGGTGGCCATCTTTAACTATTAAAAGAGCAGCCTCTAGATAAACTTGTGCGTAGTAAACAGGGAGAGAGGGGGTTTATATCCTACTCTTACACAGGAATTTCTCAGATTATAGGTTGGGAAGAGCTAAGAGTGAAATGTAAATCGGAAGAAGACCAAGGCCCGTATTCACAAAGAATCTTAAGGCTAAAAGTAGCTCCTAACAGACGAATTTAGGAGCAACTCCTAAAAATAATGGGCGTGTCAGTCGTAACTTTAGGACTCAAAACACAAACACAAAACATTTAGGCCTAAAAGTAGCACCTAAGTCTGGGAGACCTTAGAAGTAGTCCAGAGGACTCCTAACTCGCTAAGACCTGGTCACAGCCGAATGTTTTGGAGACGCTAAATAACAGGGAATTATTAAAACGATGTCGGATGGACCGCGAAGGGACTGAAGTTGTGGTTGAGTTGGTGAGGCACGCAATAACGTTCTCAACCAACCAAAACAATCCAATAACGCTGGAGTTAAAATGTTTGGCAACACTCTGGTATTTGGCTACGGGGAAAATGCAGCTCTACGCACGGGACTAGTATTACCTGGGGACCTCAAGTGATTTAGATATCCCACCACGTCTGTGTTTAGTGCGGCGCATTCGCACAGGATAAGCGAAGTCTGTGTTTTAGCTCAAATTTACTGACATTATCCCCCGAGTCGACCGCACTGGAGCCCTTGCTGGAGCAGCACAATGGTTAGATATGGATATTTTTAATATAATAACTGGTGAGCCTGTTGAAAGATGGAAAAATGTTCCATACCACATGCTGCCATGCATGTAATCCATCTAATCATCTTTCGAGATTTCGTTCTTCTGATGAGGCTCCTGAATTTGCACCCAAAATGCAAAACTTTCATTTATAAATTCCCAACGCAGCCTCCATAATTCTCCACCGGGAAAAAGGCAGAAAAAAGGTGTGGAAAACACAAAAAACCTTAAGAAAAGCAAAAAACGACCCCAGATCACAGAGATGCCAATTCGCACGGGACTAATATTATCTAATGACCTATGTGTTTGGTGAAATATGATAGGTAATTTGCGGTGGAATTTTTACTTTACAAATTACAGACATGGCAGATTTGCACGGGATTAAGATCACAGACGATCTCCGCAATTATTACAAATTACTGGAGGTCCCCAGATTATACTAGTCCCCTGCGAATAGGGCTTTTGTCAAAAAGTTGCATTCTATCAATACAGAAATTGTCTTTGACGCACATTACAATACTACTAAGAGAGTAGTTTGACACAGCTTTTCGAGCAATTCACGTTTTTCATCGCAATCTTTTAATTGGTATTTTTTTTTTGGGGGGGGGGGCGCACTTAATTCTCCTCATAAACACATTTCTTATCCAATACCTTTTCATAGGCTTTGTCATGGGCTTGTAGGCAACTTCTTTATTTTCACCTCATGCATTGCGTAGTCTAAATGACTTTTCAATGGGCTGCCCTGTCACTCAACATCCAATCACCGTTGTCACCGCTTCTAAGTGCGTCCTTATAAAATGATGTCATCCATAGCAAAAGAGAGTTACTTCTAGTTTAGGAGTTCACTGTTTTCACAACTAAAAGTAGGTCTCAGTGGCTTTGTGAATTACTTTTAAGAAACGACTCCTACATAAAAACTTTTAGTCCGATTTAGGAGTACTCCTAACGTTAATATAAAAGTGTTTGTGAATACGGGCCCTGGAGTGTAATTTTGAAGAAGGGGATTGGGAATCATTGTGTACTAGTAGTCAGTGTTTTTCTTTTAACTCTAGACATAAAATTACACAATACAATCTTATTCATAGAACATACTATACCCCTGACAGATTACATAAAATAAAGTTTCAGTACTCCCAGTTTTGCCCAAGATGCAAATCGGGAATGGGAACATTGGTACATAAGTTTTGGACTTGCCCTTGTCTTAATTCATATTGGATGTCTATACTCAAAGTGCTTAATGATATTACAGGACTAGCCATCCCCGCAGAGCCAAGAGTAATTCTCCTGGGTGACACATCTATGATGAAAGTCGATAAAAAACAATTCAAATTTATTAGAATTGCCCTTATTACAGCCAACAAATGTATAGCTATGCATTGGAAAGATGTATCACCACCTACATTTGCTAGATGGACGAATGAACTAGCATCATGCATACCAAGTAAAAAGATTATGTATAATTTGAATGGTAAACCTGGAGAGTTTCAAGAGATCTGGGGTGGTTTTCTAACATATGTGGACACGTGGACACAATACAGTAATCCTTTTGTATTCAAACATTGTCTTGTGATTGTTAAACATGCTTATTCAACATTTGTTGCTGTTTCTAGCTTTTTTGTTTATTTGTTTTAATGTTCTTTTCTACCTCTTCCTGCTATTTATTCCCTCTGCAACAGTTTTGTTTTAGGCTATTTTTGTTTTTTTGTTTGTTAATTTTATGATATACTAAAGGCTTGTATTTATTCTTACTTATTTGACTTGGTACACAGTCTGTAGGAATGTATGGTCGGACCTGTAGGGATGGGTTGAGTGAGAGGGAGGGAGGGTGGGTTGGGCTGATCTGGTACTTATATGATATATTGTTGTACATTGTCCTTTCATTCAGCTCTGGGGTTGTTATGTAAAAATCCAATAAAGATGTTGTTGAAAAAAAAAAAATCACAAATCCCTTGTCCAAACCTACTACTACCAACTTACAAACCAACCTTACTTACTTTTCCATCTGACTTAAATGCTATTTTACAAACCATCTGGGATCACATTTGACCACGACATCATATTTATCAGCAGTGAAATATACAGGAGTGTGCTGCCAATGTGACTGTTGCCAAGCTGCTTTAACCCGTCTCTCTGTGGGAATTAAAAACAATAGGAGGAGATAAAACTGGCTTAGATGGGGGAGGGGAATGGTGGTGCATAACTCAGGCATGTTATCATACATGGTCCCAGGTTCTTTTATGTAGAGCTAAATATGCTTTTGGGGAAATGTGGGTCATTTGTTTGTTTCTGAACGACTTAAATAGTCCATGAATATAAAAGCAGAAGAAGCGACCAAAGGGGACACAGGGTGTCTAAAACTGGTCCCTAGATAGTAAACTGAGTGTCCTGGTGCCAGTATCACTCCATTGAAGTGCAAGTTCAGCTCCCTCGAAAATTCCCAGAATACACTATAAAAGGCAGTGAGCCTCTCTGTGCTTACTGACTGGAAGTGACATCACTACTCTTCCACTTCATTTCACTTTACTTCACTTCCAGCCGGCATCATCATATGGTAAAGGAAGCTAATGAAATAAAACAAGGGGAGTCTGATCGAGGTGAGACCGTTGCTGATGCTTTTGGCCTACATGGATCGAACATACAATTTTTTTTCTGTATGTCTTTTCTGCATATATGATGATAAGACTCCCCTTGAGAATTGATTTACTATGGTATCATTATAGTTACATAAACCTGTTGATCATCTTTATTTTTCGTTGCCTTTACACCACTGCTGGCTCAGAAGAACACATAAGCAGTCATCATCGCTGCCTAGGAATCATGTAGCTGATTCATCAGAGCTCCAGTGCTCACTGATGCACAAACCTCATCAGAGCTCATCAATATGTTTCATACCATACCTCTGTTTATGGAGCTTAAAATTGCATTAAAAAAGTTTTTGTTTTGCACTGAATGTTTCATATGAGAGGTATTGCTAGTGAAGAGCCCACAGAGTCTGGAGTCTCCCTCAGCTCTCCAGAACCTTTAAGCCTCTTTTAACTCTTTATTCTGGTGTTATAATCCACTAACTCTCAGTGACTCGTTAACACAATTGGCTGTTTTTCAGCTAGCTTTGTATCACTACAAGATTGGCAGTAGACTGTAAGAACAATGGAAAATTTCTGTCTATTGGACATGCTCCCAGAGCAAGGTTATCTCTCATTTGCCAAAAAATGACACAAAATGAATCTGGCAGATTCTAGGAGAGTTGTACAATATGAACTGCAGATAAGACTTCCACATTTGTATGTGTCCATCCACGGACACATAGTGTATGGTTGGATTGAGAAGGTGAGCGCTGCCTCTCTCTCTCTTGGATTGAGTTGTCTCATCAAACGTATCAAACTGTCTAAACCAGGCAGGGCTAATACCCCTTTTCTAATGGTCAAAAATCCCACTTAAAACCGTTAAAATGCGCTGGCTATTGTGTGCAATGGGATTGTGTAAATTTACACCTGAGTCAACTGACTCTGCAGTAGACATAGGTTTCTATCCCCTTAGCCTGGCTTTGATCTAAGCATAAGCCCCGTGTGAACACGCAAAATCCTAACTTATATCCCGCCACACAAAGTGATGAAGCAAAATCAACAACCGGTGGTGTTGCGCAAATAATGATACTGTAGTAAAATCTACAAACTGGTGATAAACAAAACATCATCACTGGCCTCCATGCTGCCTACTGTTTGCTTGTATTTACTTGAACTGATGTTGTTACCTGTTTCCATTCGTCACATGAAATGTGACGTCAGTGACGTACAAAGTTATGCTTCAGATGAGACAGGCTGCCTTGGTGATATAGCTGAGCTAAAGAAACACATTTCTTTCAGGAGTAGGCTGAAACTGAATTTCATCAGGTGGAAGAAACGTAACTCCAAAATGAATGTCTGTTTTGCATCATGCCTGTTGAAACTGTAGACAGGAAACTGAATGTTAAAAAGAATGTCGTAACAATTTGATAAGATGTTAATATGTAACATAACACTGAATCACTGCTGGTACACCACTAACATGACAGTAAACGTTGCTCTCCCATAGCTTTTAACTTGAAGTGGTGCATGTGAGCATAAACCTGTGGCATTATCATGTCTCCCTGTGTGGCAGGGCATCCAAGCCATCACCAACTACAGGACAACAACACCGGCCTGTGACAGTAATGCCTCCCTGCCCGATGCGCTTAATGTGTTCTACGCCCACCACAATGTGGTGGCGAGGAAGAACTTCCCCCCTCCCGGTGAACAATTGCTACATCTGACCAAGGCTGAGGTGAGAAAGACTCTGCATAGAGTCAACCCGCATAAGGCTGCTGGCCCAGACAACATTCCTGGGAGTGTGCTCAAAGGATGTGCAGACCAACTGGCAGATGTTCTCACAGACATCTTTAACACCTCCCTGAGCAGTGCCACCGTCCCATCGTGCTTTAAAACCACCACCATTATCCCTGTGCCCAAAAAGTCACCTGTGGCCTGCCTCAAGGACCACCGCCCCATCGCACTCACCCCTACCATCATGAAGTGCTTTGAGAGACTGATCCTGAGGCACATAAAGAACCGTCTGGCTCCCACCCTAGACCCCCTGCAGTTCGCGTATCGAACCAACCGCTCCATCGATGATGCCATCACCACTACCCTCCACCTAGCACTTACCCATCTGGATAAAAAGGAAACTTACGTCAGAATGCTGTTCATAGACTTCAGTTCAGCATTCAACACAATCATACCCCAGCACCTGACTAGGAAGTTGAGCTTGCTGGGCCTGAACACATCCCTCTGCAACTGGATCCTGGACTTTCTGACCGGGAGACCTCAGACAGTCCGGAAATATCACCTTCAGCACCACCACACTGAGCACAGGGGCACCTCAAGGCTGTGTGCTCAGGCCACTGCTGTTCACACTCCTGACCCATGACTGCACAGCACTACACGACTTGAACCACATCATCAAGTTCGCCGACGATACGACCGTGGTCGAGATGGTTGTTGTAGTCCAGCAGATTAGTAAGATAATTGTTCACTTTGTGATACAAGCATCAAACTTGGCACAAATATTCTTTCGAATGCACTTTTTTCAAAAAGCCTGTATGGCCACCAATCCAATATGGCCACCAATTTCCATTATGGCCGCCACTGAAAGCCATTAGACTTGGTATTTGACCAGGATTGAGATTGGATAATCACATTTTGATGATCTTGGTATCAAAATATAGGTGAAAGTTTCTGAGCTTTCTAACTCTGCGATTAAAAGTCCAAAAATGTGTTAAATTGTGAAGATGGATGGCAATGAATGGCACTAATTCTGTTAGTTCGGCTAAGTAAGTGCATGTTTTCTTTACATTGTTTTGGTATTTTTGTTTGTTTGTTTGTTTTGTTACATTTGATACATTTTATATTAGAACACTGAAAATGAATGGGAAATGATTCCTGGTTTGAACTGATACTTACAGATCTTTTTATTTCAATAGAACAGTGAGGTTTGACAGAAAATGGGCGGGAAAGTGAGACAGGGCTGGATTGGGAAATGATCACTGGTATGAACTGAACCTAGGTCTTCATGGGCACTTTAACAAATGCATGGTAGGTAAGGGCACTGTAGCCAGCCATATCAGAATGTATTACAAACAAGGATGGATTACGAACAAGGATCCACCCCTGATTAGAAATTCACTTCATCATTACATTTGCAGGCACACAACTGAGTACACTCAAGACTAAAGCGGTAGCATTTGCATCTTCCAAGACATTCAGTCTCGCACCCACATTTAGTCAATTGTTGGTGATTGGTGGGAGTGTGGTCCACACTACTTATCAAATATCGCCTTCTTTCCTCCGACTCAGTTGGCAGGACTCTCCATTTACATTTGACATGGGCCCCAGATACAGGCAGCTTGATAGGTTGCACGTTTGACATGCTGTGCAAGACATGCGCTTGTTGGTGGAATGGCATCATAGGACCTCTGTTTCCGAGCAAACAGGTCCAGTCTGGCTTCATCAACTCCATCAGCAGTGCTGTTCTTATTGTACATTGCTATGACAAACTTCTCAAGTATCCTGGGATCTGCATCATCTGATACTGGTGGGTATTGACTGAGCTTATCAAATACATAAGACACTTCAGGACACACTTCCCAGGTTTACACAACCTGCCTTCACAACCAGTGAAGGCATGGGAAAAAAAGCATGCCACGGGACTTTTTAGGACCAAGTTTCCTCACCATGTCATGAACTGGTAACCACATGACAGACTGACTATGACCGAATTCAATCCACAGCTCCTCTATGCCTGCATCCCGAAGAGCCCAAAAAACACTGATTGCATTAGCAGGGATATCTGTGTCACCGACCTTAATCAACACAGATTTGTTATGTTGCTCAATTGCATGAAGGGCATGCAGGAAGATCCTGGTATCAGCCTCTTCATGGTTGCAAGGACCTAAGCCTTCCAGAATGTTGGGTTTGTTGCAAAGAACACCAACAAGAAACTTCCGGTTATGGCGGCTCAGTGAATGGTCGGGTCAATTCGGTCCTCCGGCATATTTTAGGATTTAATTACGAGTAAGGCCCTCTTAACAGTTTCTGTGAAACAGACGTTCCACCAGGGGACACAATGTCGACGTCGAGAACCCGTGGGCCAGGAAACCATGAAAAGAAACCGACTAACAACTCAAAAGACTCTAAAGTGTTGACCTCTGATGGCAACGAGCTAGAGCTAAAGCCAGCAATGGCCGCTAGCAACACGCTACATGCATCAGATCCACCCTCTTGGTTCTCCACCAAAATGGAAAAGTTCGCGGCAACAATTCAAACCTCCATTACGACTCGACTGCACCAAGTGGACGCCGCACTGGAAAAGTTGAGTGAAGCCATTCACACTACAAATACGAAAATCACCGCATTGGAGGTCAAGTGCTCTGAATACGAGACCACCGCTGTGGACCTGCACCGCAGGCTGACTGAGCTGGAGCAGCGACAGCAAAAAGAAATGACGGAGCTCAGAGACAAACTTCACGACTCGGTAGGAAATGAGGTCAATGTGATAGGGGTCAGTTACTACTGGTTTATTCAAGTTTTGTTTTTGTTTTTTGTTTTTTCATTACATTCTACTCGCAACAGTCTCGTGTGTTGACTCTGCTGTATATATTTACAGTCAACGCAATTTCCATATTGATATCACTTAAATAATGACAAATACACCCATGCAATACAGATGCTTAACCCTCAATGTTAAAGGTATCAATCACTGTATAAAAAGAAAGCGTATCATTAACTACTTAAAACAACATCAGATTGACATAGCCTTACTGCAAGAAACTCATCTGAGTGACACAGAACATTTAAAGTTAAAGCAAGGGGGTTTCAACCAGGTATTCCTCTCATCCTTAACTTCATGAGCTAGAGGAGTGGCTATATTAATGAGATTAATTAGATAATTAAAAAATTCCGCTTGGTGTCCACCTACAAAGACAGAGGAGGGCGATGGGTGATCATTCAAGGCTCCATTCTTTCTCAGTCCATCACCTTAGTCAACATATATGCGCCCAATTATGATGATCCTGTTTTTCCAGGACATTTTTTTTAATCTGCCAAACTCCCCTGGCGAAACTTTCATTGGTGGGGATTTCTATCTAGTACTTGATCCTATCTTAGACAGGTCTTCAGCAAAACAAATGACTCTAACGCAAGCAGCAAAAGCATTAAAAACAGAACTCAGAAACTCCGGCCTCTGTGATATATGGCGTATGCAGAATCTATTAGCAAGGGAATACTCTTTTTACTCTCCAACCCACAACAGCTATTCAAGAATTGATCTCTTTTTGGTTCCTTTGGCTAAAGCTCATGCGATTCCCCCTTGTGAATATTTAGCAAGAACTATCTCTGACCATTCAGGGCTTCTGATCACGATCCCTTCCATTGAGTCATCCGGCTCTCCCAAAAGGTAGCGTTTCAGCTCTTATCTACTCAATGATCCTAAATTTATAGAGTTTGTTAATAAACACTTGGACCTTTTCTTTGAGATAAATCAGAACTCGGCCTCACCTGATTTTGTCTGGGAATCAATGAAAGCTTACATAAGAGGTCAAATCATATCATACACCTCTAGTAACGCAAAAAAATATAACTCAAAGGTGGAATCTCTAGAAAAGGAAATAAAACAACTTGAGGGGCAACATCTAACATCACGCAACACAGAAATCAGACAAAAACTCAGGTCAAAGATTAGAATATAACACTATAACTACCCAGAAAATAGAGAATGCAATGAGAAGGACAAAGCAAAGATTCTATGAACAGGGAGATAGAACCGGTAGACTTCTTGCCTGGCAGATTCGTCGGGAAGAAGCCCAAAGAGAAATACATATTTTGAAATCAGGTTCTAATACAATCACCAACCAGAAAGAAATAAACAACATGTTTAAACAATTTTATGAAGTACTGTACTCTACCCAAGGTAACTTCCCCGAAAAAACCAAAACTTTTCCGGATAAATGTGACCTTAATATGCTTAATGAGGGAGCTAAGGAGAGTTTGGAGGGAGCTATTAAAAAAAATGAAATATCAGAAGCCATTTCCAAAATCAGGTCAGGGAAATCCCCCAGTTTGGATGGCTTTCCCATCGAATTCTTTAAGACTTTCCTCCCTAAACTGCTTGACCCTTTGCCACTGATGTATAATCATGCTATTGAAAACGGAAAACTGCCAGAATCTCTAGAATTGGCACTAATTACGGTTCTAGCTAAACCAGGGAAGGACCCGAAATTATGCAGTTCATACAGACCGATTTCACTCCTATCTACGGACTATAAAATATTCTCTAAAATACTATCTCTACGATTAGAAAAACACATCCCGGATTTAATACACTTGGACCAAACTGGATTTATCCAGAATCGCTCCCCATTTGACAATATCAGAAGGTTTTTTAACATCATACATGCCTCTGAAGCAGATAACTCTCCAACAATTGCTGTGTATTTAGACGCAGAGAAAGCTTTCTACCGTCTAGAATGGCCCTATCTTTTTGATGTAATGAATAGAATGAATTTTGGCCCCACTTTTATTAAATTGGTTCAGATGCTATACAGATGCCCAGTAAATGGTAAATGGTTTGCATTTTTATAGCGCTTTTCCAGTCTAACGACAGCTCAAAGCGCTGTACAATACATGCCACATTCACCCATTCACACACACATTCACTGATGACGGAGGCTGCCAACTGCTCACCAGGAGCAATTTGGGGTTCAGTATCTTGCTCAAGGACACTTCGACATGCAATTAGGGGAAGCCGGGATTCGAACTGGTGACCTTCCGATCACTAGACGACCTGCTCTACCCACTGAGCCACAGCCGCCAGTAGCTCAAATTCAAACAGATAATGATATTTCCTGTAAAATTACCCTCTCACGCTCCACAAGACAAGGCTGTGGTCTCTCGCCCTTGCTATTCGCGCTGGCGATAGAACCGTTAGCAACAGCAATAAGATCCCACCCATTAATTAAAGGGAAAGAGATGGGGGGTACCACCCACAAAATTTCGCTATATGCGGACGACATCCTAAGTTATTTGACAGGACCGGAATCGTCAATACCCACACTATTAGAAACATTAACTGAATATGGGGCTATCTCTGGATATAAGATAAATCTTAATAAGAGTGTTGTCATGCCACTTAACACAGCTGGGACTAAAATATCGCGACATAACATACCCTTTCAATGGTGCGCTGAGAAACTAACATATCTGGGCCTTCAGATCCCCAATACTCCACCCCCAATGTTCGAAGGCTTTCTCTCTGAACTATTTACCGTTATTGAAAAAAACTGAAACAGAGCTAAACAGGTGGATGAACCTTCCTCTGTCTTTGGTCGGTCGAATCAGTTGCATCAAAATGAATGTCCTGCCGAAATTTCTCTTTTTGTTTCAGATGCTACCCACTGTAATACCTAAATACTTCTTTAAACAGCTGCACTCAGCTGTATCTAGGTTTATATGGAAGGGTAAAACTCCCAGAATAAGGCTAAAAATCCTTCAGGGAACACCTCAGGAAGGTGGACTGAAACTTCCTAACTTTGAAACCTATTACTGGGCAGCACAGTGTCGGTCGGTCTGGGTATGGAAAGCAAATTTACAACAACCCCCATCTTGGGTACAGATGGAACAACATGATAGTAATTCTATGTGTCTTGCGTCAGTCCCATATGCTCCTTCACTCAAACAACTCTGCATGCTGACAACAAATCCATTCATAAAACACACCTATAGACTGTGGTCTGATTTACGTAAAAACACCCGAAGTAATCATCCCCTGTATGACCTTACTCCCTTCCATGCAAACCCGTTTCTATCAAAGGCCCTAAGAGATGTCATCACTCAAGTATGGTTCGCAAAGGGCGTTAGAACATTTGGGGACTTGTACAAAAATGGGGTCCTAGAGTCATTTGAAGATCTCACAGCTAAATACAGCCTTGATAAGAAGCATTTCTTCAAATTCCTGCAACTCAAGCATTATATTCGAACGGAACAGGGGGGCAGACTTCTACCAGTCACAAAACAGCCCTTAGATGTTATATTGAGTAATAAAAAAGAACTCAAGGGGTTTATATCTCACATGTGTACTGGCATTAACAGTCTGTTAGAAAAAGAGGGGCTTAAGGTTAGGGAAAAATGGGAGGCCGACTTGTTTCATAATTTTGAAGATGCTGAGTGGACTGAACTATGTGAAAAGGCCCAACGTTTTTCTTATAATAGTAAACATATATTAACCCAGTACAATCTGATACATAGGGTCTATCACACCCCTGAAAGACTACACAAAATAAGTCAGACAATCTCTCAATATTGCCCAAGGTGCAAATCCCAAGTTGGCTCTCTTCTTCATATGTTCTGGTCATGTCCACAACTGTCCAACTACTGGGAAACACTGCTTAGAACCATATCCAAGATAGCTAAAACAAATATTCCATCCGAACCAAGGTTAACTCTATTAGGGGACACGTCGATGCTGCCTGTAAGGGGCAACAAAATCAGATTCATAAGAATAGCTTTGACAATAGCCAATAAATGCATAGCTCTTAAATGGAAGAGTGAACACCCCCCCCCCCCCCCCTGCTTTGGCTTGGTGAGCTGACCTCTTGTATTCCCATCGAGAAAATAATGTATAATCTAAAACAAAGGCCAGATAAATTTGAGGGAATATGGGGTAATCTGATTGAACACCTGAATACAGTGGACTTAGTTGATTGAAGGGTCACACCAATACTAGACATAGTTGCTGACTAGAGAAATCTGACTGTTTACATTTTATCTGATATCTCCATTTATTAATCCATGTATTTTCATCATGTATTTTTCTTCATGTCCTATTTTTTGTATTTGTTTATTTTTCATTTTATTTTACTATTAGTATTTTCCCTTTTTATTTTTTATTCTTTATTTTTTCCCTTTGGCTATTCTATGTCATGATCCTATTGTACTGTAATTTGTATTTAAATATATTTCTGTAGATATATGCATACCAGTAATGGGAAATGGGGGGGAGGGAACGGGAGGGGGGTTTGGGTTGAAAAACATGTCCATGTTGAGCTACTGAAATACTTGTTTTGAATATGGAAAAATACAATAAACAGAATGTTAAAAAAAAAAAAAAGAACACCAACAAGATTATTGGCCGTCAGCACAATAAACTTAATCGGCAGTGACACTGTCCATTTCCGATTTGTTGTCTGAGGTGTATTGTGGTGTTCTGGGATGCATATGAGTAGAAATAACGCCATGGATTGTAATGAAATAACTTTGCTAGCAACCATGCTAACTAATCAATTACGTGCAATGTAATGGCTAGCAGCTGGCGAACTAACATCATATATATTACAGCCTCATCTTTGAGTTGATATAAGCTCACAAACAGTATTTCTGGTATGTGACGAATGTATTGCACATCCTTTTCAGCTCAATACATGTGCTACATTATCTAAATATTCAACATTTAACCAAGTGTCCCAAATTTGACTAGTCAGAGCTATATTTTCCACTAGCGGGAGCTAGCCAGGAATAAGGTGGATAAGTACTGTCTGTATGGAAACTTATTATGATTCATGCACAGAACGTATGGTCAAGTTGGTGGTTGTTCAGGTGTGTTAGAGACACTTTTTTGACCGCCTCGAGGAGACAGAAGCCGACTGATCGGCTATTGTCTACTCAAAATACATACAATTCGATGCCACAATCATTTAAATATGCCCAACCATTACTATTCTACAATAAAAAAGGGTTTTGGTACATTTTACCAAACAATTTTCCCCCGGGGATTAATAAAGTATTCCGAATCTGAATCTGAATCTGAATTTTATGTGGCGGTCATCTTGAAAAATGGCCGCCATGTTGGATTTTCAGGTGGGGTCTAGGCATTATTCATGCCAAATTTGGTGCTTGCATCGCAAAGTCAACGATTGTCCTGGAATTTGGACTTAATCTGCTGGACTATTGACTTCCGGAGAGCACAGAGGGACCACGAGCCACTAACCCTAACCCATCTACGGCTCCTCAGTGGAGATCGTGAAGAACACAAAATTCCTCGGTGTCCACCTGGTGGAGAACTTAACCTAGTCCCTAAACAACGGCTCCACCGTGAAGAAAGACCAGCAGCATCTCCATTTCCTGAGAAGGAAGTCACTGCCTGGTTCGGAAACTGCACCAGACTGGACCACAAGAGCCTGCAGCGAGTGGTGAGGACGGCTGAAAAGATCATTGGAGTCACTCTCCCCTCCATCTCAGACATTTACACCACACGCTGTATCCATAAGGCAACCAGCATTGTGGAAGACCCCACCCACCACTCACATATACTTTTCTCCCCCCCTCCATCTGGCAGTAGGTAACATAGCATACGGTCTGTCACTACCAGACTACAAATTAGCTTCTTCCCCCAGGCCATACGTCTCCTCAACCTTTAGGGACTGAACTGATCACCTCTGTTGCCGTTTTGTATGCTGTCCTATGTCGCTGTTTTGTCTTTGTCTGATGCACTATTGCACCACATGTAAATAACAATAATAATAACATTAATAATCATACAGTCACTTTATAAAGTATTTTTGCACTCAAGAGCAGTTAAATGTATTATTTTTTTTTAAAAAAGCATTTGGTATTGTTGTTGTTCTATGTTGTTTGTTTGCACTGTTTGTTTCTTGGGAAATGTTATTTCATTGCAATGTGTACTGTGTATATGGCTGGAATGACAATAAACCCCACTTGAATCTTGTGTGGTCAGAAAAACTAAACACTGCTCGCACACAGATATAGGATGGATTAAGAGGGATGGACAGATTGAGTGAACAAATGAAAAAAAAACCCACTAATCTAACAGTAGTGAATCTGTTTAACATAGATAGCGTGTATGGAGTGAACCAACCTGGCCCTAAGCCCTCTGTGTTTGCTTGTGTGTTTTTTTTGTGTGCATGTGTCTGTACTGTATCTGTGACATCGGGCATTCAAAAATTAACCCTTAATCTCTCCTCCACTTAGTTTTTCTCTCTATCAATGATGGTAACACAAAGAAGGGAAACTATATATATATACATACATATGTATGTATATATATAGACATATATATACATATATGAATATACAAATATATATATATATGTATATACATATATATAAAAATATATATATACACACATATATATACACATATACATACACATATATATGCATATATATGTATGTGTGTATATATACATATATACAATATATATATACATGTATATATATATATATATATATATATATATATGTATATATATATATATATATATATATATATAACTGCACTGTTAACTGCACAGGTCCCTCACTCAACTAAATAAAGAGAAATGTCCCACAAAGCAACGTTACAGAACCAAACTAAGGTAACGCAGTAACTGTAACTGTCTTTGGCAAAGAGGAAACAAATACCGCAGCTGTAGGTGGAGAAGCGTCCGTCCTCCCGCCCATCCTACAGACTCCTCTTCACATTTCTGCCTGAAAAATAGTGCCTGTCACCGGCAAAAAAACTTTAACTCACCGAGTGTTTATGATGAAAAAAATCTCAGCCAGTAGGTGGCAGTACGGCGCTTTTAATATTCCCATTCAAGTAGAACACAATGAAATAAATGAAATTAAATACATCAAGTCTTTTTATAACTAACACACTGAATCTTATAAACTACACAGAACATATATATATATATATACATATACATATATATATATATATACATACATATACATATATATATATATATATATATATATATATATATATATATACATATACATTTATATACACATATACACATATATATACATATACATACATATATATTTGTAATATATATATATATATATATATATATATATATATATTATATATATATATATATATATATATACTATAAATATACCTGTAGATAGATAGAATAGATAGATATATAGAATTACTTTATTGATCCCAGACTGGGAAATTATTTTGTCACAGCAGCAGTGGGTCTGCAAAAAAACACTCTGTACATAGATAGATAGATAGATAGATAGATAGATAGATGGATAGATAGATAGATAGATAGATAGATAGATAGATAGATAGATAGATAGATAGATAGATAGATAGATAGATAGATAGATAGATAGAATTACTTTAATGATCCCAGACTGGGAAATTATTTTTTTACAGCAGTAGTGGGTCCGCAAATTAAACACTTCGTACATAACATAAATAGAATCCAATATATACATAGTGTATATATACAGTGCACAGTGTGCTATAAACAATAAACAATAATAATATATACAACAAAACAACAAAACAGTAGAGAGACCAGAGTTCTTTGTCAGGCAGAGGTGAGAGAGTTATTATATAAAGTGATGGCTTGTGGCAGGAAAGATTTCCTGTATCTGTTGCTACGACAGCGAAGCTGAAGCAGCCTTCCGGAGAAGGTGCTCCGCTGTCTGACCAGTGTGAGTTGGAGAGGGTGGAGAGGATTATCCATGATGGATAACAGTTTTTTCAGTGTCCTCCTCTCCACCACAGCCTCCAGAGTGTCCTGTTTGCAGCCAATCACAGAGCCAGCCCTCCTGATCAGTTTGTTGAGTCTGTGGGTGTCGCTGGCTCCAATGCTGCTTCCCCAACAAACTACAGCAAAGAAAAGTACACTGGCCACCACAGACTGATAAAAGATCTCCAACATCTTGCTGCACACGTTGAAGGATCTCAGCTTCCTCAGGAAATAAAGTCTCAGGGCTCCAGAGTGCGACCATTTTGGTCGCATATGCGACCGAAAATTTTAAGAGTGCACCTAAGGATTTTTCTAGGTCGCACCGGTGCATCTAAAAAATATAAATGTCCTTTGCAAGCACATCGTCTCTCTGTGTTCTCCTGTAACTGAACTGACAGTCATGGTAGAGCATTATCTTGGTCTAAACCGATAAGAGACAGAATTTGGACGGAACTTTGCCTCAGATTGGCTGTGGTCACTGCTCTCTGTTGTGTGTATTTAAAATTTGCGAGCGGCAAAACAAAAAAAAAATGCGAGCGGCGCTAGCGACCTGAGCGCCACAGCAGCGGAAGGGGAAAAGAAAAGAAACAAAACGAGGCAAAATGAAGAGGGGCAGAAGTATTGAAAGTTTTTTCACTAAACAATCTAAGCCGACAACCACCCCTGCTGCCATTCCCTCGGTTCCTGCTGAGATGCCAAGCCCCGGTCCTTCGGCGGCATCAGACTCGGAACCAGAGGAGACAACCGAGTCAGAAGCCCTTTTTAGATAGAAAAGGCGGCACATTTGCTCCAACTCAAGGGCGGCAATTTGCCAGCCTGTCTTTCTAAAACCGAGGCGTAATATTCCTCCTTTTCCGAAAGCCGCCTCTGAGGTAGGCGTAAACATGTGACGTGACGTGAAGCTGGAAGTTGGGCTGTGAACGGTGACATAGAATTTGTCTTCAAAATAAGAGCTTTACATTGCAGCCCACTGGAGTTTAGAACTGGGTTCTTAGCGGGGGGCTTTTAATTTGAAAGTAGCGACCATCCTTAGCTTTCCGACATAACATCAAGCTAACACAACAAAACAAAGACCGAGGCTCCTGGATCTCAGCGGCTGCTCAGTTGTTCATCTTAATGTCTGTGGATGAAGTAATGGACTGACTGCTGTGAGCAGCTGTTTCCTGGTTTTAAAACTCCTCGGTTGTGGGTCGCACAACAGTACAGGTCATTGACACCTCCGCCCAGCTCACCCACGGGCCGGCACATTTCCGCCTCGGTTTTAGATAGCAGGCGAGGCGGAAATAAGTGTACCCTCCGAGGCGGAAAATCGGCGACCACAACAGACCCCCAGTTTGCCGGCCTCTGTCTAAAACCGCGGCTTGGTGCTCTGTCTAAAAACGGCTAGAGAAAGAGCCCGGCCCCGAGACTCAAAGTAAAAAGCTGAAAACGTATTCTTTCAGGCAGGACTGGTTGAAACAGTTTCCCTGGTTACGGTACGATAAAGGACGTAATATAATGCACTGTGTATACTGTCATGAGTGCGGTCAGAGTATGGCCGGTAATAGTGCATTTGTAAGCGGGTCAACAACGTTTCGTGTCGAAACTTAAAAAAAAACACAGCATGTCAAAAAAACACACTACATGCCGGGACCGGTGTGTGGAGAAAGTGGCCCCTCTCCCAGCTGCATTTCAGCGGCAGGCAGCAGCAATCAGGTCCTCTGAGGAATCAGAAATTATTATAAAATGTAATGTTGCATACAACATTGCTGAAGAGGAGCTGCCTAATAGTGAAACACCTTATTTTTCTTATGTCAATGTCCTTCAAATAAAGACAAGGATTTCTCAATATCTTAGTCTTGTTTGGAAATCATTCACATTATATTAAAGTTGTGGAGCCAGAAAGGTCTCCTTATGGCGTTAAAATTCGAGTGCACCTAAATTTTGTGCCAGTGCGCCTAAAAAAAAAAGTTAGGCGCACCAGTGCAACCAATGCAAAAAGTTAGTCTGGAGCCCTGAGTCTGCTCATCCCCTTCTTGTACACAGCTTCAGTGTTAGATCTCCAGTCCAGTCTGTGGTTGATGGTAACACCAAGGTACTTATAATCCTCCACCGCCTCCACATCCCTTCCCAGAATGCACAGAGGTTGGAAAGCCGTCTTCCTCTTCTTCCTGAAATCTATCACCATCTCTCTGGTCTTGCTGATGTTCAGCCGCAGGTGATTCTGTCCAGTCCACTCCACAAAGTTGGCCACCAGTGCCCTGTACTCCTCCTCCTGTCCCTCACTTATACACCCAACAACAGCCAAGTCGTCAGAAAACTTCTGCAGGTGACACGACCCGGTGTTGTACTGAAAGTCAGTGGTGTATAAGGTGAACAGGAAAGGAGACAGTACAGTCCCCTGTGGAGCTCCTGTATCACTAACTACGCATCAGACAGAACACTGCCCATACGGACAAACTGTGGCCTGCCTGTCAGGTAGTCAGTAATCCAGGAGATCATTGTGTCGTCGACACCCATCACCCGCAGTTCTTCCCCAGTAGCAGTGGCTGAATGGTGTTAAAAGCACTGGAGAAATCAAAGAATGTGATTCTCACAGTACCTCCTCCACCATCCAGGTGCGAATGGGCTCGTTGCAGCAGGTAGATGACAGCGTCATCAACTCCCAAGTGGGGCTGGTAAGCAAATTGCAGAGGGTCTAGAGGGTCTAGCAGGGCTCGCACCTGCGGCCTCAGGTGGGCCAAGACCTGTCTCTCCAACACCTTCATCACGTAAGATGTGAGGGCCACTGGTCGGTAGTCATTGAGGCCTGATGGTGTTGACTTCTTTGGCACAGGAACCAGGCAGGACGACTTCCAAAGCACTGGTATTCTCTCCTGACCCAGGCTCAGGTTGTAGAGGTGTTGTAGGACAGGAGACAGCTGGCTGGCACATGTCTTCAGGATCCTGGGGCTGATACCGTTAGGGCCTGCAGCCTTCCGCTGGTGGAGTCTCTCCAGCTGTCTCCTAACCTGGCCTGGGGAGGGTGCTGTTGTCTTCAGTGAAGGAGGAGGAGGAGAAGGAGAGGTGCTGCACAGGAGAGTTCACAGCAGGGGAATGAGGGGGGAGGGGAGGAAGCATTTGGGGCAGTGGGGGTGTGTGGGGGTCTGGAGGTGTCGGGGAGACGACAGAAGGCTGTGAGCTGAACCTACTGAAGAATCTGTTCAGCTCGTTTGCCCTCTCCAGGCTGCCTGATGACTGTCTGCCGCTCACCTTACACCCAGTGATCTGCTTCATTCCACTCCACACATCCCTCACATTGTTCTGCTGGAGTTAGGGTTAGGGTTTGGCCTCCTGCTTCCTCCTGTAGGTGTCTTCACAGGCCCTCAGCATATCCCTGACTTCATGCTGCACTCTCCTCAGTTCTTCTCTGTCTACAGACCTGAAAGCCCTTTTCTTCTTGTTCAGAAGGGCTTTCAGGTCATTGGTAATCCAAGGCTTATTGTTAGGGAAGCAGCGTGCAGTCCGGGTTGGCATGGTGGTGAGTTTATCAGTTCTGTGAACAAGAACCTGATGTATTCAGTGATGCAGTCAGTCATGTTGTCGAGGTCCTCCCCATGTGGCTCAACGAGTACATCTCAGTCTGTCGACTCAAAGCAGTCCTGTAGTGCATCAGCAGCCTCCTGAGTCCACCTCCTCACGCTCCTAGTGTGGACAGGCTGCCGCTGAACACAAGGGACATACTTAGGGGTCAGCAGGACTAGGTTGTGGTCAGATCTGCCAAGTGGCGGGAGGGCTGTGGGATTGTATGCATCCTTAGCATTTGCATACAAAAGATCCAGTATTTTATAGTCTGGTGGGGCAGTCAACATACTGGTGAAATGTTTTGTCCAGTGAAACATGATTAAAATCCCCAGTGATGTCTATGAAGGCACTGGGTTGCTGTGTCTGTATCTGGGCAACAGCGGAATGGATGACGTCACAGGCCACCGCTGCATCAGCTGAAGGAGGATTGTACACACCAATAATGATGGCGGACGTGAATTCCCGGGGCAAATAGTAGGGCCGCATCCCCACAGTCAGCAGTTCAATGTCCAGGCTACAGAGACGTTTCTTCACGTGATCATTGTCCGGGATTACACCACCTCTCACTCACATACAGTGCAATCCCTCCTCCCCTCTTCTTTCTGCTGCTTATCACGTCCCTGTCTGCCCGAACAGTGCTGAAGCTGGGTACCGCCACGCTGTGGTCCGGGATGTGTGAGTGGAGCCATGTCTTCCTGAAACAAAACACACTGCACTCACGATATTCCCTCAGAGTCTTTATCGGCGCAGCGAGCTCGTATGTCTTATTCCCCAGAGACCTCATGTTCCCCATAACAATCGCTGGTACAGTCGGTCTATGTCACCTCTTCTTCGCCCTCCGTTTCTCTCTGGCTCTGCAGCCCCGGCGTCTCCTCCGCAGCTCCTTCAGGACCTCAGGCCTCGCTCCGGGCAGCAGTGCGGGTTTACACAGCGCAATCAGCTGATTGCGTGTGTAAACAATGTGCTCACTGATGTGCTCCTGACCCTCCGTTGCTAGGGATAGCAGAAACATCATAAAAAGTGTCGCAAAAGTTTTAAAAAGGAAAGTGTCCATCTTCTCTCGGTCTCTGGAGAAGAGTTGCCAAAATTCACAATGAAAATCAAAACAGAAATACAAAAAAAACTATGAAAAGCTTGGAAACCCACAGGAGCTGTGGCAACAGGCTGCCACCTAGTATGGCGCCATAGCAACATAAAGATGCAGGTTGCTATAATATGGACACAGCTTCGTGGACCAGCAAACATATGTATATATAAACGTATATATATATATATATATATACACACGTATATATATATATATATATATATATATATATATATATATATATATATATATATATAGAGAGAGAGAGAGAGAGAGATGCACCGATCCAGTTTTTTCCGATCCAATCCGATACCGATACCTGGACTGAGCGTATCGGCCGATACCCGATACCGATCCGATACCATTGTTGAATTAATAATAAACTGTCACCATGTGAAAGGAACTAAAGGCACCAGACTTTCCTAACTAAGACAAAATAATCAAACAGTTACCGAACATTGTAAACATGTGTAACATTAATAATAATAATAACAATAATAATAATAATAATAATAATAATAATAATAATAATACATTTAATTTAAATAGCGCCTGTCAGGGTACCCAAGGACACACGTAACAAAGTGGAACAAACAAATCAAAGAATGAATGGAGCGCCTGTCAGTCAGCACGGAGGGAACACTAGCCCCGAAGTCAGTAGCACCGTCTGTAAACAAACTAGCGTCTGGAGGCTCCCTGCACACAGCGGGGGCGACCATCCAGCATCGCTGCGAGCCGGGGAGACCGCAGCAGCAGAGGAGGAGACAAAGCAGCCCGGCGGTGAATAACCCTGAGGCTGTGGTGGAGGGAGGACCAACGGAGCAACGATGGACAGCCCACACAGTATTGAGTACGTCGGTTTGAAAGTTAGCATTGCTAGGCTAACAGCTGACCGGTGAGGCTAACAGCTGATGGCGGGGCTACTAGCTAATCAGCGAGAAATGTGACGTGAGTACGTGTAACGTCCTGCAAACAGGAATACAAAATAAAACATAGCAGCTGAACCTGAGAATAAACTAATAAAGAGTTGGTCAAACAACAACTTGCTCTCTTCCAGCATGCGACACACTGACGCTGACGAATGACGTAGGATGTGCTGCGACAGCGGAAAAAAATAAGTGGATCGGCTGGTGGATCTGTTTCATTTTACCAATCCCCGATCCAGCCGTTTTGTCAATATCGGAGCCGATATCCGATCTTAATATCGGATCGGTGCATCCCTATATATATATATATATATATATATATATATATATATATATATATATATATATATATATATACACATACATATATTATAAATGATAATGTATAATGTATATTATGTATGTATGTATATTAACAGTCAAATGTTCTGTTATTTGAGTCTTTGATGGGACCACAATGCATGCTCCATAAGCCTCCTGATAATGTATAGGTGGTTAAACTAAGCTCTCCATAACAAGATATATATGAGTACATTTAACAAGATCCATTCACATAATGTTATGGCTTTGAACTGAGATTTGACTGGCCTCTCAGAAATCTGCCTTCCTCTGTGTCATCATACACTCTCAGATGAACATCTTGGTGAGCTGGTGGGTTCTTTGTGTTCAGTAGACAATAATTTTGGCAACATTCTCGTCCTGGATCAGCTCAGGCCTATGGTCAGGCCGCACCTGGATCCCCTCCAGTTCACCTACCAGCCCCGGATTGGAGTTGAGGATGCCATCATTTACCTGCTGAACCGTGTCTACGCCCACTTGGATAAGCCGGGGAGCACTGTGAGGCAGTGGCGCCGGATTCATTTTAGAGGCGGTGGGGGCCGTGGGGGTTCTTGTGCGGCCCTAAAGTTGAATGACTGTGGGGGGGCGGGGACGACAACGACGACGCTTGCGTGTGCCTCAGAGCGAGGACTTACTCAAAACACATCCATTATTACAAGCCTGTACATCTAAATGCCTTAGGTCAGCACATATAAGCACATATCACATCCAACCTCCAGACATGCATCAAATCTAAACCAAAACCATAACATGCCAGTTTGGCTACAAGGAACCAAGTCCGCATTAACACTTCTGAAATACTATAACACGCATCAACAGTGCCAGTCAGAAAGAGCTGCAAACAGAATAAAACGTCGGACACTTGAAATGCCACAAGCCAGTTTGTGGTAATTGTGCGGAGAGAGACTGTGACCATGTCATGTCATGTCATCGTCCGTAACCACTTATCCCTTTCCATGGGGTCGCAGGGTGTTGCTGCTGGAGCCAATCCCAGCCTCATCTCAGGGCGAGGGCAGGGTACTCCCCAGACAAGTCGCCAGCTCATCGCAGGGCCCTCACTGATGAGCAATGTGGGGTTCAGTATCTCACTCAAGGACACTTCGACATGCAGCTCAGCCCAGCCCGGAGCCGGGATTTGAACCAGTGACCTTCCGATCACTAGTCGACCTGCTCTACCCGCTGAGCTACAGCCGCCCCTCAGATTGTGACCATCAAAACATAATTTTTTATAGACTAGCTTGTTTCCATCTTTTTTTTTTAAATTTATATTATTAAGTATTAAAATAAAATGTTTCATAATCAAATAAGTTATTTTTAATTGTTAATTTTCGTGTTCTGAGTTTTCTCTATTAAAATCTTGTGTAAATGCATAATTACGGTTTACTATGTGCGATGATATTAATATTGATAAATGTATAATTAAACTTGTTAAAATGTACATTTTGGTGACATTTTGTTTTTTGAAAAAGTATCATGACACAATGAATGAATGCATTCATCACTCAGTTGGCTATTTGCATGAGAGAATATAGAGTTTAAATCTAGCGGTCAGAATGACCGTTTACGGCCGTTCTAGTAGTGTTGAATTCCGGCTCTTATAGCGTTAAACAGATTTATTTCTTTGTATGAGCAAAATACTTCTTCAAAATACTTCTTTCTTCTAATGAGGATCATCTCTCTCACCGCTGTCCGCGGTGCTGAACCAAAGAAGTCCTGACGCGTCACTACCTGTCAAGTCTAACGTAATAGTATGTGCTACGTTTGTAGTAGGCAGCGACTATTACACTTGTGGGTTTATTACATTAAATGCTGCAGATTTTTATTACCTGGTTTATAAGTTTGAGGACATTATTACATTAGCGAGCATTACATGCTGCCTACAGAGATCTGATCCTCAGCAACATCATATACAACACAGTGCTAACAATTAATAATACAGTTTATACAGATTAGCCCTTACCGCTTGGCGCAAACTCTGTCTCGGACTGGCGTAAATGAATTCCGGATCTGTTCCTTGTGTCAGTTCTGTTATATCTAAAAGTACATTGTCCACATCTCCTTTCCCACTCAGATCACACATAATGAAGCATGAGGTATTCTATCCACTGCTGGCTGGTCCAGGTAGCCGGGAGAGAGAGGCAGCTGGAGTCACCGTCATCAGCGGCCTCTGAGCTGTCTTTAACTCCATCTCCAGCCTCTGTCAGCTCGTCCTGTATCATAGTCACTCCGGGGCCAGCTGTTGACTGACTTTCACCAGCAGCAGTACCCACAGGTGCAGTGGTGGTGTCGGTCCTCAAGTTAGCATCTGCCGAAGAACTCGCCTCTTGCTGCTCCTCAGAGTCATTCGTCTTCGATTTCTTTGTAAATCCGAAATTTGCGAGTAGATTTCCCTGTTGTCTTTTAGACATAATGACTGCAAAACATGGCAGTAAAGACGATTCATCATTGAAATTGAGTGGGTCCAGCATCTCCAGCGTGGTTTCTTTTTTTTGTTTCCAATGTCTGATTTAAAGTGACGTCTAAGAGAGAGAGAGAGAGAGATGCCTCTCAGTCACAGCCTCTCAGTACAGTCGGGTCCTGGCCTAATGACAGCGGCGCACCTGCTGTGAGGGTCATGTTCCTTGACTTCTCCAGTGCTTTCAACACCATCAGGCCTGCTCTACTGGGTGACAAGCTGACGGCGATGCTGGATTGTCTCCTGGATTGTGGACTACCACACTGGCCGACCACAGTACGTGCGCCTGCGGCACTGTGTGTCAGATACAGTGGTCAGCAACACCGGAGCCCCACGAGGGACTGTCCTCTCTCCTTTCCTTCAACTACCAGACAGAGTCTTTCCATCTTCGGAAGTTTTCTGATGACTCTGCTGTAGTTGGATGTATCAGCAAGGGTGAGGAGGCTGAGTACAGGGCTGTGTTGGACAACTTTGTCACATGGTGTGAGCTGAACCACCTGCAGCTCAACACAACAAAAACCAAAGAGCTGGTGGTGGATCTTAGGAGAACCAGGACACCAGTGACTCCAGTTTCCATCCTGGGACATAACATGGACATTGTTGAGCATTACAAATATCTGGGGGTGTACACTGACAATAAACTGGACTGGACTAAGAACACTGAAGTCCTCTACAAGAAGGGACAGAGCCACCTCTATTTTCTGAGGAGGCTCCGCTCTTTTAACATCTGCCGAATGATGCTGAGGATGTTTTATGAGTCTGTGGCGGCCAGTGCTATTCTGTTTGCTGTGGTGTGTTGGGGTAGCAGACTGAGGGGCCGTCCAGACGGGCGAAAACGATCTTTTATTTCTCCGTATTCCTCAGCATCGTTTCAAGAATATTTGCGTCCACACGGATCCACTGAAAACGACCAAAAACGCTGTAGTTCATATTCCAGTCCTATAGGTGGCGCTTGACATTCACCAAAAACGGAGAAGAAGACACGGAACATGCGCATTAAGCTTGCCCGCTGTAAACAGACAGTAGATGGAGAAACCGAACACAACAAGAAGAAGATGAAAATGGCTAGTGCAAGGAAACCAGAATCGTCTGTGTGGACCGTTAATAAGGCCAAACTGCTGCTGCGACTCACACTCAACTAAAAGGCATGCAAGTTGCAAGAAAGGCTCAATATCTTCTGCGGCTTGAACACGAGCATGTAGTCCGCCATTGTTGACTCATTTGGCTATTTATAAAACAAAACAAACAATATAACTATCCATTTTCATTTAACTTATAACGTTACAACCATTTCATTGTAAATTGTATATATTTCAGTTTGTATACTATACTTTACTATTTTATTATTTATTTGTATTTCATTGTCTACTTTGATATTTTATTTTATTTTAATGTCTACTTTAATATTTTATTTTATTTACATCTCCATCTTTATCGCTTGTTTCCATTTAGGCTGTATTTCTATTTCTACTTTGCATGAGCATTGGAACAAAAACAATTTCCCCCCGGGGATTAATAAAGTATTCTGAATCTGAACTAACAACTAATTTGATAATCGATAAATCTGTTGATTACTACTTTGATTAATCAATTATTAATCGGATAAAAACACAAAAACTACATTTCTATCGTTTCCAGTATTTTATTCAAAAAATAGCATACTGGTCTTCTTGTACCATGTTTTTTCAAAAAACTTGCCAAATAAAACAAAGCAAATGTTACAAAAATAGTTTTTTATAAAGTGAACACTACATTACATTTACATTTGTTCTCAACACAAAAACCTTTTAAAGTCTTCCTTTTAAAGGAGCAAAATGAATTAAACAAACAAAAACATAATAATAATAATAATAATAATAATAATAATAATAATAATAATAACTAGAACTGCAAGCAGTTATGAACGGGGGCCAAGCCCCCCCACGCGACTCGGACCCCACGCACCACAGAGCCCACGGAAGTTGGCCCCAAAGAATGAAGGGCTCGGGGCAAAAGTGAGGACACAGGCCAACGTCTGAGCCGTGGTATTTGCTGTAATGGAGAGTGCACCAGAAGTGCAAAAGGCTGAATGTGTGGCGATTTGGATTTGTTGTAATAAGCCACGCCCACATTGAGCAGTCATGACCACCTTCAAGATATGGCCTCAGGATTGGCCCTGCATCATACCGACCAAATTTGGTAAAAATCGGTGTAGCCGTTCAAGAGATACAAACTTTTTATCTTTTTAGCGCCCCCTACTGGCCAAAATTCGCCAAATTCGGCTCATCCCTTCCCAGTCTCATGGCAACCAAGGATCTCAAATTTGGTGTTAATAGCATTTAGTTTGACCGAGATATCAAACCGTTTACATTTTCATAGGTAGTTACAGAAATTTGTTTGTTAATAATTTGCGCATTTTTTGACCGAGCAAAATTCTTTTGATAACTTTAGATCAGGTCCAGCTGAAGAGTGGACGTGCCAAGTTCCACGGAGATGGGACAAAATCCCGAGGAGGAGTTCGAAAAAGTAGGTTTTGCATATGTGGCGATTTAGCGAATGTAATGTGCAGCAGAAGTGGGCGTGTCCTATGTCAGAAAACCCAGCTCTATTCAGGGAACATATAGATATAAGGTTTGCGAATGTGTTATTTAAAATGTGGAAGTTACAGGCAAAAACGTGATTGCATCCATTATAGCGCCACCTACTGGAGTACATGTGCAATTTTTGGTATGGAACAAATGTGTCTTATTCTATCTGTACCACATACATTTCAAAGCTCTCAGCATAATACTTTTGCAGAAATTAATGTTTGTTGTTTATGTTGTAATAAGCCACGCCCACATTGACCAGTAATGACCACTTTCAAGATATGGCCTCAGGATTGGCCCTACATCATACCGACCAAACTTCGTAAAAATTGGTGCAGCCGTTCAGGAGATATAAACTTCTGATATTTTTAGTGCCCCCTAGTGGCCAAAATTCCCAAATTCGGCTCATCCCTTCCCAGTGTCATGCCAACCAAGGATCAGGAACATAAGGTGTGGGAGTTATAGGCAAAAACATGTTGGCCTAGGTTATAGCGCCCCCCCCCCCCCCCCCCCCCCCTGCAGGCGGGCGCAAACCTTATATCTATATGTTCCCTGAATAGAGCTGGGTTTTCTGACATAGGACACGCCCACTTCTGCTGCACATTACATTCGCTAAATCGCCACATATGCAAAACCTACTTTTTCGAACTCCTCCTCGGGATTTTGTGCTATCCCGAGCTATAACCTAGGGGGTCCATTAGAACGGCTATAACCGGCTATAACCTAGGGGGTCCATTAGAACGGCAGACAGTTTTTTGTGTCTGAGATATTTGCAGGAGTCTGGACCAACCCTCCAAATTGCACCGCCCTCCCTTGCACGGTTTAGCCTGCAGCACCACTTTTAGCCTGAGAAAAATAAAAATAAAAATCTTTACAATTACAATAGGGTTCCTAGCACCGCTGGTCCTAGGAAACCTCGGCCCCTCGGGTTTGGCCCCCTAATAATAATAACTAGACAATTCCCCGTCGGGGAATCGCGAGAGTGGGCTGTGCGCTTTGCCCCGTGACGAACAAAAACTACGATAGCTAAAGAAAAAGTTGAATCCCACATTGATAATTTGGACTTTTATCTACATTTTAAAGTTTGAATGGTGTATCTCGGTCAAAGTACGCCAGATATGTCGATGTTTGAACTCTTCCTTTTGATCTTTTCACCTAGTCTTATTCACTTTGTGTGTGTGTGTTTGTGTGCATGTGAGTGTGTGTGTGTGTGTGTGTGTGTCTCTCTGTCTCTCTGTGTCTGTGTGTGATTTTTTGACCTCGTCCCATTCATTCCTTATGGGAAAGTTTGTGTGTGTGTGTGTGTGCATGTGTGTCTGTCTGTGTGTCACTCTCTCTGCTGGCCCAGATGATCTCAGTTGCTAGGTGACGGTTGGTGAGGGCCCGTAGCAACGGCTGTCCCAGGCTGATTTGAGAGCGATTTCTGCCTCAAATCTAGGACGTCAAACTAGTGCTATTTAGTCAATATCATACATGATATCGGCAATTTTTTTCCACGATCGCGCCAAAAAGGCCTTAAAGAAGACACTCATGAAGTTTTGTGGTCCTAGTTTCAGAAATGTGGAAATAAGAGCGAGTTTAAAAAAGGTGCAGTTTTGAAAATCCTCCTCCCGATTTACATTGGAGTGAATAGGACTGTTGAGAGCTACTCTTGTTGGTTGGAGGCCAATATTTCAAAAACCGTAAATCCTACCGATAAAGTAGACACATTGGGAGAAAGAAGACAGGTGTGGCTACAACTTTGGAAAATATCACTGTTTTTGAGTGACATTTGTGGCCGGGATCATCACGGAAAGAGAAAATTTCTGAGATAATTTTTTAGTTTCTGCCACTGTGTCAGTTGGCCCCTGCCACTCTGCTGCACGAACATTCCGCCATATACACTCATTGAAAACCCTGAATTTTTCCAAAATCACTCACCGTCATTAAGGGGTCAGAGTTCAAAAACTATACATCGTAGGAAAAAAGTTCAAATACAACTCAAATAGACAAGACTTGTGTCTACATTTTAAAGTTTGAATAGTGTTTCTAGGTCAATGCATGCCAGAGCAGGAGAGGTTTGAAAAACGTTGCAGATTTGCGACTTTTTTGACCTCCTCCCATTCATTCCTTATGGGAAATTTATCGCAGTTTTTCGCGACGTAAGTCGCGAAAAATTTATATTTTGAAGAGAAAAGTAATAGCATACCAAGTCAGATCGAGCCGCACGTTTTGATATATAATTTCTTTGTGTGCGCTCAACGGTGCGGGCTGTGAAAAGTGCCAAAAAAAGGAAGGATGGAGAATAATAATCAGAAGAGGCGCGAGCAATATCAATAGTGGGCTGGCGAGCACAGCCCACTAATGATTAAAAAAATGTATAAAGTGCACTTCAGTTTGAAGCTGAACGGTTTTTAACAGTTATCAACAAAAACACATATGGGTTTTGACAAATTTCACATGCAGGCCTTTCCAGTCATTCTCAAAACAAAAACCTATTCAAGTCTTCAGTTTAAAAAAGGAAGGTGGTTTATCTGAAGAACAGTTTAAATAACAAAGAAAAACATAAAACACAAACCAAGTGTTTAACAGGCTTTGCTAAATGGCTCTTTAACAACAGGCCATGGAGGTAGAATTGGAGTATGAAAGAATGGTTCTGCAGGAACACCCTCATTCTCACTGACTTACAAGAAACTGTGCATTGCAATGCAAAATGTTAGCGAAGAGGCAGTCAGATGGTGTTGAGATGCCAGGAATGCATAAGTAGGACTTTGCTAACCTGGCCAAGGTGGGATATCTATTCTCACTAACCTTCCACAAATGTAATGGATTTTCTTCCTTGGGGAGGGGCTTCTCTCCAAAGTATGTGAGGACCTCGTTCCTCACTTGGCTATTGGGATCCTCACATTCCCCCTCTTTATGCTTTCCTTCACTGCTGGTTTCAGAACCAAGGAGTGAGTCAAGTAAAGAAAGAGGAATTGTAGGTGCAGGAGCAGCTAAAGTAATGGTGGAGGTAACACTGGTTTGCTCATGGACACCATCACACTGCCGCTGACGATCCCTTCTCACTTCGAATGCCTCTGTTTGCACTTTGGCTTTAACCTTAAAGACCAACTCAGGTGTCTGAAACTTCAGTTTTCTGAACCTCGGGTCCAGGGCGGAGGAGAGGATCACTGTGTTCGATGCTGTGTCAGAGAATGTAGTCTCCTTCTTCCATCGCTGTTGAAGCTGCCCTGTAGCAGTGACTTGGAAAGCCTGCACTGCCGCTGACTCGAAGACAACAGTCTGGGTGGACTTCACTAGCCCCTTCACAAGTGGAGGTACTGCAGAAATTGTCGTGTATTTCTCCCCACTTATAAACACAGTGGCACATACAAAGGGTTTAAGGGCTGTGGAAAGATCTTCAAGTAGGTTCCACTGGTCGGCTTTTAAGTCAAGGTACCGTTTGCCTCTCTGTGTAACAGTCGAGTCAGACAGTGTGGCAGTTACAGGCCACCTTTGCTCAAGCAGTCGGCTAATCATATAAAGGCTGTGTCCAAATTCAGGGGCAGCATCCTTCGGAGTGCGTATTTGAAGTGCAATTACGTCACTAAGCCGCGCGAAGCCTGTCCAAATTAAAAGTGTGCTCCAAATGCTCCCCACAAATGCCTCCTTCTTTTGCCTGTTCCCGGGGGACACACCGCTACTATCCTTCGCGGCAACAAATTGCCCAAGATTCATTGCGCGCCCAAAGAGAATAAATAAATAAATAAATAATGGCGACCTCAAGTGGCGCAGATCTCTCATTTAAATGTAAGTATTGGGTCTATACTCGGTTTTTACTCATTTGAGCGTCAAACGCCAGATATGTTAAACTTCAAGGGACCTTAAAACCTCAAAAATATCAGTTAAAATACGTTGGTAATGCTCAGCTTAATGCCTTTTACTTTCAACCATTAGACGTTCAGAGGTTGACTTATATCTTATATCGTATTGTGACTGTGGAGATGTTATAGACTCGTTTTACTTCATGTACATAAATGGACCAAGATGAACAGATTTAGATCAGGCTGTGATCCGTGTAAAGTCTAGTTGGAATAAAGAGCTAAGTTTATGATTATCCTTATGATTATATATATATTTTTTTGCTGTATTCAAACTCTTTTGTCTGTTGATGTAACACAACCATCTTTTACATTTCATTGTGTTTTAGGGAGCAAACAGAGAGCTTCATCACTGTCTGAGGTCAGAACAACATTAGTTGACAGGGTGAAACATTCCGCCGGCTGGCTGGGAGTAAGGCAATAATGTATAATAATAAATAATAATTGTGAATAAATAAAAATAAAAGTGGAAAAAAAAATCAATAATAATAATTAGCCGATTTGTCAGTCCTGATGTCACTTTTTGTAAATCTTTGCATCGCTGTGTTAATGTGATCTTGTGTTTACCTTTTCTCTTGCTTCGAGGAGGAAGGAGGACATGAGGCTGCAGAGAGGATGGAGAGGCTCTTCTCTGCTCCAGAGGACAATCCTTACATTATAGCTGTTGTTATTTAGTTAATGTAGGGGTTCTTTTTATATTATTTGTTCATAATTGTTCATTTTATATAATTCATGAAATAAAATATTGTTTTATCATTGCACGTTGTCTATTCCATTCAGTATTTACAGCTTAAGTACAATTTATAACAGCAAATGGCATCAAGTGCTACTTTTTCAGGGACAACAAGGGATTGAATGTTTTCTTTTATTATGAAGGTCTTAACATTTACAACTATTGACAGCATTACAGCATAAATAACTATTTACAGATTATTATTCACTATTAACAAAAACAATTATTATTAAAATCAATATTAAAACAGTTACAGATGATGGACAGTAACAGGCTGAGCAGGAGTCCCTGCAGTGCTGCTGGGCTGGATGGTGTCAGTGGGACATCATCTGGGTCGGTACTCAGGGTGTTTGGGGGTCCAGTCTCCTCTGTCCACCACATCGTCCATCAACTGGGTCTGCAGTTCTGACTCAGATGGCTGCCATGTCACTAAGAATGTTTTAAGAAAGAGGCAAGAATTATAATTTCATACTCTAATTATAATAATCATAATGAATTACAACAAACAAAACTATCTACCAAACATTTTAAATACAATGCCTTTAAAATCATAATAAAACCATATGTGGCAATCAGCAGTTTACATGTCAGCATTAACGTAATGTATCGGTATGTTAATGACCCCAAACTGTTAGCTAGCTAATAATGATAATATTGATAACATTACTGTGGGTTCAATAACAGGTTTACCTCTCCACGGTCCTCTCAGCCGGAGATAAACCAGAGCCGCTTCTCCTCTTCCTCCACATGGAGAAGGAATTAAAAAGGAAATCAGGAATTCCTGAAGCTCAAACATATTTGACAGTCAGACTCTTCTTGTCACTTTCGCGGACCTGGGCTGCATAAATAGTGACGTACGGGTAGGGGCGGGATCATCTGGTGACGCAACCAGGAAATGCTGCGAAGGGCAGACTGTCCCATTTCTCAACAGGCTGACGCTGCCTGCAGGTCTCTCTGAAGGACCCTGCCTTTGCTGGCGGCGAAGGATGGGTCCTTGAAGGATGCTGCCCCTGAATTTGGACACAGCCACTATGTGCTGTTCCATCTAGTGCTTACATCCTGAACAAGCTTGTGCTGAGGTGTTCCCACTTGTTGCTGTTTTTGTCTCAGTTTGTTGCAGGCTAGCTCACTTTTTCTGAAGTGTTCCACGAGACATCTTGCAGCCTCAACTGCTTTTTCAATGTTTGAGTGCCCCAGTGAAGAATTTATCACCAGATGCAAGGTGTGGCCAGCGTGGCGGACTGAGGACCACCCATGCTTCTCCTCTAGTACCTTTGCTGCAGCCACAATATTGGCACCATTGTCATGCACAATAGCAATAATTTTGCTTGGGGGAATTTCAAACCTGGCTACTACCTCTTCCAACCATTCTGCAATGTTGGATGCTGAATGTCTTTCCTCTAGTGGCATGGTCGTAAGGCAGATTGACTTCATGTTCCATTCATCTCCAATGTAATGGCATGTAATGCCAAGGTAGGCATCCGTGGCTAGACTTGTCCGCACATCAGTGGTGAGAGCAATTTTGCTCTGGGTGGCTTTTATGTCACTCTTCACTGCTTGGAATGTCTACTCATACTTCCTCTCCATTAGTTTGATAAAATGGGTCCTCGAGGGAAGAGTGTAACCAGGCTTGAGGACGTGAATCATTTGTCTGAAACCTTAATCCTCCACCATTGATAGTGGCCTCATATCAGTCACAAACATATTCAGGATACCATCAGTCAATGCAGTCGCTTGCTGTGGTGTGCAGACCTTCCTTTGAACAAAGTCACTAATGTTGGGTTGTTTCTTTCTGAAATGAGAGAAGCCATATAATCAACGTACATAGTAGCACCATTTACATGTAACTCAATACATACCTTGCTGATTTAATTAATCATTTCTAATGTAAAAGGCAAATAAAGACAATGCCACCACATAAAAAACTAAATTAAATAAATGGACTTTGGGAATACAGCATACACCAAAAATAAGACGGAAATGTAACTAATCAGATCAGAACTGGATAAGATATTGTTCAAGTTTCTGTTGTGAAATAATAAAGGATTAACTTTAGACTGCCTCTGAATAATAGCATGAAATATTCCAGCAACTCCATAACATTAGTTATACTAAAGTGTCTCTCCAACCTAAATAGATTTAAATAGCTTTATTGGGCCCGGCTACATTGATCCATTATGAAACGAATCGGAGATATTTCTGTCCGTTACATTTATTTCGAAATTGGTAACCATGCGTTTTCTCTCTCAAAACAGAGCCAAATCTGCCGGAGACCGACACATTATCAGCCCTGAGTTGCAACAAAGGGATACTCACAAACAAAGAGAGCTGGCGTGCTGAACTCATGAAAGCATGTTGCGACTCAAAACAACACAACAAACGAAGTTGTCACTGTCTCCAAAAAGTTTGTACACTTTAAGAATTAATACACAACAGCTGCTGCTGCGCGTCGTCAAACAATCAGATTACTCTTCGTTAACAAAAGATTAAAAACACACGTACATGGACAAAACGGATCAATGTACCTGGGCTATGGATTTATAAAGTTACGAACCATGAGTTCTTCATCCATGTGGTACTACCATGCCATGCGAGGCCAACGGTGCACATTTTGCACAAACTGTCTTCTTTGAAGGCTTTAACGTAAAGTGTTCCCACACTTTTGATGACTTAGATCGTACACTTTTCTCCATGGTATCATTAACCTCCACACGTTTCTCCATTAAACTGTCTGTACTGCTTGCCTCCGCCATTTTTCAAATGTTTCCTCCAGGCAAGGTAGACAGCGTCGTCACGTGAGCTGCACACGGCACGGCATTAGCTGGCTTACTGCCACCACCTGAGACATTGCCGCATGCGCATAGCATAGGTCCAACGAATCGATGACTAAATTAATCACCAACTATTTTTAGAATCGATTTTAATCGATTTAAGTGATTAGTTGTTGCAGCTCTAATGCTAACGTTAGCCTCAAGGGCTACAATATTTACTGCTGCTTGGCAGCACCGTCAGCTGCTGTGGGAGGTCTCTCTCTTTGGTTGTTGAGGTCCAGTTCAGAAAGTACTGATATAATCATCCAGATATTAAATCTTCAAAATCAATTATGGAAAACAGATAATCTGTCCCAAACAGCATGTTTTGAATGGACACTGCACTACTACTACAACTACTTCTACTAACAATAATAACAATGTCAATGTCAACAGCAACAATTCAATCTATGCAGGACATAAAAGACAATGTCTTGACACTGGTCACTGGCCAACCATTATCTCCACTCCAGAATAGAATAGAATAGAATAGATGTTTATTGTCATTGTTTCAGAAACAACAAAACAGTTTGTCCAGCTGTTAATGTGTCAGCTGCAATTTAATGGATTGGATTTGTATGGCGCTTTTCTGAGTACTCAAAGCGCCTCACAGGGTTCCAGGTTCCATTCATTCACACACAGTCACACACACACACAGTGGTGGTGAACTACGATAGTAGCCACAGCTGCCCTGGGGCAGACTGACGGGAGCGTGGCTGCACATTCAGCGCCAACGGCCCCGACCACCACCACAAACATACAGCAGTCATACACATTCACACGAGGCAAGGTGGGTGAAGTGTCTTGCCCAAGGACACAACAACCATGACCCAACTGGCAGGGGCGGGGATCGAACCGCCAACCCTCCGAACATAGGCCGACCCGCTCTACCAACTGAGCCACGGTCGCTACTACTTACTACCTGCTACTTGTTAATACTTCCTGTCATGTCAGTAAAATGTATTTGAAATGTGTTGTTCATGTGTTGAGGTTATGTCACTGTGCTCTCTTGTTTGTCAGAGGAAGAGAGGAGTGGGTAGATGAAAAGAGAGATGGTGAGAAGAGAGAGGTTCTTAATCTTAATGTGACATATGACCCTGTATACGTATCTCTCAGCATTCCTCTTGCTCTACAGCTCCTAGTACAAAATAGGACTTAACAACAGACATCCTAAAATTAAAAACTACAACTGAGGAAGCATCATGAAAAAGGACAAAATAAAATAAAAATAAAAATGATAATAATGTCCCTGCTCTAAAAAGTCCACTCTAAAAAGAATTCACACATGGCCAGCATGACACATTCACAAAGCTGGCTCACTGTTGTGAGACACACTCACACACACACACACACACACACACACACACACACACACACACACACACACACACACACACACCATTAAAAATTCATTTGAGTTGGATAAATAATAAAAGTCAAATGAAAGCAATATTGTAATTCTGAAATGTTTCATGACAGTTCTTGCTTGGCAAACACACATACACAAACGCGCGCACACACACACACACACACACACACACACACACACATGCAAACGGCACCTCTGTCAGAAATATTCAGAGCGCTGCAGAAAGCACTTAGACGTTGTTGCTTCAATCATCGGTCCACTCGCCCATCCATCCATCTTTAGAGAGGGCCTGACTGATCACAACCAGTTCTGCTCTGATAATTATGCAGGATACTGAAAGTGAAGTGAAGTGAAGCATCACAAATGTTTTCAATCATTACTGACTTAGAGAAATATGGAGTTCTGCCTCACTATCAGTCAGCTTTGGCTCATGAAGGCTAACTTTCAGATTTTCTGATTGAAGCTGCTGATTAACTATTCCTTACTGTGAGACACTCAGAAAGAGAACTGAGTGTTTTGGCGATGCTCAGAGTCAAATGCACTTTATTTATACTAGTAAAATAGGAATATAAAAACAGTTGAAGAGTAAAAATATGGTTTGGTTCATAAGTTAAACCTGAGCCAGAACAGCTTTTTTCTGTGGTAGCTGACAAGGAAAACTACAACTTAAGGCTCAAGCTGTGCCTGCTGTGTCAGCCTTGTTATGTCTTGTTTTCATTTCCTTGTGTTTTCCCTACCTATTTCCCCCCTCCTTTTTCCCTCACTGGCTCCTTGTCAGCGTGCGTTTGTGTGTTTGTGTGTGTGTCTGTGTCTGTGTGTGTGTGTGTGTGTGTGTGTGTGTGTGTTCATGGCTTTCTCGTTCCTGCTGCAGCAGAGAGACACACCTGACAATCATCTGATCACGACCTCCTGCTACATTAGTCTGATCTCCCCACCACACGTTCAGTGGCTATACCTGCCCTGTCTTTAGCTTAAACAATCATACATGGACCACCCGACTGCAATGATAAAATGTAGCAACCGCAAGTGTGTCCAAGCTGTGTTCAAAACTAGGTCCAATGGAAACACTGGTGTCTTCTGTAATTGCAGCGAGTTCATGTATTTACTGGTGTTGTGTGTATTTGCAGTGTGTTTGTGTATCCTGCTCCTGTATGGACACGCTGTAAATGTGTTTAAACCAGCTAGCGGCCCTTAAGCTGCAATTTTCTGCATTTTTTTCAGCATAGTATCTGTGCATTCAGGTTTGATCATGGTTTTTCATGACACTGAATAATCCATCTTCATCTTTAATTTCACTCTGCATTACTATCTATATATAGTATAACTGTCTGTCCTTGTTGACAATTAGCATAAATTGCAAGTGTGGATGGGCAACATCCTGGAACTCATCGCAGCTACTTTGAATCCACCTCAATCTTTGTAGTGCATTCTGTATTTCCACGCAAACTGAAATTTGTCTTGTCCCAGCCTAGTCTGGGACTCCCAGGTTGGGACAACACTGCAGCTCTCCTAAAGCCTGGAGGAGATGGAGGGACTTATGAGGGTTATGAAAGCTGATAAAATGCTTTCACTTCTGTGCCAGGAAGTCAGATCAAATGCCCCCCACTTAGCACATTTTTACTCATCTAATAGCACTACACCCCAAAACCTATTAAAAACCTGATTCTGGTCTATGTACATGTGTGTGCACACATAATATTGATGAAAGCAGCTTGTGTGCTGCCTGCAGTGACTTCGTGTCACTTTAAAGTATTTGCTGTCAGAGTCACTAAATGTCTTCACAGCACATCTGCTATTCCTGTCTGCTTGTCTGTCTCTTCTGATTTCTGTCTGTGTCTGCCTCCCTCTGTTATTATTTCTGCTTGTCAGTGTGCCAGCCTGTCTGGACACTGTGTGAATCTTTTCCTTCTTCCCCTTCCAAATGATTTGCCCTTCTGGTAGGTGCTTATATTTGCCTCTGCAGCAATTACTGATTACAATTACAAGAAAAAATGTAAGTGTTACTAACTGTGAATAAGTTATGCCACCTGTTTTGTTGAAAAGGTCTTTATGGATTTTACTCTTCTGACTAGTCTCACCAGTCAGTGTGCTGCCTCAATTAGGGGAGTGTTATAAAATAACATTTTAAATGTAAATGTAAGCGTTGAGTTGTTTGAAACTTGAACCTACGCTCCAAATGCCCATTTTAATCTTGACAAGATGAGAAAAGTTCTGAAACTGTATAAAATAATTCAGAACAGACCTTGAATAAATAATGACTGACAGAATGCCACTCTTCATATCTTCACTATGTGCACATGACCAACAAACTCAAAGCTTTTCAACATCTTCTTTTCACGGTTTTGAAAAGTCCACATGAATCACAGGTGAGTCTTGTGCCTCTTCTTAATCAGAAGTCATTTCAAATGCCAAACTATCAGATATCCTTACTAAAGTACTTACTCTACAGTTTCTACAGTAGATTAGATTAGACACATATTCTGCTGTTATGCTCATATTCCCACTAGTCTGAATTATAACTGCAATCTACATCTACATGTAACCACAAGAAGAATCTCCACCCTGTGCACTAGTCAGGAGAGCAGTGATCAAAGACTAAAAATCCTCAATGCTGCCCTCACTGGCCTAAAGGTCCACATTCTGAATTAATAATGACGGACCTGAGTGGAGCATGACAACATCATGTCTGAGCACTGAGCAAAAACCAGAATTGTCAGCCCTCCACATTAAACTCTCAACTCTATTTAATTGACGGGACTGAGCCTCCTGTCAACGACAAATGTATCTGAACGTACGTCCGTGTGGATCAAGTTGCACAAAGCAGGGCACAGCCTGATGCTCACAAATACACACAGTAATGCTGCTCATTGTTCACCTCTAATACACATAACATTGTTCTGCTTGGCTGCTGGTTTACAGGTATTACAGTATGAACAACTCACTGTGAGAAGATACTTGTCATTCTAATATATAATAATTTAATGAATGCTTTTTGATGAAACAAGGTTTATGTAACATTCACGTTTAAACTTTGTGCCTTTATGCTAATTTAACTTTTTTGCTAATTCATTTTGGTTTCTCTCTTACTCACCATGGTGGTTTCAGCAATGGAGCCAAAGCTGTTGATGAAAATGTTACAGGAAACATTGACTGGAGGACCTGCAGGGAGAAGAGTAGTGATTACAGTAGATAGATATAAAACAAATTAAAGCTGCAAGCAGCGATGGACGGACCCTCGCTCCATGCACTTTGGGCTGTGGTGCCGTCGGAGGGCACGCTCACGTGTTACTTGCATGTCATGTTGTAGTGTATGATTTGTAAAAAACAAGCAGTAAATGTTATGCATTTGGATGATGTTACGATGTTTGATGTTATGATGATGTTTGATATGACACAGTATTGATGCATAGACATATTCAGTGTGACACCCTCTACATGTGTGAGCAATTTGGTGTGGATGGGAAATTGCATGTTGACGTTATAAGGAATTAATGTTTTATGGTAAAACTTCGAAATGGACCCGGCACCCTGGCCACCAGGTATGACCAAGGCGAAAGATTTCACAGAGGCGAAAGCTTTTGAAAACTTTTCATCTTCAAGGTCTGAGGATGATACTGACTGACTGTGAAGTCTGTTCTGTTAAATCTGTAGGAGAAGTTTGTTAAAGTACGAGGAATGTAAATGTTTCAAAATGGCGGCGAAAATCTAAATGGCCGACTTCCTGTTGGACTGAGGGTATAAGTTCAACAGGTTTTTTGTGCGTCGGGTCATGATACATATGCATAGTGAATTTGGATCATGTATGTGAATGTAGGAAGTCTGATTGACGGATAAAAGGCCGACTTCCTGTGTCAAGTTGGTGGCACTGTGAGTTTGACACAGTATTGGTGTATTGACGTATTCAGGGCGACACCCTCTACATGTGTGATCAATTTGGTGATGTTGAAGTTATAAGAACTTGATGCTTTATGGCGAAGCATCGAAAGGGACCACAGCATCACGGCCACCAGGTATAACAGAGGGGAAAGCTTTTGATAACTTTTCATCTTCAAGGTCTGAGGATGATGCTGATTGACTGTGAAGTCTGTTCTGTTAAATCTGTAGGAGAAGTTTGTTAAAGTACGAGGAATGGAAATGTTTCAAAATGGCTGCGGAAATCAAAATGGCTGACTTCCTGTTGGACTGAGGGTTTTGGTCCTCAATGTTTTTTGTGTGTCTGGTCATGATACATATGCATACCAAATTTAATACATTTATGTGCATGTAGGAGGTCGGGATTTACAGCAGGGAGCGCTATAGAGTGCCCAGGCCACACCCACACCCATAATCATGTTGAATTATCAAATTTTTCTCTGGATGTGACATATATTCTGAGTTTTGTGAGTTTTAGGGTATGATCAGGCCTCCAAAACTGTGATCAATGTTGAGAATAAAATTAAGAATCCCTACAGATTCAATAGGTCCTTGCACTGGTCAGTGCTCAGGCCCTAATTAAAACATCTGTTTTCTAAGATAAACTAAAATGATGCTCTAGAATATCCAGGCTGGTTTCTTTGAAGCTGTTTTGAAGTGTACTTTCTACCCTCCAGCAATCAATACTGTAATGGTGCAGCCTGGAGGGATGCACAGCACATTTATACAAGTGTTGAGCTGTTATACATGCATAATACAACGTGGATTACTTCAAACTTTAATCTTAAACCACACAAATTGGCTCAAACAACTGAATATATAAACCTGTATAACCAGTATGCCATTCTGCATAGATAAGTTCACCAAGAAATTGAGGTTTTCTTTTGATGTTGTGTAAGAGGCCAGATTTAGTGCTGTTTGTGTATTGGGGTACATTATATTGAACAGCATTTAATCTACTCCCACTTCAATATATTTTAAGAAACAAATATCAGGAACTGCTTCTTTGAAAGGGAATGGGATGAGCTCATGTGATTGTCATGACTCTAGATTCATGTCTTTGTGTTATGTTCAGATCATGGTTTTGTGTCTTGTAGTTTCCTGTATTTGATTTCCATGCCTTTGTGTTGTGTCTTATGTTTTGATTTTCCATGCCCTCGTGTCCTTTAAGTTCTCCTGTGTATTCATTTGTTGCAGTTTGTCTCCCTCTGTCAGTGTCTTCTTCTCTGTGCTCCCCCCCTCGTTACCTCACCTGGGCTCCTTTCTCCTCACCTGTTCCTTGTCTTGTAGTGTCTGTGTATTTAGTCTGTCTTCCCTGCACTCCTTGTCCGTTCATTGCCTCTGTCTGCCTTTGCGCCTGCGCCTACTCCTGCTCCTGCTCCTACTCCTGCTCCTGCTCCTGCTTCTGTCTGATGTTCCTCCATAGTCCCTTCTGTCCTCGAGTCTCCCCTTGGTATGTGTTTTTGGACTTTGATTTTTGCATTTTGCATTTGTTTGATTTGAACTTTGGTTTTGATTTGTACTTTGCCTTTTTCTTCGTGCCTTCTTCAACTGTTTTCTTTGCTACTTTGTTTTTTGTCTTTGGACTTATTTTGTTTCTTGCCCCTTGGTTCTTGTAGATTTCAGCTTTGTTTAATAAAGCTCGCTTTTGTTTCCCCCATATCCATGTCCCATGAGTAACTGGATTTGGGTCCACCTCCTATGTCCTTAGTTTTTCCTCTTTAATCCCGCCGTGACAGAGATCCCTAACCCAACTCCACGTTATCCATCCTGCTCTATGCTACAGGATACACTGTTTCAGTGTTGAACTTGTCTTAAGATTAAATGAGAGAGAGCTTTTTATTTACATAACCTGCATATGTTTGGACTCGGCAAGGAACCTGAGGGACTACAAGGAAAACAGCATAGATATTTTTGCAAGCTGTTTATTTTCAGAACCAGGGAAAAGCGCTGTAGTTTGTTAGGGGGCCAAGCCCGAGGGGCCAAGGGAACGCGTATGCAAGCAGACGCGTTTCCTAGGACCAGCGGTGCTAGGAACCCTATTGTAATTGTAAAGATTTTTATTTTTATCCGACTAAAAGTGGTGGTGCAGGCTAAACCGCGCAAGGGAGGGCGGTGCAATTTGGAGGGTTCGTCCAGACACGTGCACATACATCAGACACAAAAAACTACATATATCCACCTTCAGGGGGCGCTATAACCTAGGCCAACACGTTTTTGCCTATAACTCCCACACCGTATGTCGCACATTCAAAACCTTGTATCCCCAGATTCCCTGAATGGAGCTGAATCACTTTGCAATGGCCATGCCCACTTCCACCTAGAAAGTTTTTTCGCGAAATCGCAAAAACTGGAAAACCTACTTTTTTCGAACTCCTTGGGATTTTGTCCGATCTGCGTGAAACTAGGCACGTACACTCTTCAGCTGGACCTGATCTAAAGTTATAAAAAGAGTTTTGCTCCATCAAAAAAATGCGCAAATTATTGACGAACAAATTTCTGGAGCTAGCAATAAAAATGTAAACTGTTTGATATCTTGGTCAAACTACATGCAATTAACACCAAATTTGAGACCCTTGGTTGCCATGAGACTGGGAAGGGATGAGCCGAATTTGGTGAATTTTGCCCACTAGGGGACGCTAAAAATATGGGAAGTTTATATCTCTTGAACGGCTACGCCGATTTTTACAAAATGTAGTCGGTATGATGTAGGGCCAATCCTAAGGCCATATCTTGAAGGTGGTCATGACTGGTCAATGTGGGCGTGGCTTATTAAAAGATAAACAACAAACATTCATTTCAGCCAAAGTATTATGCTGAGAGCTTTGAAATGTATATGGTATATATAGAATAGGACACAGTTGTTCCATACCAAAAATTGTACATGCACTCCACTAGGTGGCGCTATAATGGATGCAATCGCGTTTTTGCCTGTAACTTCCACATTTTAAATAACACATTCGCAAACCTTATATCCACATGTTCCTTGAATAGAGCTGGGTTGTCTGACATAAGACACGCCCACTCCTGCTGCACATTTCGTTCGCTAAATCGCCACATATGCAAAACCTACTTTTTCGAACTCCTCCTACAATTTAAGCGCCATCTGCCTGAAACTTTGCACTTAGAATCTCCAGATGTGTCTGATGAAAACTTATCAAAAGAATTTTGGCACCACAAAAAATCTGCTAGTTATAGTCAAACTATCTTTTTTGCTAGCTAAAAAACACATTGTTTCATATTTGTCCGAAGTCATCCAGAGGCTCTGTGCTAAATTTGGTGCAAATTGGCCTATAGGTGGCACTATAACGGATGTAAATGCGTTTTTGCCTTTAACTTCCACATTTTAAAGAACAAAGTGGGCGTGATTTAGTACAACAACTCCAAATCGGCACACATTCAGCATTTTGCACTTCCAGTGCACTTCCCATTACAGCGAATACCACGGCTGTGGGCTCTGTGGTGTGCGGAGTCCAAGTAGCATGGGGGGGGCTTGGCCCCCGTTCATAACTGCTTGCAGTTCTAGTTTTTTCTTTTTTTTGTTGACGTGTGAATTGAAGTATCTTCAGGAAATCTAAAGCAGCCTCATGAAGAACGTTTAATAGGATCATGTCTCTGGTTGCTCCTCTTTTATTTCCTCTGAGTTCTTCTGCAGCCCTACCGATTTGAGTACAGTGAAAATAGGAGCTGAACTTCAATGAAATTCAATGAATTTTAAGGATGACTTATGATGACGACAGAGTAAAAACTGTCTTTGCCAGTAACAGATGGAAAAACTCCAAACAAACCATGCCATGGGCAACATTGGAAGTTTAGATGAAATAAGGTGCTAAGATCAGCAGAACTATCTGCTCTTGCTGTGAAGCCAGAGCTGTGATCGTGCATGATTACAACTTCTTCTGAGATGTAAGGTGGCTGACCCTAGTTTTGTGTCTGTTTGTAAGATTCTGCTCTTGAATAAAACCATCATTGTCTACAAATCACTGCAAGGCTGAGCTTAACCAGTGACGACAATATGCTGCAGATGATGTGTAAATGTTTCTCACTGTCAGATTTAAACACACTTAAGAATAACAGGCTATTGTAAGGCTCATGACTCATGACAGGCTGTAACATGGACATGTACGTTATGAACAGAAAAACGAAAATGCTGGAATACGTTTCTGTCTGCAAAAGTTTCCATCTCTGCCAGTGAGGGAGTAAGCGCACGCTCGACGGATTGACTAGTTTGGACTACGGGAAGACGGAATGTAAACAAACGGTATGTAGCTGCTTGCACAAACACACTGTTTTAACCACTTTTTTATTCATTTTGAGCCATACAGGCTACAGTACTGTGTTGTAAGGTGTCTGCTGATGTTGCATAGCTTTTGGGGTGATATTTGAAGCATGTTAAGATGCTTAAAACACAGTGTTAAGACGTGACCCCGTGCTGTTAGCTGTCAATGCCAACTCTCCGTTCAAGGAGCCCTGTAAGGGGTGGACCAAAAGTGTTCGCGTTTTCGGTACTGGCAAGTCAAGGGTAGCTTGAGCAATAAAGCTGCATGTTGAAATTGATCGAAGTTCTCCTTTAAACAAAATTATTAACAAACACAACGTATCCATGTTATTATGGATAGCGCTTCACAAGGGTGGCTGAGTTACAAAAAAAAAATGCAGACAAACATAAATAGCCAGATAGAATAGAATATCATTATTTTCATTGTAACAGATACAACGAAATTAAGTGCAGATACCTTTGAAGTTGGGTCTTATCCTGGCATCATATCCAGATGTCCTCCCCATCAGTTTGTCCAGGAAATCAGACGGAGACATTGGGACCTGCCGTGTCCTTGCAGCATTGTCCACCTCCTTACACTGACCCACACTGTCATGGAAACCAAACACAGATTACATTAAGTAATCATCTGTGACATTTTCACAGCAAGAGGTGTATTCTGCTGCCCTCCTTGTCAGCTGATGTAAAGCACCATACTGAGTCCAGTTAGTGACTGGTTATGACAGTTTTGGTGTTTGCCATTTTAAATTCCTTGGACTAATCTTAAAAAACCATGAGCATAAAACCTTAAAAATACAACTGTTGTTGACTACAGCTGGGGTGTATGACTTCTGTGTCCTGCATGAACTAATGTTCAGCTTTTTTTTACATTACAGTCATCACACTGTCATTTTGTACGGACATGGCACAACAAACAGCGTTTGTGTGTATGTGTGCATGTGTCTTCTCAGGTCAAAGGTGGTAGCGTCGTAGACGCACAATACATAGAAACAGACAAATGAAAATATTTACGGGCGTATATCCATGATGTGTACAGTATTGTGTATGTGTATGTACAGTATATTATGTGTGTGTGTGTGTCTTTACAAGTGATGTAAAGTGAAGCTGACCGATGCATGGTCTGAAATAACATCCAGGTTAATTTTGTAAGATCTAGTCTAGATTTGGGTAAATGATTGTATTTTTCCATAAGGTGTGAGAAAACTGTGTGAAAGAATGTTAGATTGTTATTGGTATTCACAATCACTTTCCTGAGAAGTCCATTAATATTAGCAAGCGGCCATCTGGGTGTGCAATTTTATTTTTGTCTTGTATAGAACATTTTTATACTAAGCAGAAAACGTGGTTTATTCATTAACCTCTGGGTCTTTTGCCAAAAGCTGGGGTACATCTATACATGGGTTAGTACTGTTAAGAATGACAACTTTAATGATGCACCGCAGAAGTCGTGTGTGTATTCATCTGGTAGTAGCTTCTAAATGCTAAAGGTAAAGCCTGATGATCCTGAAACCTCACTTGTGTTCGTGTTTGCCTGCCGGGAGAAGAAGGAACATTTCCAAAAATAACTCTGCTCACTGCCAGGGTCATACTGCTAAACAGAGGCACACGCATACACACACACACACACACCCACACACACACTATTCAGCCCACGCAAGTGTAGTTTCAGGATCACCAACATTTACTTTAGCTTTTGGAAGACGCTTACATTTACCCCAGCAGAGTGGAGCCTTGTCCAATCCTGAGAATAGAATAAGGGTGTTTGCCATTAGTTTGATTACTCATTTAGCCTCCTCTGAACATGCACCAACACTGGCAGACAGACAGAGACAAAAAGAGACATGTACTCATTCATTTCCAATGCGCTCTGGGAGATGAGGAGCAACAGAGAGCAGAGTGACAGCTAGAAAAAGAATCTTACCAACTTGAGGTCAGGGGAAAGTCGACCTCAGTAACAAGCAAAGGAAAATAAAGGAGCAGTATGGCCGAAACATGTTCATGTAATTGTCGGGACCAACAGATGAAGTTGGGACAGACCCCCCCCACTGACCAGATAGTCAAAACTCCTTCCTTTGTCTTGCTCTTCTCCACCTCCCTCCCCACAACTCTTCAATGCATTGTTCCCTACAGGGCTGCCTGCCTTCAAGTTCCCTTCTGCTGGATTGTTCTGGGCCTAAAGGCTGCTGAGAGCTACCAGCTGCAGTTCCAGCAGGCCCAAAGAACTTCTCCTCACAGCAGCAATGCAAGGTCCTGCTAGTCTTCCAGCTTAAGACGGGTACACACTACAGGATAATCGGGGCGATTGTTGTCCCGATTTCCCTCTTACGATCAAAGCCAGCAAAGGCCCGATTATCTGATGTTTGCAAAGGACATCGTGTCTGATTTTCCTGTGGTGTGGGGTGTGTTAAGAGTGATTTTATCCGGTCAGATCTGCTCGGAAGGCGTCGGAAAGGGGAGATCGTAAATAATGAACATGTTTAATATTTGCGACTAGAAATCCTGTTGTGTGGGGTGTTCCGAGCGGAGCCGAGCACGCACAGCTTGTGATGTCACGTGTACCGGACCAACAGCCAATCAAGACGCGAGCTGAGTCAGCTTTATTTACCTGTTGCCATGGTGACTCACAGTACCGGGGGCCAGAGCGCACAGCGCTGCTCTCAAAGCTATCTTTAATACTTGTGACAATTTTTACTCACCTCTAACTCGCGCTGTAACGCATACAGCCCACACTCTCGCCGTCTCCATGACTTTTTCCATAGTCATTTTGTTTTGGTTTTGGTTTTTTCAGCCAGTAATAGGCCTAAAACAACCACCACTGCATCTTCCGGTTCGTCTGCCATGTTATCATCAAGTGTGTGGTCTCCTAATCTGTGAAGGTTTGAAAAATCCTGTAGTGTGTACCCGCCTTTAGTTAGTGCCAGCAGTTGCAATGCAAACCTTACCTGCTAAATACACAATCCAAGGAACACGAAGTAGGTTAGCACTGAGCTCCTATGCTTGCAAAGGAAAGAAGCAACCAGTTTTCATCATCTGCTGTCATCAGACCAGTTCAATATTGGAATTACAACCTTCTCCTGCTTGGCTCATCAGCCAAAGAACCACCAGCACCTCTTCTTCAAAGACTGGTCAACTTTGAACTGGCCCTTGATAGCACACAGCATAGCACGGCTAAGGACAGGACTTTTGTCTGGCACAATGTACATGTGTTCAAGCTATGTGTTTGTGCACTGTTTGGGTGTTGTTGTGATCTCAGGTCAGGTTATTGGTAGTTTGCTCTGCCACATGGTTAATTTGATGTTGGTTAAATTATACTTCACACAAACTCAGGGTCTTTGGATGCAACTAACTATCTTCTCTAACGTGGCATCACGTCACACACACACACACACACACACACACACACACACACACACACACACACTCCTTCAGCCTGCACCATATCACACCCACATGTGATATCAGTGAGCTAATGGTGTAATGTCACAAGTGGTGATCCACCATCTCGAACCTGAGTCCAAACTTTCGATCAGCCATCTTGTAGTCCCTTTTGATCAGCCATTTTGTTGTAGTCTTCCTTTGTTCATGCCGTTGTAACATGGGTGGTGAAGGGGAAGGTTATGGTCCGCTTTCAATGGTGGTAGCTCCGGTTAGCTTAAAGACATGAAGGGCAACATGTTGGATTTCGCACGTACTTTTATTCCACCTTACAGACCATACCAAGCCAGGTCTCTACGGCACTAGTTATTGAATGCATACATGCACTGACAAACACAAGCCGAGGATCCTACACCGACACATAACAAAATAAATTAAAAATATAGCCGCAAGCAGCAATCTGCGTGTTCTAACCTCTTTCACCCCAAACCGGCCACCCTGACCCTCATCCCCCGCAGTTGATGACATCGGCCGCCGTGTTCCTCAAAGATCTGTGCAACACATACCCATGATGAGCCCCAAATTTCTCCAAATTCGGTTTTCAGCTACTTGCTTATGGCATTTGTGTTATACTTTCACATACAGACTTTATTTGAACATTAAAATATAAATTAAAATTTTACCTATTGATGTGTATTTCAAAGTTAGTAATCACAGTTCCATGATCATGATAATTTTGGGAGAAATGTGGAGATAATAATGGATGTGTATGGGAGAGGCAGTAAAATCTATTCTCTGTAAGGCTTCACAGAAGCAAATTTGAGTGTACATTTATGATTTTACCTACATAATTTAGACAAACCTGATCTCTCTCATGAAATGTGGTCAAATAAGCAGAGAGACAGAATTTGCACAGTAAGCCTCTGAGAGCAGATATGTCCTCTTTGTCTGCCATGGCTTGTAATACAAATTCTTTTTAGAGAGAACAAATGTAGCTGTGTTTTTTTTTTTTTACTTGCAGGAATATACACCAAAGTCTTTCTATAAATCACCAAAAAATAGTGAAACGTTCACGAAGATCTTTTCTCTGACTTTTTTTTAGCTTATTGTTTTGTCAAAAGAAATCCATGTGAGACCAGTGACGATGCTGAAAACTACCTATCTCTGTCTGTTGTGTGTGTGCTGGAACTGGCAGAGGTTGCCTGAGCCGTATGTAATTTCTTGTTCTGCGTTGACCTGTAGTGGTTGTCATGACCAACTCTAGTCCTGAGGTCTGCTGTATTGATATATCAGTCAGCAATAAGCACCCAGATAGGATAGGCCTACTGGGTAGACTAACTCTGTCATTATTTTCTCATATAGGCACATATACATTTAGGCTATTGCCTTTTCTGTTTATCTTAACCGCACCTGAACAGCCACTAGTCTATAAAAACGTTACGTAGGCTAATGTTTTATGTGTTTAAATCAGAACAAATCAAAATAAATCAAAATGATAGTATTTACCGCATAGTTCCAACAGGAGGGGCTGCAAGGACATAATTTATGGCATTCTACCAAATAGTAGAACCTATTTGTGGAACACTGACAATAATAAATGCGGCTTTGGTAACTTATAGTTACAGTAAGAAATTTACTAACTCTCAAACAGTTTGTTTGTTATTTACTTTTGAGAGATGGCCTATTTTCAAATTCAGTTTATTCTGAATATGCCAACAGGTAACTCAGGATATAAAGCTATTTAACTACATTTTTTCACAACCGTTGAGAAGTTGGGATTGACATATATTGTGTGAAGTATTTCTCTAGATTTTTTTTTTCTCTTATATCTTGAAAGGCATTGAGGGTGAACACTCATTTCAAATGATGCCGAGAGCACAATCAAAATAAAAAAAGAACACAACACATATCAAGAAAAGCTGGTTCTGCCCAATATGGAAGCATCTATAAAAAAGCCAGTGCTGTACCAGGATAACTTTATGGCATCACTTCTTTTGAAATAACTCCACTACCGCGTTCATTGTCAATAATTACAAAAACAAGATATTCTTCCACATGTGAAATTAAAGTAAACATATTAAAATTCAGGTATACGCCTGATGCTCTGGGTGCGAGGGGGGTGTAAGGTTTTTCACATTCACTCATGCACACAGCAGCGTGTGCCTGTAATCTGCCCCTAAAGGATGAGCTCAAAATGTTTTGGTGGGCGTATTCCAAGTCCCCTTCTGAAGATATGAAGATATCAACCGAGTTTCATGACAATCAGAAAAATGTTAATGATTTGGGGCCATATTTGCTAAGCCCCGCCCTTTGCCAGGATCTTTTGCATGACGGCGGCCATGTTTTTTGACTGATCGTGAATTTCAATTCAATATACTTATGACTTGGCGGGGAGAGCCTTTCGAAGTTTACACCCTATGTTATAGTGCCCCCATCAGACAGATTGGGATCAAATTTTTGGAGCAGCATGTGGACGTCATTTATACTCAACGTACCAAGTTTCGTCTCTCTGGGTCCTTTCAGCTCACCATAAATTAATAAAACGCAAACTATGATAGTTAATGACGAATAGGCCACGCCCACTTTAACCTATCAACATGGCACTCAAGACATTAGTTAATACTTGCCTCTAGAGCATGCATACTAAATTTGGTGTTGGACTGTTTCACATTATGCAAATTAGCAAAAAATCTAGTCTGGCGGATCTTTATGGTCCAAGAGGCTTTTTTGTAGAGCACATGGAGCTGGACTTGTGTCAAATTTCAAGTCAATCAGACTTACGGTGTGAGGGGTGTGGCCTTCCCCAAAATGCATTTTCAAGCCTTAATTACAGCGCCACTGTCTGGCTGACTGGGCTCATATTTTAATAAAAGTTGATGCACATCATTTCCAATCATTGGGCCAAGTTTCAAGTTTCTGGCCCATTCCAGCTCACAGGAATTTGTGCTCAAGCGGCAGACAACAAATAATAATAATAATTAGAACTGCAAGCACTTATGAACGGGGCCAAGCCCCCTGCGCGACTCGGACCCCGCGCACCGCAGAGCCCACGGAAGTTGGCCCCAAAGGATGACGGGCGCGGGGCAAAAGTGAGGACACAGGCCAAGGTCTGAGCCGTGGTATTCGCGGTAATGGGAAGTGCAGTGGAAGTGCAAAAGGCTGAATGTGTGCCGATTTGGATTTGTTGTACTAAGCCACGCCCACATTGACCAGTAATGACCACCTTCAAGATATGGCTTCAGGATTGGCCCTACATCATACCCACCAAATTTCTTAAGCCATAGCTGTTCAAGAGATACAAACTTCCCATATTTTGAGTGCCCCCTAGTGGCCAAAATTCGCCAAATTCGGCTCATCCCTTCCCGGTCTCATGGCAACCAAGGATCTCAAATTTAGTGTTCATTGCAGTAGTTTGACCGAGATATGAAACAGTTTACATTTTATAGCTAGCTACAGAAATGTGTTCATTAATAATTTATGCATTTTTTGACCGAGCAAAATTCTTAACTTTAGATCAGGTCCAGTTGAAGAGTGTATGTGCCAAGTGTCCCGCAGATCGGACAAAATCCCAAGGAGGAGTTCGAAAAAGTAGGTTTTCCAGTTTTTGCGATTTTTCGAAAAAAATGTTCTAGGCGGAAGTGGGCGTGGTCAATTGCAAAGTGATTCAGGGAATCTGGGGTTACAAGGTTTTTGAATGTGCAACATACGGTGTGGGAGTTACAGGCAAAAACACGTCAGCCTAAGTTATCGCGCCCCCTGCAGGCAGATATATGTAGTTTTTTGTGTCTGAGGTTCGTGCAGGTGTCTGGACCAACCCTCCAAATTGCACCGCCCTCCCTTGGATGGTTTAGCCTGCAGCCACTTTTAGCAGGAGAAAAAAAATCCTTAAAATTACAATTGGGTTCCTAGCACCTTGCATACACGTTCCCTCAGCCCCTCGGGCTTAGCCCCCTAATAAATCTGCACAATTTCAGAAGGGGTAACCGGCACAATCTCAATAGGGTTCTACCCCTTCTGGGTTAAAACCCTAATAAACCGGCACAATTTCAATAGGGTTCTACCCCTTCCGGGTTAGAACCCTGATAATAAACAGGCACAATTTCAGAAGGGTTCTACCCCTTTGGGGTTAGAACCCTAATAAAAAGGGGTCTTCATTCCGTGGGCAGCATCTTTACGCATGGTGGAGCGGAAGTACACCTGCTCTTCTTCTAGGTACAGGTTACATTATCCACTAAACAAAAGGAGGCGCCAGTAGCATTGCGAACATTGTTTGTGTACACACCTAACAGGAAGGAGATTAGTGGTGGACCTCCTACCTGTTTGGTCGCAATCGGGGATCGACACTTTTTGTCTGCCATGACAAAAAGTATTTTTTTAGTAAACTGTGTACACAAACAATGTTCGCAATGCTCGTGTTCATGTGTATAGACCCTGATGATACTACAAGCAAAGTTTCATGTTGTGTCGAGCCTTCTTATTATTTTAAAAATAGCGATTTTGATGCTAGCGTGAGAGTGCCCCTACACCCCATTGAAAATTGGCTTGCCCGAAAACGAAACTACGGTAAATCTTAATAAGTGCCTCTTTCGTTGTAATTATGCTTTTACACGAAGGTTTGACTCATATACATTCACAAATAAAGCCTAGGTTAACATATAAATCAATAAATGTGCTTGCATGTCATATATTTTCTCTTTTGAAATTGCACATATGTCTTTAAAACAGCTGAGGACACTGTCTCTGCTGACCTTGAAATCATGAAGAAAAACTCACGGTCAAATCACTGCTGTGATTTGAGAATGAAAACTCTTCAAATACAAACTCGGTCATAAATCTGTTGTCATTGTCATGTCAGTCTGACTTCAGCACCATCTAGCTTGGCAGGGATACAATCTCTTGTCCTGCCCTCGGCCACAGAGTGCTGACACAGAAACACTCCGCTGGGAGCCGAGTGGAGAGCTGCTTCCTGGGTCTCTGCCTCACCACACACACTGTCTGCTATCTGTGAGTCTGCCCATGGATACGGATGTGTCTGCTTGGAGTGAGTGAGTCATGCTCAACATCATGTATGTGTGTGTCTGTTTGTCTCTTTATGTTACTTCCTCTTATACAACAGCCCAGCACTGTTTCCACCTGGCAGTGGATGTAGGTGCTGCCAAAGATTCTGTGGATGATGTCTCAGGTCCACAAACAATATTACCAGTAAAGTTGTTGTGAGTGATATATTTTGATTCAAATAAGTGTTATGTAGCTCTATATTCCAGCATTAATCACTGTTAGAGAGCGTTTGGTCAATAACCGATGTCACTCACTCACTCATCACAAAAGCAATTTTCTGGTATCCCTCACCACTTCATCCAATCAGGACAGAGAACTGGATCCTCCTGTTCTTGTACCTACACAGACAGTGGTGGAACTGGGAAAGCTACCAGTTGCAGCACTTCCAGTGACAGCTTCTAATACCAGACAGGTCAAGTGATGGAAAACGCTTGAAGAACTGAAAGAGACAAAGAGAGCTGCCGATTCCTCAAACATGTCTGTAATCAGAGCAAGTCAGACAGAACCAAATGCTGCAGACAGACGAAGACAGCAGTGAATACAGCTAGAAAATTGACAAAAGTTATTGTGGAACAGGGCTCTGCTGAATTTTACCTGTGTGGTGGTTTTTCTGGTATTTTCAAACCTGGGCCCTATATTTAGGGCCTGAGCAGGGAACCTGCAAGGTCCCTATTGTTTTTTTAAGGGTTTTTTTTTTTCTTACGCCAAAAGGATCGCATTTTTCACTGCCTGAACATACCCCAAAACTCACCAAACTTGGAATATAAGTCACACCTGGCGAAAAATGTTATAATCTATTGTCTTCCTGAATTTCCACCACTAGGTGGCGCTACAATCAAGGAAAGTGCGTTTTGGCTAATTTCTCCCATATACTTTGTCGCACATTCAAAAACCTTATATCCACGCGTTCAGTCAATTGTGCTGAGTCTGATGGTATAGGCCACGCCCATTTCGGCCTCCCATTTTTTTTCGCTACGTCGCGAAATGTCGAAAACCTACTTTTTCGAACTCCTCCCAGGGAATTTCACTGATTTGCACGAAACTTGGAACACAGCATCTGTGGACCCTCCTGACAAAAAGTTATTAAAATAACTTTGATTATTTTACACACAATACTCAAGTTATTAAATAACAACTTCCTGCAGAATTCGTTCCGAACAGGAAGTGATGTATATGTCCACATCCGAATGATATGAAACTCAGGTTACTACTTCTCCATAAGCCCCTGAGGCTCTGTGCAAAATGTCAGGCGATGACCATAAGGTGATAAGGTTAAATTGAAGTATTTTATATCTCCACAATGGTTCATCGGATTAACACGAAACTTAGGACACTTATTGTCAGTGCCCCCCTGAGGACAGCTGACGAAGGGTTTACCGATCCGCCACTAGGTGGCGCTCTGGTGGCGCTCTGGTGGCCGTTTAATTTGATATTTGGCACTGTGCCCACACCATAACACTTATGGAAATGAAATTCTTAGAGGTGCTATAGAATGGCCCCTGTAACTCTCACACCAAAAATGACCAGCAGGTGGCGCTATTTTCAATACAAAACCGTTTTTGGCCCATAAATCCCACATAATATGTAAAACATTGCGGAACCTTATGTCTACATGTTCCCTGAATTCAGCTGAATTGTGTGGTGTAGGCCACGACAACTTTTGCGGTAAATTTCAATTCGCAAAATCGCGACGAATGAAAAACCTATTTTTTCGAACTCCTCCTAGACAATTTGACCGATTTGCGTCAAACTTTGCATGTACGATCTGTTGACCCTCCTGACAAAAAGTTATCAAAAGAATTTTGATAGTCCCTAAAACGCCCGAAATATAAAACAACAAATTTCTGCATATTGTATTGAAAACAGACAATCTTGCATATCTTCACAAAATACTGTCTGATTATCACGTAAATGTTCATAATTGTGCAGTGTAGGAATAAGAACAGTATATATATCATATGGGCCTCACACGGGGCATCATTAAATGTGTAGGAATAAGAACAGTATATATCATATGGGCCTCACACGGACGGCACCATGATATATAATGTAGGAGATACTACCTTGATAATAATGTGATAATTAATGACTGGTAATTAATTATACTTTATACTTTATACGGGGCACCACCCTCCGATATTTGATTTTACTGGAATAGGCCAGAGGGAGCTATTCCAAACATCTAACTACCCAAGTTGACTTGGAAAGTTAGAGTATCAATTTAATCAGTCTGTTAAATTTCAAATTTATATTTGATCTCCTATTCTGAAGCAGTGAATTCTTTGCACGTATCCATCGGTTCTCCACATTAAAATTAAGTTTCAGACAAAGACAAACGATTTTATATGTTTATTGACTAAATAATTAGGGGTAACATAAATAAACTGACAATTTTAGACAAACAACAGATAACAGAAAATGTAAAGATTGTAATTAGGAAAGTAATAAAGTTATGTGACCGTCAGCAGATGGTAAAGTTAAAGGGTTGGGTTTTCCTATATTAAATATTACAAGAGTAATTTTTAATACTAACGAGACCCTAATCTCAATTCTCTTAAGTTCATAGGATAGAAGTCAGAACTTAGGCAGAAGTCATAAACTAAACAGAAGTCAGAACTCTAGACACCACTCATTCTCACGTGTGTGGATCCAGTTGTATGAAGGCGTTCAGCCTGGTTTGTCTGGGAGTCAGGAGGTCCCGAAGCTTGGTCTCCTTGAGAGTTCTGGGTTGGACTACGGCATGGCGCGTTGGTTCGATAGCCAGAAGGAAGGCCGGTACTCTGTTGAGGAGCTCTTGGTCCGAAGGCCCAGCGGGGTTTCCGCCTTGGGAGCGCTGGGGGCTGAGTCGGTCTCGGCTGGGAGTACACAAAGTCTCTTTTGTTGGAGACTCCTTGCCAGGCTTCTGAAGCAGACGATGACCGCAGCGTTCTTCATCAGATGATTAGTCTTGAAAAAGACTTTTTCTTTGTTGTTTCAAGTGGTGGTTCTTAAGTTCTGGTTCTGAAACTAATTCAACTTCTTCTGGATCAGGCGGTGATACTTTAACAGTATATTAAAGTCAAAATCAAAATGAAAAGACTTTTGTTCTATTAAAACTTGGATAAAAGTAAAGCACTTAAAGTAGTTATTCAATTCGCCTTTCTTAGAGCTTGTTGCAAAAATAAAAGTAAAGGTTACTTTAAAAATAAAAATAAAGAAAAGAAGAGAGAAGAGGAGAGAAGACAGGAGAGAAGCAGGGAGAGGAGAGGTGTAGTGACAGAAGAGAATCACCGAAGAAAAGGGCAGAAGTGAGGATGAGAAGTCTGTGTCTGTTTTATGGCCTGTTGCAGGCAGCCTGAAAACAGGGGTGGGGGCTGGCTGACAATCATTCCTTCTGTGTCCTGAGTTTAGGCTCACAGAAGTTTAATCTAACTAAAATATTGTTTTAATGTTTCAAAATCATGTTTAACCTTCCCAAAAACTTTTTGTCTTCGTGAAAAGATGTAACACGAGTATAATCACTTATCATTTAAAAAGAATTAAAACATGATTAAGGCATAAAACAAAGTATACAACATAAAACAACAACGTATAAAATACACCGTAGGACCAAGGACTTATACATATTCCTTGTAGTTCTATCTCAACAAAACATATCAGACATTTAACAGGTAAATAACAGTAAAAAGTATTACACAAAGAAGAATAAGGATCTGTAAGTCACCAAGGGGAGGGCTGGTTTCTCCCAGGCCTCAAACTTATTAAGCAATAAACTTCATCTGGGCTTACCAATAACATGGGAAAGATCTATCGTATGACCTTCTTAGGCTATTTGGGAATCTGCTAACATTAAGAATGAGATTGTAGTTGTTCAATAGTTATTCAGAACATATTGGGATTTGGATAAGTAGACAGACAGAGTGGTGTTGGGATGTCTCAGACGGGGTCGTAAAACAGTTCGGCCTCCGAATGAGTTACACAGTGAAACGGCGGCGCTTTTAAGCTGAAACTCTGAACATAACCTGGTCGGGACCAGGTTATGAGCTAAGCATAAGTTACCATGGTGATCTAGCCGGGTTAAAAGGGAGCCACCTTTGTAGTACAGGAAAGCCTGGCTTTAGATTCAACATACCTCGCTAACCCACTAAACTGGCTTCGCAAAACACCCCTCTGGTGTTTGTCCGTTTATTGCCTCTGTTGGTCTGATGTTCTGCCCATGTCTTCTCGTGTCTCCATTCTCCTGTCTGGTATGTTTTGATTTCTTTGGTGCATTTTGATTTGAACTTTGCTTTTGGTTGTACTTTGATTTAGCCTTAGTTGCTACTTTGTCTTGCTGTTGTGTTGCTTCTTTGAATTTTGTTGCATTCAGCTTTGTTTTATTAAATCTCGCCTTTTGTTGTCCCTCAATCCTGCCTCTTGTCATGTGATTAACTGTATTTGGGTCCACCTCCTATTTCCTTAGCTTTCCCCTTTAAACCCCAATGTTACAGGTTTGTATTAACATGAGTTTGCAAGCTTGTATTACATGCGGTTATAAACAACAAAGGTACTTAAACTAACTAGTGTATAGTGTGTTTCTTTATGCTGGATGCTAAAGTTGCTTTCAGGAGAAATTTGACAGCAGGATTTTCACTTGTTACTTTGTAACCACAGTGAAAACACTAACCCTAACCCTTTGAACACATGGTTCAAAGTTTATCACCAGGGAAAGTGAATGCTGGATGCATGTTTCTTTCATCATCTTCCTGCAACAACTCATCTCTAATGAGATTTCAGATTGAGACTTGTGTTTCTGGTTACAAAAAGATCATATTATTGAACAAATATACCATCTCTGTAAGAAATATTCCATTGATGTTGTCAGACACTGACAGGCTGATGTTGTTCTGAGACATATACATTTAACTGACTTTTGTCCAAAGAAAATTAGAGTGAGTACATTTGTAACAAGAAAGAGTTGATGGAGTAAAAAGAAAAAATGAGACAATTGTCAAGCCCTCGTCTGAGTATAGTAGATGCTATTTATCAAGAATACCGTAAGTGCTATGATTAAAGTGCTAACGATAAGAACATACATTTTTTTTTTCATGCTGTGTGGAGTCGAGGTGAAGTTTGAACAAATTTAGTCTTGAGTCTTTAGCGGAAGATGGTGAGTGACTCTGCCATCCCGACATTGGTTGGGAGTTCATTCCACCACTGAGGACCACTAGTGTAACATTATGACTTAAACTCTACGCAACTGAAAAATCCATTTTAAAATATTAGTTAATCAGTCCAACCTTTTTAACTTACTGCTTCTGCTGTTATTTATGCCCACAGGCCATAGCCATAACATTCAGAGACACCACCACCAAACTAGAGGCCTTAGTCTCAATATTCAATATGTCAGTCGTACTCCACCTCTCCAGTTTTATCCTTTGGACGCTACGGTTAACAGTCACACTCACGCAGAGTTGTCAGCTGAGAGGATCTTAAAAATCAGCTGCTAAGCTGCTTAGGTTGCTGTAGCGCTACCTCTCCCCATCTTTTCCTCTGTTCTCTCCCCCTCTTCTCTCTGCAATTTCTTCTCCTATTCTTTCTGAACCCTCTTTTCAATACTCTCCTCCTTTAAACACAATAGGAAACAATGTCGGGAGAAACAGCATAACATCCTATCCTTATCAATAATGGATGAGCTTTTAATCTAGAGCTACTGCCTCTCTCTCACACACAGTCCATTCAAAAGGAAGAGCTGAATATATTTAATGCATTATTGACATGTTTTCATCTGATGCTGCTACTACTACAGTTACCACTGCTTGTGGTAGCAGCACGGCTTCTTCTTTTTAGCATCATTAATAACAAATTCACTGGTGGTTTCTAAATAGAGGGTTGAAGTAAGCACAATTTAAACTGAGTAAACCACCAAGCTAAGGATTTGTGGATGTGAAGCACACAAACCATACCCCACCTTATTGCATGGATTTCTACACAGAACCAGGAAATTAAGTAAGTACTTATCAACAGCTAATAATAGTACTGGTAATATATTTCTACTTGAAAGTGCAGAGCATGCTTCAAGTGCAAGAGGTAAAAAATTCCTAGCCAAATAAGGCAACTTTATGGTAACTAAAATATGACTGACAGGTTGAGCATAGCTTACTTCAGGCCGACCTTAAAGGTATTGATACAGCCCATTATGTTTTTAATCTGAACCTGAATGATGATAGGTTGTGAATCTGTGGGTCCTGTCTGTTGGCACATTACAAATGTTGTGTGGATTAGGCTGTCAAAGTGATCCAGTAAAGGGCCGCTGTGGCTGCAGGTTTTCATTCCAACCAAGCAAGAACACACCTGATCCAAATCAGGTGTGTTTCTTTTCAACCAAGCAAGAACACACCTGATTTGGATCAGGTGTGTTCTTGCTTGGTTGGAATGAAAACCTGCAGCCACAGCGGCCCTTTACTGGATCACTTTGACACCCCTGGGCTAGAGCCAAATGTGTCATATTTAAATTTCACACTCTACAGTATGTGTGATTGTGCATGCTGTCAACAACAACTGAACAGCATTTCATTACAAGCTGCAGTGGGGTCAAAAGTCTGAGGTCACATTGAAAAAACAGTAAAACGGTAAAAATGTGGAATGTATAGTGTCAAATTGTTATTCTAATCTGAGAGGGTCTTTCTTATTGTCAAATAATTATGATTCGACAAACGTTTTTTAAGGGAGCACACCATCAGGAGATCAATACATCAAGGTCAGTTCACTGAGAGATAAAAAAGCAACTTCATCACAGATACAGAATTTACTAAATAAACAAAAGTCCAATCAGCGGTCGTCCTGTCAGAAGAAGGCTGTCTTTTAGAGTCAGAGGACGAGCAGAAGTTTCTAAAGCACTTCTCAAGAAGGAAACAAGGTCAAACGCTTGAGGTGGGCTAAGAAATACCAGAGTTTCACATTGGACAATGCAGAGAGTCATACTTACTGATGAATCACAGTGATAAATTAGTGTCAGTAACAGGAGGGAATATGTGAGGAGACGAACAGGAGAGAGAATGATACTACAGTGTTTCAAAACTACAGCGAAACCTGGTGGTGCGAAGATTCAAGTCTGGGACTGTTTTCAGACTCCTGCACAGAACTGACTCCACCCTGACCGAGTAGAAACACCAGACTTTTTTCACACACACACACACACACACACACACACACAAAACACACTCACCAGAGATACTCAAGTTTTTTTTTGCGAGTCCAAGTCAAGTCTCAGTCTCTAATGGTAACTTTACATGTCCTTCTTGTTATCACTCCTTTATTAGCGTTCAGTATCAGCAGGTATTAGATCAGGTATATGAGGTATATATATATTTTAGGTATATGATCATTTTAAACAGGCTTATTGCATTACAACATGAAAGAGACACGGAATGAAAGCTTTCCTTTAGAGTTCATAACTGCTCAGGACGGTTTTGCTTGTTAGTGTCCTCCATTTTTGTAGCAAACAATCAGAATCAGAATCAGAATCAGAATTCCTTTAATGTCCCGCAGACGGGGAAATTTGTTTGTCACAGCAGCGACAGAATATTACAAAAACAGAAACAATAGCAAAAATAAGCAATAAAATAATAGGGGAAGAAAATAGACATATAAACATATTTGCATGATATGGTGCAAAAATTAACAGCAGTTTTTTCTTGTTTTGTTTTGTTTTGTATTGTTTTAAACCTAGATTTTAAATACAGATAATAAATATGGAATAAATATGGGTGTTAAGGAAATTGACCAGATAGTGCAAAAACAGAAGTGACCTTTGTGCAGACATACTGCGCAGTGCAGGGTACAGGGTGAGGTCAATAGGCTATTGGGAGCAGTGCTGGTTGTACAGTCTGACAGTAGCAGGAAGGAAGGACCTGCGATACCTCTCCTTCACACACTTGGGGTGTATCAGTCTGTTGCTGAAGGAGCTGCCCAGTGCTGTGAGAGTGACCTGCAGGGGGTGGGACTCCTGCATCAGCAGTGATGACAGCTTGTCCATCATCCTGCTCTCTCCCACCACCTGCACTGAGTCAAGAGGGCATCCCAGGATGGAGCTGGCCTTCTTGATAAGTTTATCAAGTCTCCTCCTGTCTGCTGCTGAGATGCTGCTGCACCAGCAGACTACTCCATAGAAAATGGCTGATGCCACCACAGAGTCATAGAAAGAGGTCAGGAGTGCCCCCTGCACTCCAAAGGACCTGAGCTTCCTCAGCAGATACAGTCTGCTCTGACCTTTCTTGTATGTAGCTGCAGTGTGATCAGTCCAGTCCAATTTATTGTTCAGGTGAACTCCCAGGTACTTGTAAGATGTCACCATCTCAATGTCCGTTCCCAGGATGTTCACCTGTGTGCAGGGATGTTTGTGCCTGCGGAAATCCACCACCAGCTCTTTGGTTTTCCCGGCGTTGAGCTGGCGGTGGTTCCACCGGCACCAGTCCACAAAGTCCTGAATAAGTTCTCTGTAGGCTCTGTCATCCCCGTCCCTGATGAGGCCAACGATAGCAAAGTCGTCAGAAAAACTTCTGTAGATGGCAGTGAGGGGATTGGTGGTAGAAGTCTGCGGTGTACAGGGTGAACAGGAAAGGGGCAAGGACCGTTCCCTGTGGGGCCCCTGTACTGCAGATTAATGTGTCCGACGCGTAGTCCCGTGTCCTCACATACTTGTGTTGCGAGTTGTAAACGAGAGGCTTATGCACGCAACTCTCTTTACTTTCGCTCAAAACGAAACTTAACTATTTCAGATAAAAACAGCTGCATACTAAACATGCAGCGAGGCATTACCAAACGAACACAAATTAATTCGTCCTGAACGGACATAATAACAGCCAGTCTCGTGCCAATACTGCAAAGCATGAAAACGAGGAATGATGGAACGGAGTCCATAGAAAAACAAAGCGCACACAGTATTCCGCCCTCCCACACACCGCGCTGATTCGCTAGCACACCACCAATCAGAACGGCCATTCAGCTGGCACACAACCAATCAGAGAATCCAATGGCTCAGACGTCCGACAGCCCTCCTCCTCAGACTTCGCATGCTGAGTCAGAGCAGACAACGTCCGAACGGCTCTGAAAGCTTCAGACGCAGCTGGACACACCAAACAGAAATTTTCCCGACCTCGTCCGAGTCTATCCAAACGCTTCAGACGTCCAATGGTTGGGCCGGTGTGTGGGGGCCTTTAAGAAGGGCCTTTATGTCAGGATTAATCCAGGGCTTGCTGTTTGAAAAACACCGTACAGTCCTGGTCGGTACAGTGTTATCAACACAGAAGTTAATGTAGTCCGTTATGCAGTCTGTTAAACTGTCGATGTCCTCCCCATGAGAAACACACATTTCTTCCCACACAGTTGAGTCAAAGCAGTCCCTCAGAGCCCCCTCAGACTCCTCAGTCCATGCTTTAACTGTGCGGATTTCCACTGGTTGCCTGTTTACGAGTGGCTTGTACACAGGCAGGAGATGCACCAGGTTGTGGTCAGATCTTCCCAGGGGAGGGAGGGGGGATGAGTTATATGCCTCCTTGGTGTTGGCATACATAAAGCATAATACAACATAATGTTACTAGCTGAATTTTGCAAACATACTACAATGTAGTATGCTACAATACAAAGTGAGTACTGTGGTCATACTTAAAGAAGAAAGGACCAGCTTATCTGTTATTGGATCCCTGGGCTCCTCTGTATGTACCACTACACCCCTGAACAAAACCCATCTGGAACCACAGGCTTCTGAGAGAATAACTGATTCTGTTCATTGAATCATTATATCCAATTGACATTTGTATAAAGAGAGGGATGCCCCCCTCCAATTGTCTACTGGCTGTGTAACAGAGCTAGGACAAATAACCCTGTAAGCTATCAGCAGACTTGTACGTGGAAGCAATCAGAAGTTATGTAGATGCTGAAACATGCATGGGGTTTATAATGGTCAGGCACAGGTGCTAGAGCAGTTGAGCTTTGATCCCCAGTGCCTCCACAAGGTGAAGTGTCCTTGAGCAAGATACTGAGCCCTGCATTTAGCATGGTAGCTCATTGGCATAGTTGTGTGAGTGTGTACATGATAGGGCTGTCACTTTTTCAAAAAATCAAGTTCGAACGAATTTGAAATGACACGCAATTTATTCGAATGAACTCGAATAAATCCACCCCCCGACAACACGACATAAGGCTCCAGTTCCATCATGAGATCCCGAAACCCCTCTCCCGAAATGATACCAATGGGCCGCATATCCTTGCATATAAATCTTGCTATTTTGTCGGTGATGGCATTTTTACGAGCTGCTGAAGCTGAGTGTGCCGAGTAGTAGGAAGTCAGATGAGGTTGTACACTCCGCAGATTTGTTGCCGTTGTAGTAGGAAAGACAGCTGCTTTGTACAAAGTCGACAAACAACTTCTCAGATGCTTTGGTGTCGTGATTGTCCACTCAGGATGGTTTTGCTCGTTAGTGTCCTCCATTTTCGTAGCAAACAACATAATGTTACTAGCTGAATTGATAGGCCAAGGGTTAATAGGGCGTACATAGTTCAAGCTGATTTGGAGCGCCCTCTGCTGGATCACAAGGCGAACTACTTCAAACGGTCTGTTAAGCTTATAGATTGTACATTTTGATTTCGAACAGGTCATTACATTCGAATAAAGAACTTTTCCCCCCACTTTCGAACGAATATGCGTATTTCGAATAAAAAGTGACAGCCCTAGTACATGAACATAGAGTTCAATTATTATTGTCTTAATATCATGTTAGATTTTTCCTTTTAAGGGAAACAGCAAAAATAATTTCTCCAAACTTTATTGGTGAAGTTGTACAGTACATTCACACTATTAGACTCTGAGACAGACCCCACAAGATTTAGCATCAGCATTCATCTGAACATATATAAAACATATCACCTGCTCTCTGCGACTGAGATGCTAAAAGCCCAAGTCTGTCTAGGAGAGGTTTGGGTTGAAGTGCTGACAGAATTATTTATAGCTAGTGCTCTGATTATGCAATAAAACATCCCCATGAACCCAACATGAAGAGACAGAGAGAAGGCCTTTCTCATCTGGCCATACCGAGTGTGCCTAGGAGACCTTGGTTTATCCCAACCATTATGTAACACCCCCCCAGTCAGCATGACAACAAGCATGCAGGAAACCAAAAATTATCCATTATTCTAGTCTATTATCTGTGGGTGTGGATGTGTGTGAGCAACATATATAACAGGACTGTTCAGACATTGAGCTGTCATTAAAAATGAATACAGGGATTAAAGCAAAAAAAATCATCTGACTGAATTTTTTTTTTTTTTTACAAAATACAGGCTGAGACTAATTTTAAGTCGTAACCCCTTTATTCAGAAGGTCCTTCCAATAATCAGACTATGGCAGTCTACAAAATAAAAGCTCCAACTTATTAATACATAAACATTACAAAAACAAAAAATTTCTCCATCTGCAGTGCCTTACACGTTTGTTGCAATCTCGATGATGTTATTCTCATAAGGCAGCCTTAAGATGAGACATCTCTTGACTCTGCTGCACACACCTCTCTCAGAGTTGGACGGTAAAGTTGACAGTACCTCCTCTGATCTTGTCTGATAAGCTGGTCTTGCTGTAACAGTTATTATTTATGGCTGCAGACGTTTCAGGTGGAAATGGCTAACGTGATTAGTAATTGTTGTGAGGCAGAAGTCTCGTCCAATTCGTGCTCCCCAGCAAGTTCACGTGACCTGAGATGTCTGTTTTATCACTCTCAGAGATTTGTGCCTCCCCGACATACCTCTTACATTAATAACATCAGCCAAATGTCCACCCACAATTCAAAGCATGGGAGCAACATCACAACGTAACTTTATTTTCAAGCTGAGGCCGGACAATCAACAATCAACATACAGTGCGTTTACATGACACTCAAGAAAACCGAATTACTGGGTTAGTCCGACTATGACCGGATCTTTAAGATGCATGTATACACCTTAGTCTGACTAATATCGGACCGGATCAGATTTCTCATAGTCGAATTAAAGCACCCAGATTATTCGATTGATAGTCGCATTACTCCTGCATGTATACGTTCTGGCAGATCGGATCGGATTTTGCGTTCTGCGCAGGCGTGAGATTTTTTCTAGGGGCCGTGAGCCGGAAACGGACGGACGGCGGCGTCGGCTTCTTTCCTCCGAAATCACTGCAAGAAAGAGCGCCATTGTGCACCTAGTTTGTGTAATTATCATGTACACCATATACGAAGTGTACAAAGATGTAGCTTCGTCTCGCTCTTCGTACGCCATCTTTCTTGAATGCCGAGGCAGCTGGTGACGTAAAGAGGTCAGCCGGAGGTGTTTCTGTTACCACTAGTTGAAATGGGTACAGCGCCACCTAGCGTACCGGGGTATAACATGCTCCGGCCCAATAATCCGATTTTCTCACCGGCATGTATACTCGGATAATTGCAGTTGTCTGACTGAGTGGCATAGTCGAACTATGGCTGTAATCCGACTAAACTGTGCATGTAAACGCACTGATAGACTCTCAACAATGTTCTGTCTCTGCATTGATGCAGAAATCATCCACATACGGATGCATCTTATAATCGAAAAATTTCCACACCTCTAGTGCTGTTAATTCATTCAATCATTTTGCATGTTTCTCACAGGAAATGTTTTCATCTGCAACAATTACACGTGATAGTAGTGGTACTTGTTTCTGAACTGCTGTAACTCTACTCTCCAACAGTGTCAGTCTCACTGTGCGCCTGTTGCTTCTGCTGAATCCAATTGCAGGGTTACAAATTATTTAGTAATATATAGTTGCTTTTGGTGTAAGCAGAATCTCCAAACACCAAATCTCAATTTCAGGCCTTCTGGAGGTGAAAGCGTTCCTCTGTACTGCTGACGAGACATGCAGGAAGACCTACCAGAACAAAATCGATTCTGCCTGGGTGATTTCTATTCATGTGTTAATCTCTGGCCAAAAACAACCAAATGAGCCTCGTCCAGATATTCAGCTCAAAATATGAATGGATGTCTGTGCCCTGCTTCATCAAAGCACTACTTAATTAGGCCAAGTGTTGGTGACTCGTCATTAAGGCTCTTCTGTGTCAGTGACAATGCAGTGCTCAGTAAGAAAACAGTCATCAGCTGGTGCACTGACATAACTGCAATTTCCAACCACTGCTCTCCAGATTTGGAATATGTGATCATCCGCTGCGGGCCCTTTCACTGTTACCTCAAACACAGTTCATTCTGCCTGGCTAGATTCAAAACTGCATAATGTATCACTGCATAATGTACCACAGTTAGGATATTTCTCACGAGGGATTTTAACCATGCAAACAGGAAGACTAGCCTACCCAAGTACAAACAGCTGATCACCTTCTTGGTAGAGGGATGTGACAGGAAATTATGGGCTTTTAGAATGTGCACATAAAAAGCATCAGACATTTTTTCTACAGCCTCCTGGGAGATCCAGATTATGCTTCCAGACAGACAGACAAGTGGCCAAGCTTCAACCAGCGGAGGAGGAGGAGTGTTACAAGACTGAAACACGGCCAGTTGCCCATGATACAGCACTTAGAGTTACAAGACTGAGCAGCCTGAAGATGTTTGCACATACATACGGTATGCACTGTTACATGATTCAGGTATATCAATAATCCATTATTGTCACCCTTTGTGGATTGGCCTCTGTAGGAAAAAAATCCCACTTTATGTTACTCACATTGATATGGTTAGTGATGCATTTTCAGTCCTGATGAGACAACTCCTGTGGATGTTTCATTTAAGGGTTTTAGCCTTGATTCCACTTTGAGGTGACAGTTCTTGCCTGCTGTCCTCTTTATTTTTATTTATTTCCCTTGTGTTAATATGCAGCCTTTCTAGTCTATTTGCAGCTATAGTACTTGTTCAGACTAATTAGCTGCTGCATTAATGCATACATCAGAAACACTATTTCCCAGCTACCCCTGGGGTATTTTTGGCATTGCAGCCTAGGACAGCCCAGTGCAGTGACAGGGACGGGGTCAACTATTGCCTTCAGCCAGATGTTCACTTGGTGTAGAGACTACCACCATTGCCTCCCCCCATCACTACATACACACAGCCAGCCAGAGCACCACTTAACTGAGCTCTAGCTTCAGCCACATGATTTCTTCAGCAGCAACAAGTGTTCTTATGGTTATATTTTTAATGCACCATACAACTAGCACTGATTCTCTTAAAACTTGACAAAGCTTGACCATGTGACATGAGCTTTTATGGGACAACAGATAAGATACCATACAACAAGCTGTCCCAAGAGAAGTTAAAGATGTAATATGTAAGATTTTCTGCATAACAATGCCTAAAAATGATTTGATCTTTATTTCGTTTTTTATAGCTTGGTTTTTCATTATCTCCAATGTTTCCACCAAATAAAGCCTCAAATAAAACCACAGGTAAGAAAGTTTACTCACAAAATTCAGCACTCACCACAGACTCTGGTGCTATCTAACCTAACAATGGAGGGCACCTCCACGGATCACTGCTGGAGTCAGGTTGATTAACAGGAGTAAAGATAAATCCACTTTTTATTCCCAAAAGTTTAAAAGTAGTCTCTGAGCTCTCCTCCCGTTAGTAAACAGCTCCAGATTAGAGTAGATTCAGATATGGCTCTGGGTGTTTATTCCTCAAGGAGGTCTTGTTCTGCACACAACTCTCTCCTCCAGAGCTGGCTGGCTCTGAGCAGACAGCAAACAAAGAAGTGAGGATTTAGGAACCACTGAACTGCTTCTTACAGATGATGTGGTGGTTCTACTGGCTTTTTCAGTCAGTGACCTCCACCAGGCACTGGGGCAGTTCGCAGCCAAGTGTGAAGCCGTCGGGATGAACGTCAGCACCTCTAAGTCTAAGGCCATGGTTTTCTACCAGTTGAGAGTGGCGAAAATGTCCGTCTATTTTCTTTCTAATAGCCACACAGTCAGAGATGCTTTGCTGTCTTAACACTCCATCATGCACTGCTAGCTGCAGCGTATGAGCCATGCAGCCCAGGCTTTTAACACCGCACTCGTCCATTGTCTTCTGCATATTCCATGCATTGTCACAAAGCACAACATGCACATTGTCTTTTTTTAATTTTCCACTGAGCAAACATGCAGTCAAATGTGCTAGTGATGGCAGCCCCTGTATTCGATCCTGCAAACTCTTGTGCATGCAAAACAGCTCTCTTCATTTCAAAGTAAGGCTCAACATACTCATCTGACTTACGTCCGAACTCCATATATCCATAGTGAAGCTAATATCAGTCACATTGTGCATGACCGATCCTACACGTTGTGTAACTAATTGACTTTATGGACTACTGTCTCTGTCTATCAAGCAGATACAGTCTTCCAGACACACAACGGATCACATATTCCAGGGACCTGCTTCTGCAGCTGCGGTTGCTGTCCAACCAAGTTGTTTTCACCAAGAAGCTGCCGGAGGTGTTACAACGTAAACACACGTCTGGACATTCAGACACGTCACAACACAAAAAGAAGGTAACACGGAGGGGGAAGAAAAAGGCAGGAGTCAGAGCTAGACTGAAGCGTGGGAAAGTGAAACTCCGGACTCTTCCTTCAGTTATTTTAGCTAACGTACGCTCACTTCACAATAAGACTGACGAACTGCAAGCTAACGTCAAGCACATGTATGAATATCGGACGGCATCAATTCTAACATTTACTGAGACATGGCTATATGAAAATGACAGTAATGATGCCCTGCACATAGATGGCTTTGGCTCTCCCTTAAGGCTTGACAGAGACTCTGCACTCACTGGAAAGCATCATGGAGGGGGGGTCTGCATCTATGTTAACACAAACTGGTGCTCATCTGTCCAGGTTAGGGAAGAGTTGTGTAACCCCGATATTGAACTGCTGGCTATTTCCCTTCGCCCCTTCTACCTACCACAGGAATTTGCACAGATTTTTATCATACTGGTTTACCTCCATCCCAAAGTGAAAGCTTCTGTTGCCACTGAGCATGTCAAGAACATTCTGAACAGGTTAGAATCAGTTGCTCCAGATGCTCCCAAATTTCTTATGGGTGATCTTAACCACTGTTCACTTGACAAATCCCTTAAAGGGTTTGACCAGTATATTGACTATACCACACAATTTGGGAAGACACTAGACAAATGCTATCGCTCTATTCCTAACGCATACAGAGCTGTTCCCCTCCCTCCCCCAGGCTCTGCAGACCATAATAGCATTTTGCTTCCCCCGGCTTATCTACCTGTAGTCAAGAGGTCAGAGAAAATAACTAAAAACATCCAGCAATGGACTCCAGACAGTATTGACAGACTACAGGGCTGTTTTGAAACCACTGACTGGAATTGTCTACTGTCCTCTAGCAACATTGATGAGCAGGTGGACACAGTGACATCATACATCTCCTTTTGTGTGGACAGTATAATCCCGACCAAAACCATCACAATATTCCCTAACAATAAATCCTGGGTCACTAAAGAACTAAAACAAGTGCTCAATAAAAAAAAAAGGATTTTCATCACTGGCTCAGAGGAGGAAAAGAAAGAGGTCAATCGAGAAGTCAAGCGCACCGTTAAAAAGGCCAAGCTCGATTACAAGAACAAAGTGGAGGTCTCCTTTTCCCAGGGGAACTTCCGCTCTGCTTGGCAGGGCCTGAAGAACATAAACGTAAACCTATCCAGGTTGATGGCTGCAACACAACATCTCTACCAAACGACCTCAACTTATTCTTTTCAAGATTCGAAAAGGACAATAGCGCAGAGCTAAAGACCATCATCTCCACACTCCATCCTGATGATTCAGCCTTCACCTTCAGCAGGGAAGAGGTGGTGAGAGCCCTCAAGAGGATCAAATCCAACACCGCAACTGGACCCGAGAACATCTGTGGGCGGACCCTAAAGCACTGTGCTGAGCAGCTGGGAGACGTATTCCAGCAGCTGTTCCAGACCTCCATGAACTGCAGCACAGTGCCCCAGAAGTGGAAACATTCCACGATCATTCCCATCCCCAAGAAGGGCCCCACCAAGGTACTTAATGACCTGAGGCCTGTGGCCCTGACCTCCTTGGTGATGAAGGCGATGGAGAGGATTGTCAAAAACTCCATCACCAAGTCTGTTGAGCTGTTGAGATGGACCCACTGCAGTTTGCATACAGGGCCGGCAGGGGAGTGGACGACGCTAAGATATTCATCTTGGAGACCATCCACAAACATCTGGAAACCCTCAACACCACCGCCAGGCTCCTGTTTGTGGACTTCTCTTCTGCATTTAATACCATGCAGCCACACATCCTTTCCAAGAAGTTAATCACCCGGTTCAATTTGGATCACCAGCTCACCATGTGGATTACTGACTTTTTAACCAGCCGGTCACAGAGGGTGCTTGTTAATGGCTCCTACTCTGACATCCTCCACACCTCCACCGGCTCCCCACAGGGCTGTGTCCTATCGCCTCTGCTTTACATCCTCTACACCGATGACTACAGGACCACCCAGCCAAATTGTCACCTGGTTAAATTCGCTGACGACACAGTCCTGCTATCTCTGCTCTCCACCCCAAACCTTCACCACAGCTCTGTTCTTCAGGACTTTATCACCTGGTGTGAGGGCGCCTGCCTCCAGCTGAACTCATCAAAGACTAAAGAGGTGATTGTGACATTCTCGAGCAAGCAGAGACAGTTGGCAGAGGCCATCACTACCACCATCCGGGGGGAGCCTGTGGAGGTGGTGAAGGAATACAGGTACTTGGGCACAATTTTCGACAGCCTTCTGAGGTTTTCTGCAAACACTGAGGAGATTCTGAAAAAGTGCCACCAGAGACAATATATGCTCAGGAAGCTGAGATCGTTTGGTGTGAATAAAGTCATTCTCCTGACCTTTTACCACTCCTTCATTGAGAGCGTCCTAACTTTTTCATTCATCTCCTGGTTTTATTCCATCAGCCTGTAAGATCAGACACGTTTACTGGGCTTGGTTTACCAAAGTCTGCTCTAAAATCATTGGACACCCTGTTAGAGCTCTGTCCGCTTTTTGTGACCAACAAACAATCCGCACTGCTCACAGGATCCTACATGACCCCTCACACACTCTACACTCAGTGTTTGAGTGGCTCCCATCAGGCCGCAGGCTGCGCTGTCCACGCTGCAGAATACAAAGGATCAATCACTGCCCCTCAACTGACTGAATGCACACAGCACACAGCACTTTAACATGAAGCACAGAGCACTTTGACTGTGACGGTCAATGAAAATACTGACAAAAGCACTTTATGTGTTTTTATGTTATTGATATTCGTTTGTCCTTTTTAATGATGCTGCTCCTCATGCTTTTTAAATTGCCCCTTGGGGACAAATAAAGTGTTTTGAATTGAATTTGAATTGAATTGTCCTGTCTGTAGAACTTTCCAGCAGGTGTAACTATTGTTATATATATATATATATATATATATACATATTAGTGCTGTCAAAGTTAACGCGTTAATAACGCGTTAATAACGCGTTAACGCAACGTCCTCTTAACGCCGTCAATTTTTTTAACGCGCGATTAACGCTCAGTATATTTAAAAAAAAAAAAAAAAAAACGCGCATTGTATGATTTACGGCCGTCGGCGGCACCCGTAGTCTTGATTCAGAGGGTGGCAGAAGAAGAAGAAAGGGAATCAGACGAAGAAGAAGCAGGGCTGGCGGTTCGTTAAAAACACGGCGGACTGAAAAGCAGCACTCGCTGCAAACTCCTCATCTCTGCTGTCAATCACGGTGGCGGACATTTGTTTCGCCATCGCCCTGATCATTTTGCGGGACACTCTCTCGTGGCGTGCCCGTTTGCTGATAACTCATCCCCGCATGTTTATCTCAGGCTCCTCGCTAGCCTTCTTCCTCCCTCCAGCAGGCAGCCTGGCGCTGCTGCTGTCCTCCTTGGACAGACGCTGAAGCTCCGTTTCTCTCACTCTCTTGGGGTCGACAGAGACACGTCTAGCGGCTGCTTTTCCCGAGTTTTCCTCTGAATATATCACGACAGAAAGTTTGAATTTCAAGTCGTACTTTTTATTGTTTTGCTGCACCGGAGCTATGGCGATCATCAGTGTGATACTGATTGACAAGAAGAAAAACGTGCAGTGTCAAGTGGACACCACTTGCAAGCCAAACAGACGGCAGATACAGAGAGCCCGTCGCCCCCCCTCGCCAAAAGCAGACAACCCTGGATTTATTTTCCTGCATGATTTGAAGTGTTGAATGAACATTTTCATAATGCAAGTATATTTGACCTTTCTTATGTTGTTAAAAGTATTAAGAACATGAAAAAATACATTAAGGTACATTTAGAACAGAAAAAAATGTGCCAAAAAAATTGCGATTAATTTGCGATTAATCGCGAGTTAACTATGGACAAAATGCGATTAATCGCGATTAAAAAAATTGATCTTTTGACAGCCCTAATATATATATATATATATATATATATATATATATATATATATATATATATATATATACACACATATACATATACATATATATATATTTATAAATATAAATATATATATATATATATATATATATATATATATATATATATATATATATATTTAATTCATAGTTCATTAAAAAAATCTGTCCCGTTCAGTGAGCTTGTCACGGTTCGGGGCGTGTGTGTACCATTCGGTTCATAGGCACGCGCAACTTCTTTTTCTCATTTACTAGCGAGGCGAAGCGTGTCCAGAGCAGCAGGTGGCGGTACTGAGCTGGATGCCAACCGCCAGTAAACAAGAAGAAGAAGTGAAGCGGTGTTGCGGAGAGTATCTTTGGGTCAGCTGTGGAGACATTTGTAGGCATGGCGAGTGGAAAAGAGTTGGAGCTAAAGGATGCGCCAGCAGCACTGTATAGGTCTGCTGTATGGGACCACTTTGCAATTAGAGTGACCTACGATGATGGCGGTATGAAAGTTGTTGACAAAAGTGCAACAGTGTGCAAGAATTGTGCAACATGTTGTTTATGCTAACAGTAACACGACTAACATGTCAGCTCATCTGCAAAGACATCATCCCAGTGAGACAACTGGCAGTGCAAGGAGGAAAGGGAGAAACTCGACAGGACAACTTCTACTCCCCGCAGCTTTTAAACAGCCTTAAAGTGACGAGTTGGACAGGGCAACATGCATAACAAAAGTAGTGTCGTTCAGAGCCTAAGATATGCAGCCTTTTGCTGTGGTGGAGGGTGGGGGATTTTGTTGTATGATTAAAACACTCGAGCCATGATATAAAATACAATTCCCGCACTTTATGAAGAGACCCGACGAGGAATTGTTAAAGAGTTGTCTGACAGCCTATGTAGCGCTTATTAGTGATGGATGGACCTCCAGGGCTACTGAAAGTTTCCTGACTGTGACTGCCCATTACATTACATTAGTGACAGTGAATAACTATTTGTTCTTAGCATTTGTTAAAGATAACTTTAGAATAGAATCGAATAGAATAGAATAGAATGCTTTTATTGTCATTGCACACAACAACGAAACAAGGAAATTGGAGAGCCGCCCCAGCAAAGTGCCTCATCAATCATAGAAAAAAAAACTCATTCCACACTTCATGCATTGCAAAACATTCACACAATACACACACCCATATCAACATCTACACAGACATGTATCCATGTGGTAATCATAAACATAAAAACAATAAAATGTAAAGTGCTTTCTTTGCCAAATAAATTAAAAGCATGTTGTAACTAGCAATGTCTCCTCTCTTGCGACTGTCGGTAGGCTAGCGTAGCTGTAGCAGTCAGGCTACCTAGTGTGTGAATGCTTATTGTGTATGTGTACGCAATAAAATTCATAAAGTGACTTGAGTTGTATCCGCCGTACTTGTCCTGATAACCCTTCCAGAGGGGAGTTTATTGAGCTATAGTAGGTAGTTTAGTCACAATCTGGACAGTTGTAAAGTGCTGTTGGAGCCATGCCAGAGAGTACATGGACCCCGAGCAGGGATAGCCATCGTTGATGACCAGCACCGGGACCGGAGACCTGGGTCTGGGAAGGAAGCGCCGTCAACAATGCTACCACAACTGAGGAGCTGAAGCCAAGAGCAAACAGGGCCGTTGAAGGAGTGAATAACATCCACAACCGTAAGTAAGGCTGTGTGGATAATATAAAAGCTGCAGCGCTAATAAAGTGGCTTTGGACACAACGCAGCTACTAGCCATAGCAGCCGGCAAAAGACGTCTGTGACATTCGCGGATAAGCCATTTGTTTTGAACGAATCTTTTGAACAAGTCTTTTTGCTAAAGTGATTCTAGTGTTTCTGTTCACCTGGAGGAACAAATAGTGGACGACAAGCCAGATCTAGAGAGCTTAAAAGCGGAGGAGCGCAAATGTGCAACGAAACTTTAAAACACGAATAAACCGCCTTGATGTTAGTGCTGGTCGGTTACGTGAAGTTGAGTTGTCAAAAGAGTTAGCTAGATTGAAGGATGATTATAAAACTCCTATAAACTCCTCTATACCAGTAATGAATGTATCGACGGACAGAGGCAGATAGACCAAACAGGTGACGACGGTGAGTCGCTGGATGCCCTGGCGAGGAGAGACGCCAGTGAACAAAGGTTCCTTGAAACTGAGTGCAAGATCATGGAAATGCTGTGGTCCAAGTATGCAATGCCAGACATAGACGCTCTCATAACACAGTTCAAGTCGGCTTTTGATCGGGCTGAGGCACTCGGGGAAGATAAAGTAGTGCCATGGACGCAGCAAGGGGTTGAAAGTAGTAAACTGGATAGGAAACTCCATGAACTCAGAGAGGCTGTGTACACTTGGAGAGACTATCAGTCGCATGGTGAGGACAAATGGGTGCTCTTTTTGTCATTGAAAGAGGACAAGGAGCAACTGATGGATTAGTGGAGATGCCGACGTGAAAATGAGGTCATGAAGAGTAACAGTACAGAAGACAATGACAATGGCGACAGTGATGGAGGTGAGGAGGAAGAGGATGAGGATGTGGGGGGCCATGATGCAGTAGGTGTGCATGTCACAACAGCTAGTGACAGCCTTACAGTTGCGGATAACATTACTTTTACCCAACCAGTAGCCCTTGCTATTGCTACTCCACCTGTTAGCACGCAGCCCGCTGTCACTCTGCCCGTTGACGGGCAGGGAACTGTATATGTTACGAGCTCTCCTCCGTTCATTTCCACTGACAAAGCAAGCATCGCTACCAGCGCTGCTCAAGTTGATACTGTCGGTAGTCAACCTCCAAGCAGGTATGTAGCAGCTGCCACACACGGTACTCCTCAACGGACATTAAAGCCCACCCTGCAGTCACGACGGTCTGATGGTGGACTTGATGTCAGTTTCGCCCTACCTCCAACCCTCGTCAGCACGCCACAACTGCTGAGTGTTCGTGCTGCTCCGCCTGTCGATCCCAGCATGGGACAAGGTAGTGGCATGCCATATAGCGGCTCTGGTGCATACGCCGGGGAGTAAACAGATCTCAGTGGGCCCGACCTAAAATAAGGCTCACACCCATAGGTTTGCCTAAGTTGTCCAGAGATAGGAGGGACTATTGGTGCTGGAAAGCTGAATAGGAGAGTATCCAGGTGCAAGCAGAGCCTACAGGGTCACGGGAATGCAATAAACTGCACTTGCTAGACAGTATAGATGAGACTGTGAAAAGTGAACTCAGACTGTTGTGTGAAAGGGATGCAAACAATATCTTCAGGGAATTAGAGAACCGTTATGGTGAGAAAGCACAAACGGCAGAAGAGACTGTGTTGGAGCTACGATCACGGCCTGCTGTAAAGAACCACCAGCCATGAGAGACGCTAGAGTTGGTCCTAGCAGTGGAGAGGGCAGCATTGGACCACACGGACCTGGTGTGCGCAGACCCTATACAGAATCAGCTGGTGATTCGGTCTTTAGAGAGTAAACTCCCTGATGTCATGAAAAGAGAGTGGCTCATGTGTGTGAGAAACCCTGTTAACAATGTCCACCCAGGAAACCGTTTCGACAGGCTCTTGCTGTTCCTGGGAGACCAAAAGTCGTTACTCGTGAGGTTGGAGCAGTTACTACCCAGCAAGCCATGGCCTGCTAATGCTCCTGAGAGATCACACTATCGGGAGAAGCCGGGTGACAGACGGAGAGAAAAGAAGTCGTTAACTAAGACTACAGCAAGTGAAGTCAAAATGGACTCCTAGCAGATACCATGTGCCGTATGTGGTGATGAAGAACATGGAGGTAAACTGTTTTGCTGTAAAACTTTCAGGAGAGCCAATCTGACGGAGAAGAAAGCTCAGGTAAAAAAGGCATGTACAAAGTGTTTGGATGTTCACAGGGTCGATGGTGCCTGCACTCCAAAGTTCCTCTGTCATAAGGGGGAGTATAAGAAAGGCAACACTCCGATGGACCACCACGATTTCCTCTGCCCTAAGGCACCAACAAAGAAGGATGCTGCTAAGAGGGAAAGCAAAGCAGAGGAAAAGAGGGGACCTCGTGGTCCGACAGAGGAGCAAGAGGCTGTGTTCACAGAGTTAGGACTGACTCCCCACCAGTTGGAGGCTGTCCGCAGAGCCTGTACTAACAAGGCAACGTCGAGAGTGTGTCCTGTGTAGGATCACATGCCCTCATGTCTCCATCACGAGTCTCCGCTTCCTATAGCCGTCCTCTGACCTCTCACCTCTCAACCACAAGACAAGATTAACCTAAACAAAGCCTATCTGTTTGACTGACTATTCGCTTCCTCTTCCCCTCCTCCAAAAAAGATGAACTCCTTTTTCCTCAGGACAAACAGGTCAAGCACAAGTCTTCTTTTTCTACAGAGTGGGACGATGTGTTGCTTTCTTGCTATAAGCATATCACGAGAAAACTTATTTTATTAAGGTATAATGACTAAGCACAATAGAGTCCTCTCTCTCCACATCAGATGACAGAAAGTCGGGGTAGTTGGTCATGCTAAAGATGACCCAGTCCCCCCCCTCGGGGGCCGAAATGTTTTAGGACCCCGTCTGTGACATCCCAACACCACTCTGTCTCTTTACTTATCCAAATCCCAATATGTTCTGAATAACTATTAAACTACAATCTCATTCTTAATGCTAGCAGATTCCCAAATAGCCTACGAAGGTCATACAATAGATCTTTCCCATGTTATTGGTAAGCCCAGATGAAGTTTATTGCTTAATGAGTTTGAGGTCTGGGAGAAATCAGCCCCTCCCGTTGGTGACTTACAGATCCTTATTCTTCTTTGTGTAATACTTGTGTTATTTACCTGTTAAATGTCTGATATGTTTTGTTAAGATAGAACTACAAGCAATATGTATAAGTCCTTGGTCCTACTGTGTATTATATACTTTATTGTTTTATGTTGTATACTTTATTGCTTTATTCCTTGATCATGTTTTAATTCTTTTTGAATGATAAGTGATTATACTCGTGTTGCATCTTTTCACGAAGACAAAAATTCGACTTTTAAGATGGTAAAGTTTTTGGGAAGGTTAAACATGATTTTGAAACATTAAAACAATAGTTTAGTTAGATTAAACTTCTGTGAGCCTAAACTCAGGACACAGAAGGAATGATTGTCAGCCAGCCCCCACCCCTGTTTTCAGGCTGCCTGCTGCAGGCCATAAAACAGACACACTTTAAGTGCTTTACTATTATCCAAGTTTTGATAGAACAAAAGTCTTTTCATTTTGGTTTTTGACTTAAATATACCATTAAAGTCTCACCGCCTGATCCAGAAGAAGTTGAATTAGATTAAGAATCAGAACTTAAGAACCACCACTTGAAACAACAAAGAAAAAGTCTTTTTCAAGACTGTGATCATCTGATGAAGAACGCTGCAGTCATCGTCTGCTTCAGAAGCCTGGCAAGGAGTCTGCAACAAAAGAGACTTTGTGTACTCCCAGCCGAGACCGACTCTGCCCCCAGCGCTCCCAAGGCTGAAACCCTGCTGGGCACGTCGGACCAAGAGCTCCTCAACAGAGTACCGGCCTTCCTTCTGGCTATCGGACCGACGCACCCCTGCCGTAGTCCAACCCAGAACTCTCAAGGAGACCAAGCTTCAGGACCTCCTGACTGCCAGATAAAACAGACTGAACGTCTTCATACAACTGGATCCACACACGTGAGAATGAGTGGTGTCTGAAGTTCTGACTTCTGTTTAGTTTATGACTTCTGCCTAAGTTCTGACTTCTATCTTATGAACTTAAGAGAATTGAGATTAGGGTCTCGTTAGTATTAAAAATTACTCCCGTACTATTTAATAGATATAAAACCCGACTCTGTAACTGTACCATCTGCCGACGGTCACATACCTTTATTACTAAGCTTATTACAGTCTTTACCTTTTCTGTTATCTGTTGATTGCTAGTTTATTTATGTTACCCCTAATTATTTAGTCAATAAACATATAAAATCGTTTGTCTTTGTCTGAAACTTAATTTTAATGTGGAGAACCGATGGATACGTGCAAAGAATTCACTACTTCAGAATAGGAGATTAAATGAAGAATCTGAAATTCAACAAATCCATTTGAGACTGATACATTTTCCTGTCTGCCAAACTTGGACAGTTGATATTTTGACTAATTCCCTCAGAGTTAGTCTAAAAATTAAATATTGGAGGTGGTGCCCCGTCTAAAGTGTTCTTATTATCAAGGTATTGTCTCCTACATTATATATCATGGTGCCGTCCATGTAAGACCTATATATGATATATACTTTCTTTTCCTACACCTGGCAAGGGTCTGATAGAACAGAGCGGCTTGAAAGAACATCCAGTCCTCATGATGCTCGTACCTGTCAAGACAAAGAAAGGAGATAGCCTTGGAGCGTTGGTCGATCCCGCTTCTGACACTAATTACATTACGCACCAAGCTGCGGAAAGACTCAGTCTGACCGATGAGCCATTGTCGTGTATGGTGTCGGCACGATGAAGGTGAAAGATGATGCAAAGAGGTATCTTGTGACAATAAAGGTGTGGACCTCACGAGGAACCCTGAAGTTCCACGAGATGATCTGCTACAGGATGGAAGACATCGCCAAAGTGGATCGAGTGGTGAGATCGGAGCGGCTGGAGCAGTTTTCCCCTGAAGTTAAGCAGGGAGAACTGGCCCGCCCAAAGAAGAACTCAACTTCAACTTTTGACGGCAAAGTGGAACAACATTTCATGGGAAGGCCAGGAAGCCATTTGGAACAAGAAAGCAGTGTGAAATTTTGAACAACAGCAGCGTGCAATAAAAGGTCCTTGAGTGGCTAAAATGGGATAGCATCGGAGCTGCCTGTGACCCCACCTGCGGGGGGTGTCGCTGTGGAAAGTGCCCACCGGGAGGAAAGGAGATCCAATCCAATCCAACTTTATTTGTTAAGCACTTTAAAAACAACCAAAGTTGACCAAAGTGCTGTACAGGAAAAATAAATAAGACATCACAAACAGACATAATAAAGCGCAACATACAACAATACATTAAAAGGCATAAATCATGAGTAAAAATGCAATAAAAGTAATAAAAATAATAAGGAATAAAATCAAGAAGATCAAGTCGACCTCTTACTAGTGTCAAAAGCTAAGGAGAAGAGATGGGTTTTAAGAAGTGATTTAAAAACCGACAAAGAAGAGGCCTGTTTAACGTGCAGAGGCAGATCATTCCACAGTTTAGGAGCCGACACAGCAAAAGCACGGTCCCCTCTGAGCTTCCGCTTAGATTTAGGCACACTCAGGAGCAGCTGTTCATCTGACCTGAGAGAGCGGGCGGGTATATAAGGGTGTAGAAGCTCAGAGAGGTAGGGCGGGGCAAGACCATTCAGGGATTTAAAAGCAAATAGAAGAATTTTAAAATGGATCCGAAATGGAATAGGCAGCCAATGCAGTGAGGCTAAAATGGGGGAAATGTGCTCATATTTACGTGTGCCAGTTAAAAGAGGTGCAGCTGCATTCTGTACCATCTGGAGACGGGCGATGGAGGACCCACTGACCCCCACATACAGTGCGTTACAGTAATCCAGCCGAGTGGTTACAAAGGCGTGGATTACTGTCTCAAAGTGCTGCCTTGTAAGAATTGGCTTTATTTTGGCCAGCTGCCTCAAATGGAAAAAGCTAGTTTTGACAACAGCCTTGATCTGACAGTCAAGGTTAAGCTCAGGGTCCACTTTAAACCCGAGGTTTGTGATAGTAGGTTTAATATATTGGCCCAAGGAACCCAGATCTACAGGGGGGGTCCCCGTGGCGCCACCAAAAACCATCACTTCTGTCTTTTTATCGTTAAAATTTAAAAAGTTCAGAGCCATCCAGGCCTTTATGTCGTCAAGACACGAAAGTAAGCGTCTGGCAGAGTGTTCGTCTTTCTTTTTAAGAGGCACATAAATCTGACTGTCATCTGCATAACAGTGGAATGAGATGCCGTGCTTCCTAAGTATGGAACCAAGCGGGAGCAGATAGAGAGAGAAGAGGAGAGGACCAAGAACTGAGCCCTGAGGGACCCCACTCGAGAGAGGAGCAGAGGAGGATACCGAGTCACCAAGGCTGACACAAAATGTTCGATCAGTCAAGTACGACCTGAGCCATTCCAATGCTACACCCCTGATGCCTACCCACTGCTTCAATCGTGAGATTAAAATTTCATGATCCACTGTGTCAAATGCAGCAGTTAAGTCTAAAAGCACAAGGATAACACAGTCACCAGAGTCCGTAGTTAAAAATATATCATTAAAAACTCTTAAAAGAGCTGATTCGGTGCTGTGCAGTGTTTTAAAACCGGATTGGAAAACCTCTAGAATATTTTGTTCCTCCAGAAAGGCCATTAATTGACTGTGCACAACCTTCTCCAGGATTTTTGAAAGGAAAGGCAGTTTGGAGATGGGCCTGAAATTGGCAAGAACTGCAGGATCTAGAGCAAGTTTTTTAATCAGAGGTTGTACTACTGCATGTTTAAAATTTTCAGGGACCACTCCTGAGGACAGACTGCTATTAATTAGCGCAATTATAGATGGTCCTACAGTGAGGAAAACCTCTTTAAATAGTCGCGGTGGGACAGCATCATTTGGAGAACCTGATAGCTTCAAATGACCAACAATCTCCTGTAAGAAGGAAAGAGTCACAGGCTCAAACTGGTTGAAGACAGCAGAGCAGGGGACCGAGATTGAAGGGTCATAAGCAGAAGGTGAGATCTGTGCCCGAATTGAAGCGACCTTACCAATAAAAAAGTGAAGGAAGTTTTCACACACAGCAGGGGACGATTCCATACAGGCAGTCTGCGGGGCATTAAGAAGAGTGTCAATAGTGTTGAACAAAACACGAGGCTTGTGACGGTTTGACAGAATAATATCAGAGAAATGTTTCCTTTTGGCATCTTTTACAGTTTTCTGATAATGACGCCATGAGTCCCTTAACATTTCCCTGGCTGACGAAAAAGAGCTGGAGATAATAAGGGCAGGTCCGACCTTCAGAGAGAGTGACACCCACAGCAACCAGCCGCACTGGGATGCTAAGGACCCCTGGAAGGAAAACCCAGCCTCTCTTCCCAACAACCAAAAGGCTGTGGAAGCAACATTCCTGAGGGCTGAGTAGCGGCTCATGAAAGACCCCATGTGGAAAGAAGCTTACATGAGGCAAGTCCACGAGATGGTGGGGAGGGGAGCTGCTGCTCACCAAGGACATGATGGACAGCTGGAATGGTGCTGTGTGGTGGGTGAGCCACCTAACCACACCAAACCCCCACTCAGTGACTATGCCGGTGTGCCTCGTCTGGAATAGCAGCCAGTCAAAGTGGGAGGCGGGACGGGACAGAGTCCAAGCCAGTGACTCTGATGTTGCCCAACCAGCTATGGGAGGAAGACAACAAAGCCCTAGGGGTTGGCTACCTCGTGCAAGAGGACAAACTCTTTGTGATGGTCTCCATCAACTTCTCCAGAAGGAAGAAAAAGATGAGAACTGAGATTGACCTCACTGAAGAAGAAGTGGAAATGAAGACACCAAACCCACTGACTCGTCGTGTTCTACTGAGCCAGGTCGCTGGGCTGTATGACCCGATCGGTCTAGCAATGCCTGTGAAACAGAAAGGAGTGATCCTTGTGAGAAGAACATTCCAGGAAGCTGGTAAGCTTATAAAAGGCATCTGGGATGAACCTCTGCCTGACGAGCTCCGAGGAAAGGCAGTTGAACTGTTCAAGGAGTACGCTCGTATAAGTAGCATCAAGTTCCACAGAAGCCTCGAGCCCTCTGACTGGAGGGGTAAACCCTGAGGAATCACGTTTTCTGATGGGAGCTGTGAGTCCTATGGCGCTGTACTGCACTTGCGATGGGAGATGGTGTGGTCACCCAGCTTGTGGAGTCAAAGGCCAAGTTAACCCATCTTGACCAGAAAGGCGACGTGGTCAAGGCTGAGGTCTGTGGGGCTGTCTTTGCCACACGTGTATAGGGATACGTATTGAAGCATGGCCAATTTGATGTGGAGAAGTGGTACCACTTCATAAGGGTCCCGAGTTCCTGTTTAGTCCAGTCAAGGATTGGCCCATGAAGTCCGCTTCAGAAGTGGCAGCCGATGCTAGAGAGATGGTGAGTAAACTCCAGAGAAAGGCCTTTTCAGCAGTCCTCACCAGACCTCAAGCCAAAAAGTTGGTAAACCCCGACAGTTCTAGTGGTGAGGGTCCAGTAGTCGCAGATGGAGTTAGCGGGTAGGCCTGTCGCGATAACAAATTTTGCTGGACGATAAATTGTCCCAGAAATTATTGCGATAATAAAATAAATAAACAATATTTTTGAAACCATTTTTCAACTAATATAATGATAATGGCATAATAATGAAAGTACACTCTTTCAAAGATCAATAAACTTTTATTTTTAAAGAATATTTAACATTGGAATTGGAATGTGAAGAAGACATTTTAAATATCCAAAATAAATAACAAAACAACCAGAAACAATAAATAAAAAGGACTCTCAGTCTCTGGTAGCAAAAATTGCACTTTAATTAAATTACACACAACCAAAAACAATAACCCTAACCCTTTAGTATGTCGTCTTTCACGCTGTACAGTTGTGGAATTGCCCTTTGCGACACGTATGTTCTCCCAGGCAATTTGTACTGGCTATCAAATGTTTGCAGCATTTGTCGAAATGCTGGCTTTTCGACGGTATTAAAGGGCTGCATCTCTTTAGCAATGTAGCGAACTACACTGTCTGTGAGTGACCAGTGTGTTATGTTTTAACTGTGTAGTGCCAGCATTACAAATTTAGAAATTTCGTGTTCCCTACATGTTGCGGGTATCGACTGCAAAATTTGCAGTTCGTGGATTTCGTCTCTCTAAGACCTCAACCAGTCAAACTTGCGCTCTCATTCTTCACGAAAACAGTATTTTCTGCCCTTTTTGCCACACTTGTGTCTTCAGACTCGGCCTCATCCTCTGAGTTAGGATTTGACTCTGGCAACACTACTGGGCTGCAGTACCGCAGTTATAGGTATGTGTTATAAAAACAACACCACGAAGTGTTCCCGACTGGAGGATTGGTGTAAGAGCTTGTTTTTAATCTGTTTATTCTGATCAATACCGCATTTCTCTAACCCTTGTTTTTGTTTTCTGTTCCCACAAGCTGCAAGCTGTGTCACTAGCCCTTTTTAGATAGAAAAGGCGGCACATTTGCTCCAAGGTAAGGGTGACAATGTGCCGGCCTCTCTTTCCAAAACCGAGACGTAATATTCCTCCTTTTCCAAAAGCCGCCTCTGAGGTAGGCGTAAACATGTGACGTGAAGCTCGAAGTTGGGCTGTGAACAGTGACATAGAATTTGTCTTCAAAATAGGAGCTTTACATTGCACCCCATTGGAGTTTAGAACTGGGTTCTTAGCGGGGGGCTTTTAATTTGAAAGTAGCGACCGTTCCTAGCTTGCGCTACAACAACAAGCTAACACAACCAAACAGCCGCTGAGATCCAGGAGACACTAGCATCTCCCGGATCTCAGCGGCTGTCCAGTTGCTCATCTTAATGTCCGCGGATGAAGTGATGGACTGACTGCTGTGTTCAGCTGTTTCCTGGTTTTAAAACTCCTCGGTTGTGGGTCGCACAACAGTGCAGGTCATTGACACCTCCGCCCATCTCACCCACGGGCCGGCACATTTCCGCCTCGGTTTTAGATAGCAGTCGAAGCGGAAATAAGTGTACCCTCCGAGGCGGAAAATCGGCGGACCAAAATAGACCCCCAATTTGCCGGCCTCTGTCTAAAACCGCGGACCGAGCCACCAAAAGGATGGGCAAATTGGCGGCTTGGTGCTCTGTCTAAAAACGGCTAATCTCTCCACTCTCTATAGCTTCCTCCTCCTCCTCCTCCTCTTCTCTCTCCTCCTTCTCTTTCTCCTCCTCCCCCCTCTCATTCAGGCTCCCTTCTGATGGACCGCGACCCCCTGGGACCATCTACTGTTTTCGGGCTCCTGCTGCCTTGAATGACTGACGGATCTGGATTGTCACACCATGGGCTCTGCTGGATCATTGCTCTCCTCTGCTTCACTATCTCCTCATATCTATAGCTCTGTAAATCTTGATGCCTCGCTCTGTCTATTACTAATTATTTTGTGTGGCCTGCCCTCTTCCAGGTCACCATGGTGGACAGGAGGTCATCTGGCTTGGGCACCACTTGGTGATGCTTTATCCAGCTCAATCGTCTCCTGGATCCACTCATTCTACATATAACTTGTATCAGACTTTCTGTTAATGTAACTTGTAAACTGTGATTTGTTGCTTTTTTCTGTACACGCGACATCTATTGCATGTCTGTCCGTCCTGGAAGAGGGATCCCTCCTCTGTGGCTCTTCCTGAGGTTTCTTCCATTGTCTTTTTTTTACCCTGTTAAAAGGTTTTTTTTCCATCAACATGTGAAGTTTTTCCTCACTCGAACTGAGGGTCTAAGGACAGAGGATGTTGTTCACTGTACAGATTGTAAAGCTCATTGAGGCAATGTGATTGTGATTTTGGGCTATATAAGTAAAATTGATTTGATTTGATTTGATTTGATTTATTTGTCCCTTTATTGAGATTCGTGTGCTGGTGTCAACACGGGGTGTCTTATTTTGAAAAATAACCGGATGTTATATTGTTGTTTCGGTGCGTGACTTCCTGTCTGCTCAGTGCTAAATTCAGCTGAATTGCTGCGTAGAAGTCCTGCGTATCTGCTCTGGAGGGCTTCGGGCTGCCGGAGCTGGGACGGACCAGAAACGCAGCGCAGCTGACCTGCTGGAGGTTAACAGACTAAAGTGAAACCTATCAGCTCTGCTGGCGTGGCAGAGCCGTCACGCAGCGGACACGTATCTGGTGGAATCGCGGGAGTTTGTTTTGCCATTGTTTGCTGAAAGTGAAACCTTCTCCCTTCCCTAAACCATAACAACTTTAGGACCGTCCCAGTCCACACACATCGGCCTGCCACCTGTGATTGCAGATTCTTTGATTCGCACCTTCCACGTTATCGTACGATTAATTGATTTATTGATAATCGTGACAGGCCTATTAGTGGGGCTCCGGCGCCCTCAGAAAACAGGACGAAATTGACCTCAACTGAGACCAAGGAAACAAAGACGTTGTGGGGAGCCACACTCATATACCAAGTGGATCCAACAAGGTGCAGTTCTCTAGTTAAGCTCTGTGGAGTAGTCGGCTATGTCCGCAGAGCTGTGAAGAAATGGTTGGCCCGTATAGGGAGGGCCTCTATGCCGGCAAGGTGGGAGGCAGTATTGACAGTAGAGGAACTCGAAGCTGCATTCCAAGACCTGTGCCTGGCCGCCCAGAAGGGAGTTACGTTTCCTGTGACGAGGCTAAACAGACTTGTTGTCAGCAGGGATGAAGCTTCAGGGCTCCTGCGATGCCATGGTAGAGTCCAGGCCATTACCCAGGGAGAGACCGGTGTGCCCTTGGTCCCCTACAATGCATGGGTAGCACCCTTCTCACACGAGAGGCCCATGAAGCTAACTACAAAGGTGTAGCTGGTACATTCCTCCGGGTGAGATCGAAAGCGTGGGTGGTGCAGGGACCAAGGATTGCCAGGAATGTCATTGACTACTGTATGCACTGTCGAAAGACCAAAGCGAGAATGTGCAAACAGGTGATGGATGAGCTCTCCCTCGAGCAAACTGAACCAGCCGCACCCTTCGTGTTTACGGCACTGGACCTCAGTGGCGCCGTATAGGGAAGAAAAGTTAGGACAATTCCAAGGACCCCTGACTGACAGGGGCCCCAAAAAATAGGTAAAAAAAACCAATATAAAATGATTAAACCATCATCATTGAGTATGTATTTCAAATATAATGATACAATTAATGATCTCTGTGTTTTTACTTGTTTTTGGCAGTAAAAGTTAAATATCGCCATTGACCACAAAGTAAACATCCATATTGACCGACCAACCCCCTGTATCCGCATAAAATGGTTTGGTCCTGCCTTAGCGCACTTATCAGTGACGGTTTAGTTGCAGTCAGTAGATGCGCCAGAACTACAGAGATCACAATGTTGCCTAAATCAAAATCTGGTTTTCAAAAGAGGAAAGAGAGAGATGAAAGACAAAGGAAAGGGTGTCAATCTGTAGCCCAGTTTTTCACCAAGAAAGGTGGGTAGCCTGTAGTCTGTGAGTGGTATTAACCTGTTGGCTTAATGTCCATAGCAAAATAAGCTAGCAAGCTACAGACTAGTGTTAGTCTACATTACATCAACATTTAATCAGTGCAGGCAAACGTTTAGCAAGATATTAATATCAAATCATTGTCCCTGCTCCTTTTAGCAGACTTAACAGACGAGTCAGCAGCACCCCAGTCTCCCCATAACTGTACCTCTCCCTGTCCCAGTGAAGAAGCAACACTGTGTTCAATGACATGCCAGTTAGCATCATTGCAGGGAGTCTGTGGGGAGTTCTCTGTCTCTCTTGCTCTTTTTACCATTACAAAAAAGAAAAGGAAATATTTATTAATGACAGAAATTCAAACACAAATTATTTTCTCACATAATGACCAATGAGGCAGAGTATAATTAAAACAAACATGTTGTTCGAAAGTGGCCAGAATATGACTTTAAATAAATAATCATATAAGCTGTCATTATTCACTTTAATATGATCATAAATCTGTCAGTTTCCCTTCACAGTGCGTCGTTATCCAATCCATTCCACTCCACTTGTTCATGTAGAGAACGCCCACATCACTGAAAATCCAGTCCACATTTTCCCTGCGACCTTGCTTGCACTCTGTACCTGCAGCATTTGTACCTTGAAGCACACGGAGCGACTAGAACAGCATGATAAGAAGAACATGAATGAAGAAGAATGGATATAAGAACATTTTTCAAGAAAGTAAGTATTCATCACTTCTGGAAGTAACAATTAGTTAGCTCCAGCCCCCAGCTAACAGCAGAAATCCCATGTAATTTATGAATCATGTGCTCCCTGTTTGACAAATAAAAACCTAGCTTGCACACTAGAGACAATCTCTGCGCACGTCTCACCTTTGCTGTTTCGCAGTCAAAAGTTACATTCCAGCTCTAAAAGAATGCTGCTACTTAGCTAGCTAGTTAGTCTGAACTGCATTGTGAAGGCCCTGGTTGTTTATAGAGTTAAGTGTGCACTCTTTTTACCGTATACTATCTTTGGGGTGACTTCCTTCCTGAGCATCAGCTGTGTTTCTCACTTTATGCTCCTTTAACAGGAGCTGAGCTCATTCACGTATGATTATCATCAGTGGATAATAATAATAATGATAATACACTAATAATAATCACTCCACCACCCCTATTGACCTGTAGGAGTCTGGGCAGAGGAGTACAGGGAGTGAGAGAGGAGAGACCTCTACTGGAAAGGTGAGTCTAAAGGATTTCACAGGATAGAGTCATTTGTGATGCAGACAGTCTTGGAATTTTATGGAACTCAGTATGAATATGAAATATGACACATTTCAGTCAAGGTGCACCATATAAGACTTATTTAACTTGAGCTTTTATTGAGGGGAGTAATGATTAGAAAGTGGAGAAAGCCAAGATGTATATATAAAAGCCAAATTAGCCTGACTATTTTCAAGAGTATCTTAATATTACTTTGATTCAAGTAATTAGGTAATATTTTTCAGGGCTTGAAATGACAACCATTTTAGTCACATATGTGTCCAAAATGTAATCTGTGTGACTTCAAAATATTTGGGAGCAAACAATTATTGTGTTATAAGCGAAAGTCATGGCATTAACCTCTATGTTGATCAGTTATTTATTCAACTCATTGTGTTTCAATGTATCTTGAAGGGTCAGGAAGAAGGAGATGCTGAGGGAGAAAAAGATCAACATAATAATAATAAATAGTTTCTCAGTCTTTGTTAGCTGTAGGGCTGGGCGATATGGCCTTTTACTAATATCCCGATATTTTTAGGCCGTGTCACGATACACGATATATATCTCGATATTTTCCCTTAGCCTTGAATTAACACTTTGATGCATACAATCATGCCAGTATGATAATTCTACGTGTCTAAATTAAAACATTGTTTATACTGCATTAATATATGCTGATTTCATGGATTAAAGCAAAAAAGAAAAACCTCTACACCATGTTCTCCAATGCAAACATCACGTTTACATATTTGACCAACAGCGCTTTACAGGAGGATGATCTGAACATCTGTTCTATTCACACTTAAAATGTTTTTTGTCTTTTCAATGTAATTTTCAATCTATGAAATCAAACTGTGCCTTTTTTTTGCCAAGCTTCTCTCAAGATTTACTCTTTCAAATAATCAACCATCTAGAGAACCTTATTAGTACGCTATTTTTCTACTTCTTCTCATCACATCATCATTAATTATTATTATTATTATTATTATTAATGATGTTTAAAGTGAACCTCTTATCGTTTAACAAAAAAATACATCATACAAACAGCAACTTTTGCAGCCTTGTCAGTCTGATGGCGAGTTATCACTTTCTGTCATCACTAACAAACTGTTAATAATCAAAGAAGCTCTGAGGCTTTACATTTGCTCTATATGTTATAATACAAGATTTAAGCACTGAGCTACAATCAGGCTACATGCATGATTTTGTACAGTCAAATTAAAAAAAAAATTCTTATTGATCATCATTATAAAGTTTCAGGGCGTTCCTGTAACCATGGTAACTCACGGTACCAGAGGGGAGGGAGAGACGCTGAATGAAGCCGTTTACACAGATACACTGCAGACAAAGTCCAGACTATAGTTGTTATTTCACACATGTAGCACACAACAGGAGACTCTCCGTGTCAGACGAGTTCTCACGTGTTGACTAAACTCAAAAACTAATTGGTAACGTAGCAGCGCGACGAGTCCTTGCTAGCTAAGCAGCTAAACGTTAGCGCCGCTCCATGTTTAGATCCCGCCCTGTGTGGGTCACTACACTGTCAATGGTCAGGCACGCACACGCTGTTAACGATACCATTGGCTGCAGAGTGTGACAATCTGTCAATAAAAATCAGCCAACAGCTGTTCTCCGATCTACATTGATCTCACAAGTCGCCTCTGTGAAGTTTGAATGACGGAAATCCGTCGTAGCGACGGAGAACTTTAATCCATGCATACTTTACGTCCTCCCTCTTGTACCCAAACCACCGCCAGACGATTGACCCTGCGTTGTTTTTCTTGGGAATAAATTCTCCCTCCATTTTTCAAAGCACCTGCTGCTGCTGCTACCTGAGATCTCTGCTGCTACATGCTGCCGGACGTATGACGTTGCACGCACGACAGAATGTAATGTACGTAATTAGGTGCGTTTGTTTTATCTCTCTGTGCGGAGAGATGAGAGAGAGTGAGAAAAAAACTGTAGTTCAGTGCCCGCGACTAAAAGCAACTGCGTGACAATTTAATATATACTCGAATATTCACGATAGTCATTTTCTACATCCCACAGAGAACAAGCCGCGATACATCGAGTATATTCGATATATCGCCCAGCCCTAGTTAGCTGTTTGTGAAATTTTGTGCTCACGTGCTACGTTCGCTCACATCCTGTGCATCTCTTGGGGGCTAAGCTTCCCCTGTCCTTAAAACCTAGTGACACCCCTGTCGTTCGAACAGACACGTCTAGTGCATCAGCAGCAGCAGCTGTCTCTCAGCCCCCTATGAAATAAAAATAGCCTATAATCCATATTTATTTAAGAATGATTTGCATATTAAAAACAGCTCTGAAATAAAAAGAACATATGCATGTGTATATATGATATAGTTCAAATTCAGCTATTACTAAAATAGAATGTTTGGTCAGTAGTTTGGGACTCTCACCTTCCTGCTTTGCAGGAGGAGAACATTTCTCGTGCATGCAGACTGTGTCACTCAGTACAACTCTCAGTACTATCAGAGAAATGTTTATATTTTCTGGAAATCAGAAGAAATCGCAACGACCACATAGCCTCATATTTTTTTCACCCCAAATCCAATGCCACCACCTGTGAGTCTACAGTTGTGGAGATAAATTAGACCTGCATGCAGGACTACAAGGGAGACAGTGAGCAGTAACAACGTAACTGTCATGTTGTTCTTTTCACAAATATGGCAAATGATAGTAAAAAATATCACTAAAATGTATAGTTTTATGTGAAACGGCATCAAAAGTTTTCGCCGGCCTAGACAAGGGCCCAATTACATTTCCAGAAGAAATACATATGTATATAAAATTATGTATAAGTGATAGATGTTATGATTATGTTCTTGGGTATTTGAGGCAATAAGTGCGTACATTTACCACCTTATCCTGAATGCACGGGCATATTTTATGTTTATATTTCATATATGTTAAAATCATATCAGGTTACAGGTTTGTTTTGTTATCATTCCTGGGGTCCGTTTCACAAAGCAGGCTCAACAAGCTCTGAGTCTAACCCTGAACTCTGAGTTGATCTACTCTGAGTTTTCGGTTCCAGAACAGCTGATTTGAGTTAGTTTGATCAACTCGGAGTAGTTTCACCTGGAGTTAAGCGTGTGCACCACAAGTATAAAAAGACAGCATCAATGGAGCCCCGATTCGACGAGTCACCATGGCAACGGGGAAGAGGAGGGCTACGTTTTTCACCCCACTGGAATTGGAAATATTAATGCGCTCATACGGTGAGTTTGAGCACGTTTTTAGAAGGAAGTGTAACACCGCTGCAGCAGCAAAAGAGAAGGAGACGGCGTGGGAGAACATTGCTGCTCGGGTCAATGCGTAAGTTTATATGTAGTCCTTTGCAATCACAATAATATTACAGGGGGAAACTGCTTGAGTGGTAGCCTATTAACTTATTTCATTTAGGTGCAATCCCGCGGGGTAGAAGCGCACTTGGCAGCAGCTTAAGATGAAACATAAAAACATTGTTCAAACAGGTAAGACCTCGGCATAATCTCATGGGGGTACCTAATTTTGATCATGTTTTACATTGTAAAGTAAATATTAAGTGGCTGTTTGACTGTTGTTTTATCCCCAACATAATGCTGTTTTCACACACATAAATGTCTTCTCATCTATATCATTTTCTGTTAAATAATTAAGCCTATTTAAACTAACACAGACTTCTACTCAGCCAACAGAAAGAAAGCAGATGCCCGTAAAACGGGTGGTGGCCCAGCACCGCCACCTCTAATGGAGGCAGAGGAGCTGACCCTAAGCCAGAATTTAGAAAGGCCAGTGGCTGAGGGAATCCCTGGAGGGAGCTCATCCTCTGAGCTCACTCCCCAAGACACAAGTGCTTTTATAAAATGTAATATGCCTAGACCTATATATATATTTTTTAAGCCTATTCATTTAAATATTTATTTCCCTTTCATGACGTTTTTTTTGGCTTTTGTCCCAACAGATTCTGATGGTGCTATCTGCCTGGTGGAGCCCCCTCACGCCACAATAGACCTTGTAACTGTAAGTAGGCAATACTCCAAAGATTTTGTCAAATGGTAGTTTAAATATACTGAAATGTATCACTCATCTAGGATGAAGAGTACGAGGAAACTGTATCTGGGATGTAGCTGGGATGTGAGAGCATGACTTCGGTTGGTTATGTTGGAAATGTAAGGACGGATTAGGTTGTATATGTAAATGATGGACTGTGACGTGAAACGGTACCGTTCAAAAAGATAATTGTCTGGAAATGCAAGAACATCTATGCGCGGTCTGATAATCATCTCCCGACCAATATTTATTTCTCTGCGCAGTAATGCTGCACCTTCATCCACGGGATCATTATCAAAAGGACATGCCATGGTAGTGAAAATAGTCGGCACCTAATATAACTTCTAATGTAGGCCTACTGACTGATTTTTGCAATGATTTTCTCAAAAAACAGACGGCAGAACTATACTACGCCAAAACTCGCCTGCTGACTGAATGAATGAGGAAATCAAATACCGTGTGTGGCCGAAAGAGGGCAGAGACAGAGAGAAACTCAAGGTTTGTTGAGAAAAACCTGGTCCCGACCAGGTTAGGTTCATTGAGTATGTTACCATGGTGACTGACCGAGAGCTTAAGTTACCTCTCTCTGTGAAACAGGCTCGAGTTACCCCTCTTTCTCTGGTTTGAGTTACCTCCCTCTGTGAAACGGAAAACTCAGAGTTTCCTTCATTTCAGGGTTAACAGACTCAGAGTTTTCACTAAACCTGCTTTATGAAACGGACCCCTGGTCTCCAGACTGTGTGTGTGTGTGCATGCGAAATTAGTCACAAAGTTCAGGTGTCTCACTTTATGGTTTCGTTTTCATTCAATTGATGGCCAGGACTGGTACGCTTTGCCGGTGAGTGTCTATAAACCAGCTTTGCTAGTATTTCAAATCGAGAATTAATGTCACATGGATGAGTGTATAATTTAATTGGTTAAAACTGGGTTTTGTGTTTGTGTTTACATTGCAGGTTTACAACCTATCTAATTAACGTCACTGTCTAACTAATTAACGAGCTGACTGTCGGTAGGCTAGCGTAGCTGTAGCAGTCAGACTACCTAGTGTGTGAATGCCTATTGTGTATGTGTATGCAATAAAATCCATAAAGTGACTTGAGTTGTATCCGCTGTACTTGTCCTGATAACCCTTCCAGAGGGGAGTTTATTGAGCTATAGTGGGTAGTTTGGTAAAAATCTGGACACTGTCACAAGCTGGTTGGTGGAAACATTTTGTCACCACGGCCATAGTAGCCCAGGTGTTTCCCCCAGAAAACTTGCTAAGCCCGGTGGTAAGTTGGAAGGGCGGCCACCAGTGGCGAAGCATTGTTTTTTTTGTGATAGGGGCCTGACACAGGCCAGCAACTGACTACTGGCAGTGCCCTATAGGTAACAGATTCATGACGTAGTAGAGTCTAGAGTGGTTCCATACTGCCTTGCAGTAAATCAGTGTTAAAAGTTCATTGGTGGGCAATTACATGCTTTAGGAGCCAGTAAAGGCATTTGAAACCACCAATTATGGCTTCATGCTCCATATTAATCACTGGCTCAAATGCTGCAGCGATTGACAAGCCTACAACATGAAAACAGTGCAAGCTAACTATTACATATTTCATAATAGATATTTCATTATAATCAGTGACATATATTTACATTTGGAACAATGTGGCATTGTTTACATTTGCTTCTGCTTGCTGCCACATTGATGCTGGCGTGATGGTGAACCCAACATGAGCGTTTAGTACATCTTGCCTATAAGTAGTGCAAGGAGCTTCAATAAAAGCTCTATGGCTTGTGTTCATGTCAGGAACCTGAGACAGCGCAACATGCTTTGATTTCTTGTAGAAACTATGACCGCCAAAGTCGAGATCTACTCAGAGAATTGTAAGAAATTGGCTTGGAAGAAGTATCTCTGGAAAGTATTTTTGAAGTAGGGTCAAGTAGGGACCCTCTTGGCGACTTTATTTCTAAAAAGAGACAAGCGACAAATTTAGCGACTTATTCAGATCATCAGGGAAAAGGCGAAAAATATATGATATTGTAATCCACATGCTGCTCAGAGTCATCGCAGTCCACGGCTCCTCTGCAGCAGTGCCGGGTCTCTCCCGTCCCCTCTCACACGGCTGCGTAGGCGGCAGGCCAGTGTGTGGGGGCTGGCTGGGGCAGGCAGAAGCGGACGCCACGGCCGCTCGCTCTGTGGATTCGAGACCGGATAGCTGCCATTTACTCTGTTTTGATCTGTTAATTCTCTGACTTCTTAGTCTTTCGCGGTTCCACTGGTACTTCAGCGGTGATAACCTTAAACTGCTGAGTCTAGATCACATTAAACCTCACACATAGTTTTGCACAAATGAGTAGATACATAAATACATAGTTTTAGATAATAAATAGTTGACTCTCTATAATAAATAGACAGTATAGAATAATATTTTCTCTGATATGTAGGGATGTATAACGAGGACCGGTACTTTTTGGTACCGGCTCCTAATTGGGTCGGTAACAGAGTACCGTGAAGATTCTGGACAAACGGTACTGTTATTGGTACTTTTTTAAACTTTTTTTTATGATTTTTTATCGTTTTTTGACATGGATGGTTTTTGAACGTCTACCCAACTGTAATGATTACAAACTAAAAAACAAACTCCGTGACTTGACGTCGCAGAAACGAAACCAGTGCCGCTGTCACGGCACTGCAGTCTTTAGCGTTAGCCGGGCTGTTAACTTTACTTGCTTTGTTATAGCAATCAAACACGCCGCACTCCTTTAGTTCCATACTATGCATGCACTCAAAGTGTTTGGTGATGTTGCTTACCCCGAATTTCCACTGGATACTGTCCGCTGCGTTACGGCTCTGATCCGGTTTTGCTCCGCTGCCCGGTAACCGCCGTTTGTTAACAGCCGTCCGTTAACCGCCGTCCGGTAACTCCCACCGGTTGCGTTTTGAGTCAGCCACGGCGCAGTACGGTAGACAGCTGGCGTCGCGAGGCAGAGGAGTTTCTGCGATATTCACATAATGACTCCTGACCGCAGTTATAGGTCTGTGTTATAAAAACAACAGGAAATGTTCCCAAACCGAAGGATTAGTAGAAGAGCTTGTGTTTGTCTCTCTTTTGAGATTTGTGTGCTGGTGTCAACACGGAGTGTTTTTTTCCGAAAAGTAACCGGATGTTATATTGTTATTTCGGTGCTTGACTTCCTGCCTGCTCAGTGCTAATTTCAGCTGAATTGCTGTGTCGTGCTTCGGCGTATTTGTTATTGCATAGCTTCTGTTCTGTTGAAGCTTTATTATTACCTTGTGGTAATAAAAAGAAGGTTGAATCTTTTAACATCTTGTAAAGTCTTTATTTTTTTTACACAAAATTACATGTTGTAGTATCGATAAGAGTATTGTTACGGACGGGTTAGGTCTCTTCCTTTCTATTTCTTTGTTTGTTTGGAGCTGGTTGTGTTGACATGTGATGCGCAGCTGTCACCATGGTTACTGTGACGTCACCTCCGGTGCAGTCAGTTGGCGCGAACACTGATTGCTCATTTAGTCCACCTGGAAGACGCCGCAAGTGAGAGACTGAACGGAGACACCAGTCTGACGCCCGTGTGTGACACCGCTAACCACCGATGGACCCATAGCTGGGCCGAAGCGTTTTCCTTCTGCGAATACGGTCGGCAGCTGGAGTTTATAGGACGTTAGGGACATTTCATCAAGCCCGCTTCCACGAACTTTCCCCTCGCTCTCTCTCACCTGTGAACTATAAGGACTCAGTCAGCACGCTTGGGCTGGTCCGCTCAGGAGAGCGGAGCGCGGGCTGTCTGACCATCGAGGGAGACGTTGGCCCCGAGGCCAAGCAGCTGGAACCGCCATCAGATCGGTGAGCACAGTTGCGCCCCTCCTTCACCTCTGTCCACCAGCCAGCTCTGTATGTCTTTTCTTTGTTTTTTATACGGTACATCACGTCATGGTGGAACGACATCGGACTAATGAAAGTACTTGTCGTTTTAACTACTACGTTTTAACAGTATCGATAAGTATCGGTACCGATAAGGAGTATCGGTATCGATAAAGTACGTGAGTACGTGATTGCGTCATCGATATGTAAATTAGCGCATGACGACACCTAGCGACTTTTAGCGACTTTTGGAGCTAGTGCTAGCTACTTTCATTGGAAAAGAGTTGGCAACACTGGGCCGAGGATCCCTGCGTTGCCCGTGGGCAGTGGCTGCGACAGACTCGGCAAAATATACCTAAAACGAAACTTTGACTTTATTAAAACAGCTACCATCAGAGCTTATCTAACGCTGAATTTAATAGCGGCGTTTTACTACTAAACTACTGTGAAATTAGCACAATTGTTAATATTTTCATGTATTGCAAAACAAACAACATAAAACTTACCATAATTGATCAGTAGGGGTGTGCAAAAAAATCGATTCACATAAGAATCGCGATTCTCATTTACTACGATTCAGAATCGATTAAAAATGTCCCAAAATCGAGTTTAAAATAAATAAATAAATAAAACAAATCCGCTGGCTGACGGCTTTTATTTTGAAACAACGCGGGAGTGGGGACGTCCTGACGTCACCACGCAGCCTGTTCTGGAACATTCGCATGCGCAGAAAGCACCAAACAAGGAGAAAACTACAATAATGGAGGAGGAAAGAGAGATTCAACCGGCCCCATCCTCGTTGAAGGCAAAGATTTGGACTCATTTTGGTTTTTAACGAATGCCTGGTAAGACCGAGCTTGACATGAGCTTCACAGTTTGCAGGGTTTGCAAAAGTAAGATTAAGCACTTCGGGAACACCACAAATGCGCAGGCTCACATCACCAGGCATCACCCAGAGTTAAGGGACACGGCGCAGAGTCAGCCACCAGCGGCAGACCAATGCACACTGCATTGCTTCACCAAACTCTCTGCCAACTCCGAGCAGGCAAAAAAAATAACCAGTCTATCGCCTGCTTCATCGCCAAAGACTTACGACCTTACAGTGTGGTGGAGAACGAGGGGTTTATCTGCATGTTGCATACAGCGGAGCCAAGGTACGCCATACCATCCCGTAAGTTTTTCACTGAGACAGCTGTGCCGCAGCTGTACCAAGAGACTAAAAGAAAGGTCGCCAGTGCCTTGACCGAAACGGCCAGAGTGGCACTAACATGTGATGCATGGACATCCAGAGCAACTTAGTCTTTTGTGACTTTCACCGCTCACTATATAACTGATACGTGGCTGCTCGAATCCCGAGTTTTGCAAACTTGTGTGATGCACGAAAGCCACACTGCCGTAAATGTCAATGCCATGTTTTACTCCGTTGCTGATGAATTGGGGCTGACTGTCGCGGATCTAGTTATTGTGACTGATAATGCTGCCAACATGCTCGCCGCTACACAGATTGACAACTTGGCACACATTACATGTTTTGCCCATACTCTCAACCTGGCTGCTTAAAGAGCTCTGAAGCTAACTACGGTGTCAAGACTGCTTGGGAGAATCAGACGAATCACTGGTTTCTTCCACCGCAGCACCATCGCAAATCATGAACTGCAGGAGAAACAAAAACTTCTACAGTTGCCAGTGCATAAACTGAAAACGGATGTCGCTACACGATGGAACAGCGCACTGGACATGATTGAGCGATTCCTAGAGCAGCAGCCTGCTATTTGTGCCGCGCTCCTGTCCCCAAACGTGAGAAGATGTGGAAGCAACATCTGCACACTCAGCGAGATGGACATCTCCACTGCTGAAGAAATAGCATCCGCGCTGAAACCAATGAAAGAAGCAACACACATCATGTCGAGGATTCTACACCTACACTCTCAGTCATTGCTCCTCTGCATGCTCAGTTGCTGCACGACACAGGGCCGGCTGGCGCTGCTGCTGACGCTCCAGTTATTCGGGAAATCAAATAGGCAATCCATGAAGATATGGCATAAAGATACAGTTGTGCGCGGGATAAACGCATGCTTTACGCTGCTTCGCTTTTGGACCCCAGATTCAAAGCCCTGCCTTTCCTCGCCAAGGAGGACCAGCTGGAAGTCCATGAAAATACAGTTGGAGATGCTGCAGCATTTGAGGTAATACCTGTTCTTAAACAATACATATTTTTGTAAACTGAATAACACACTTATACATGTTAAAAATGGATAGTAATATAGGTCAAAGTTAAATGATGCCATCTCATACACCCATCTGGCATGGTTGTATGTAGAGATGCACCGATCCAGTTTTTTCCGATCCAATCAGATACCGATACCTGGACTGAGCGTATCGGCCGATACCCGATACCGATCCGATACCATTGTTGAATTAATAATGAACTGCATACCTTCCACCATGTGTAAGGGACTAAAGGCACCAGACTTTCCTAACTAAGACAAAATAATCAAACAGTTACCAACATTGTAAACATGTGTAACATTAATAATAATAATAATAATAATAATAATAATAATAATAATAATAAAAATACATTTAATTTATATAGCGCCTGTCAGGGTACCCAAGGACACACGTAACAAAGTGGAACAAACAAATCACAGAATGAATGGAGCGCCTGTCAGTCAGCACGGAGGGAACACTAGCCCCGAAGTCAGTAGCACCGTCTGTAAACAAACTAGCGTCTGGAGGCTCCGTGCACACAGCGGGGTGACCGTCCAGCATCGCTGCGAGCCGGGGAGACCGCAGCAGCAGAGGAGGAGACAAAGCAGCCTGGCGGTGAATAACCCTGAGGTTGTGGTGGAGGGAGGACCAACGGAGCAACGATGGACAGCCCACATAGTATTGAGTACGTCGGTTTGAAAGTTAGCGTTGCTAGGCTAACAGCTGACCGGTGAGGCTAACAGCTGATGGCGGGGCTACTAGCTAATCAGCGGAGAAATGTGACGTGAGTACGTGTAACGTCCTGCAAACAGGAATACAAAATAAAACATAGCAGCTGAACCTGAGAATAAACTAATAAAGAGTTGGTCAAACAACAACTTGCGCTCTTCCAGCATGCGACACACTGACGTTGACGAATGACGTAGGATGTGCTGCGACGGCAAAAAAAAAAAAAATTGGATCGGCTGGTGGATCTGTTTCATTTTACCGATCCCCGATCCAGCCGTTTTGTCAATATCGGAGCCGATATCCGATCTTAATATCGGATCGGTGCATCCCTAGTTGTATGCATTCTTATTTTATTTTACCATAAAATGTGGGACTGGTGGTGTGATTATTATATTGTACATAATGACTTATATGATTGTTGATTTTTTTTCTGTAGAGTCACGTGAACTTGGAGGAGGCTGAGGTCATGTCTGAGACACCACAGCCAGACCCAGAAGAAGGCCCTGCTCCAAAAAGAAGGCCCTCTGCACTAGTTACTCTATTGGGCAAGACATTTACTGGGGCCAGTGTTGTTCGTAAATCTGTTAGCAACAGAGCTGAAGAGGAGCTGAAGAAATATCTGGAACCCCCTCCACTGTCTCTGTCAGAGAACCCCCTCAGCTGGTGGAGCACCCACGAGACAGCTTTCCCTCTCTTGGCTAGACAGGCTAAACGCTACCTGTGTATCCCCGGCACTAGCGTTGCGGCTGAGCGAGTATTCTCCACTGCTGGGGATATAGTGACAGCTCAGCGAAGTAGTCTTACACATGGACCAGCTTCTTTTCCTACAAAAGAACCAGTTCATGTCCATTTCTGTCCATGTCCTGTCTTTCATGATTTGTTTAAAATCATTCAATCAGTTGCACTGTTGTGGGCAGTTCTATTGTTGAAAGAGGCACTTTAATGAAAAATTCAGAGGCAGCTAACTTATGGGTACTATTTTTCATTAAAAAAAGCACTTTTATTTTCATAACTTGTTTTTCTTAACGCTACTAAGAAATATTAATGTTTTTTATTTGTACAACAGTTGTGTTCCACATGATATTTTTAGTGCTGCAACTTTCCTGTGAAAAGAAAATGCATCTTGTTCAACTGTATCATTTTTATTATACAGAAGCACTTTATTTTTGTTCCAACTTATTTTCTAGCTAGCTACTTAGAGTAGCAGTTGTGGTCCAGGTCCACACACTGTTTTTGGAAAAGGCACTTTCCTTAGAATTTAAAAGGCAGCATGTTTAACTGCACTATTTATTTATTTTTTATAAAGAGGCACTTTTATTTTTGTTACTTAACAGTTGCAACAATTCCATCTAAGCATAGATACAAGTTCAAAACTTAATAAATATGAAAAAGACAGTTTAATGTCTCCATTTGTCATTCTCTCGCAAAGCAGACTGGAGTAGATCATGAGGATCCTTTGCACACCTATAGATTGAAGCAGAAATCATTATAAATCGAAAATCGGAAACGAATCGAATCGTGAGATAGTAGAAGATTCCCACCCCTATTGGTCAGGTACAGTCACCCGCTGTACAAACTAATTTGGATTAAATCTGCTGGTTCTATGTTTCTCATCGTGGCATGGAAAAGGCTGCTCTGCCACTGCAGCAGATGACAAGCTAACATCCATGCTACACCCATGCTAGCTGTTGCGCCGCTGCACACCTGGTCAACAGGTGAACCAGCGGGTTCAATGTCTCCGCCTTTGTTTGTCCGCGTTTTTGGCTTTTTCTTTGTGACATCCCGTTATGTTCAATCACAAGTAGCCTACTTAGCATGTAGTGACTGCAGCAGTGGTTTGTGGGGTATGGGGCGTTAGGTGATGAAAAGATACCTGACCTCAGACCCGCCATGTGTTCACGTGTTGACCATAAGATGCTGCCATTTAAGTAAATAAACGATGCTTAGCTTGGCGGCGGGAATTTTAAGCCTGGCGGGCCGCCAAACTTATAATACACTGGGGGAAACCCTGGTAGCCATAGTACACGCTATGCTTGACAATCAAACAGTTAAATCTTGAGAACACTACTGCTAAGCAACAGCATTTAAAAGCATTTTTAAACAATTTAGCAAGGTAACAACCAGGTAATGTAATACATGAAAAGCAAAGGCATAATGTCAGAGGAAAAAGGAGCTTTGGGAATGTCACCGTTTCCCTCAGATATCAAACATACTCTATACAACTGACGCCACAATATATTAATATACCATCCACTGAAAAATGAACTTCCTTGGCTTATGCCACTTCTGAAAACATCAAGTAACAAGTCACAACTCAAGTGTTTTAAGTTTTCAGTTCCATGTCTGAGGTCATGAATAGAGGGGTGTTCACATAGACTCTTCTGGTGTACGTGGTAAACACGGCACAATTTCAATGTCCAACATAACTAGATCTTCGTTGTACATTTTGAGTGTTGTACTTACATTAGCCTTTGTGTTTCTAACAATGTTCAAACCCAGAGATATTCAAAATTTATACTCAAGGTGACAGTGCTGAGGTGAAGAAGGAAGTTGGCGAATGTGACTAAACGTGATATATATAAATCTTTAATACATGACCTCGTCTGTAAACATTTCTGTCATGTCAGTTATTCATTGCAATGGTGGCTACATACTGTCTGTTTGATTATATTATGATAATATCAAAGTAATTTTTTTTTAATCATAATATATTATTTAAAAAAAAACGTTTTATCTGTATCAATGCCATAATCTGTCTCTTACGGAAAAGATCAGCATGTCATGTGTTGAATCTGACAGTTTTTCAGCTGTTTTTATTTTCTTCTTGGCCTCAAACAGCATTTTGCAGAGCAGAAAACACAGACGGCAAAACATGCGGCCAGAGGCTTACAGTCACTTGTAATGGAGAGTGGAGAGAGAGGCAAATACTAAAACATTCAAGGGAGACGGATTTCTGTGCATGCATGTACTGCATTATGCAAGAAACTTAAATTAAATTAAATTCTGAATCAGGGATTTCTACAGGACTTTTACATCTGTATAGAGTAGTACGCTCATTCTAATGATCAAATGTATGATTTTTGTGGTTAGTCACCCTCAGAGATAATATTCAATGATCAGAACTGAGATTAAGACTCATTAAGATTAGGGAATTAGGTTTAGATCAGTTCTACCTGCAGGTGGGATTTACAAGACGGATGCTAAACAAGTGATATCTCCTAACATTGAGCTTTATGCCACATGGCAGTAAAACAGTAGAAGTATGAGAGCAGTGGTAACATACATTTCTGTCATCGCTCATGTTGAACATACCATATATGCACACAAATATACAGTTGCAGAATATATGCCTGCTGATAATGCTGCTGAATAATAAATTACTGCAAAGCCACTGTTGTAGTACCATGTGACCAGTGACCATAGTCCATTTGCATTCATATGGAATTAGATTTGTGCCAAAAGTAACAAACAAAACTTCTTAAATGGCAAACAAAAACAGGAATTTGAGAGAACATAAAACTCATTTCAAAAATAAAATTAAGAACTTGCAATCAAATAATTTGTCAAATAGTGTAAAATATTGGTCTTTTACTCTTCTAATAATGCATTATTTTGTTTACAGTTCCCTCTGCTGGTCTCTCTCCGCTCAGACTTTTGCGCTGACTCTCAGCTTGCGGTCTCTCTGCAGCTCTGTCTCGTTTGCGCTCCCTGACTTTTTGTTTGCAGTTTTGGCACAAACCTCTCGGGTGGGCGGGCCTTTTCAGCAG